>JAEQBH010006331.1:0-565980 GCA_016808115.1 Tetrastigma voinierianum | reverse complement strand
TATCTTGCATCAATCTATATTTATATAGTCAATTATATGTATGCATATGTTAAGGCATTATGGAAGTTTAAAAATATTAGTAAAGAATGCATATATAACCATATATATGTGTTTTAATGATAAAGTAAAGGATTTAAATGGATTTATAAGCAATTTTAGTAAATGTTTCTTGATGGTTACCTAACTTATATAGTATTATGACCCGATATGTGAGGTACTTTAAGCATTGTAAGGATTTAGAGGGTAAAGTTATAGGTTACTAAGCGAGGAGAAGTGGGTGTGCAAGTATCCTTGCACGTGATAGGTGCTATGGCCCCGGAACCCTATGCAAAGCGAGTTTCTCCGCGACGTAGTGGTTATGGCGGAATGTATTGTCACCGTCGTTACCGGAAGCGTTAGTGTGTTTATTCCCACGGGTTAATAAGAAAAGAAAAGAAAGAAAGAAAAGAAAGAAAGAAAAGAAAAGAAAAGAAAGAAAAGTTTGAGGCATAAATGTTTAAGGCATGCAGTTTAATTGTATAAGTATTTATTATCAGAAAGAAAGAAAGTTTGAGGCATAAATGTTTAAGGCATAAATGGATTTTAATGTATAAGTATTTATTATCAGAAAGAAAGAAAGTTCAAGGCATAAATGTTTAAGGCATAAATTGATTTTAATTGTATAAGTATGTATTATTTTGATATATACTGGAAATGTTATCTTAATGAAAATGCCTCCTTTGGGCTCTTTAGCTCGGCATTCTTTTCCATATGTTTTACATGATGAGTGCTTAACGCTCATATTATACTCGCGTCAGTCTTGCATTTTCATGTTGATTTGGCATTATTTATATAATTTTAGTGTTAGATTCCTTATTTAGTTTTTGTTTTGGAATGCAGGCATGATGAGGCGAAAAGAACAACTTCTGGAAGCCATTTTGGAGAAATGAGGAGCATGCAAGGAAGTCACTGCCACGTCGCGACGTCTCCACGTCATGACGTCCTGCCATCTGGCGATCACTCAAAAATGCACGCTCTGTATTAAATCTGGGGAGGCTCGGGATTTGGAGGGAGGCGGAGGACGTGCGGCGGAGATGCGGAGTGGAGGAACACAAGCCACTGAGACCAAGGATCTACTTGGATCTTTGTATTAGTTTTTCCTTATTGTTTTGATTATTTTATAGGATCACATGAGATGTTCTTTCCTGTATGTATTATTCTTTCCTTCATGATGTTCTAAAACTTCTTTCTAGGGTTACATCAAACCACATCTGAACAATGGATTAAATTTAACCTTTCATGTTAATCGATTATTGTTAATTTATCACATCTGCTCTATTCTGCATATTAATTATATGATAATATCGTGATAACATACTTGCGAAGATCAGGGTCGAGATGAAATTGTCGAGGATACGGAAATAGAGTAACTAGCCGATTGAATTAATAGAGATATTCGAACTGAAGGTGGTTTTGAGGTTGAACATTAAGCATTTACGAATGCAAGTCGAGATAGAGATATGCTCGATTCTATTCCGCGAAATAAGGCGAATACCTCGAGAGAGATATCTGCGTAGGCAAGATCACTCGCCATTGATATGTTATAAGCAATCGAGATAACATCTTGAGGAAGAATAATCTTGAATGCTTGACGGGGGGAGATTAACCACAGGCTCCCAGCGATATCGATTCACGAAATTGATAGCTTAGTCACGAGTTAGTATTTAAATTCCATCTTAGAATCATTTATTCGGATATTGTACACGAGAAAAGCAGAACATCTGTGATCAATTCATCTTTCACGTGGTTGATGCTCGTACACTGAGTACTATCTTACTTGAAACGTGCTTGTGCACTTGCGCGTATAGGCGTATATTTTACCACGTTTTATTTGAGTAAGTTTTTGGCGCGTTAACGCAGTGACTTAAGTGATATGAAATTAGTAGCATATAGATATTCTAAATTTTTCTTTATTTTTATTATTTTAAATCTTTGTGAGTTGGTTTTGCTTAATTTGTGTTACATTAGTTTTGACAGAGTATCGTGTTGGCAGATGTCATCAGCTGCTGTGTGATCGAGAGCGAAGAAAGACATAGTTGAAGCGAGGAAGCGAAATGATAGAACTCAATAGTCATGGAAAACACTGAAGAACAAGATTATGGCGGAACAACTTTGAACCACCAGAGAAGCCGAACTAGAAATCAAAGCGCCCGGGCCATTCATGCGGCGGGCGATCGGGTACATGCTATTAGATAGGTTCGTTCTACCTCCAACGTTGTTTAAGGACGGCAATCGGGCTGGCCGCTGATTCAAAGCGAAACAATTTTGAATTGAAGTCGATCACGATACAAATGCTTGAACATATTGTTCCATGGACTACCATGAAATCGAACATGCATTTGGTAACTTCCTCAAAGTTCGCGATACCATCAATCTGACGGAGTCACTGGAAAAATACCGGTTTATTCCTCTCCTTTCGGGGATAGAGCCAAGCATTAGCTAACGATCGACCACGAGACTCCATTACTACATGGAGCATTGTACAAAAATTTACGACCAAATTCTTTCCCGTAGTACTGTGGTGCGAAGATCATCGTTTAGACAACGAGAAGACCACGGCGGAAGCATGGGACGGAGTTCCATGAATTGTGCGGAAGTGTCCTCATACCGACTAACCCGAGATGGATGCAAGTCACACCTTACATAATGGTGCGAGTAGCCCGAACAATGATAGATGCCTGGTACGGAGGATCATTGATGAAGAAAACCACGAACCGGGCGTATGGGAATATTGGAAGATCGCGCAGCGGCCTGATTAGCTTGAAGGCTACACGTTACGAACCCCGCCGTGCTGGTGCTGAGACAATGAAGTCCTCAATAATCGGTAAATCATGTGTGCGTAACTAAGCGGTTGAATAGACAGCGAGCGGTAATGCCATCTGAGCCAGTACAGGCTGTGCCAGTTTTGTGAGGGTATTTATAGTAGTGCGGATTGTCGGTCGGAAACCACATCGTAGAGCAATTTCGGTGTATCGAGGTTTGTCGGAAATCCAATCCGCAGCGACAAGGGCCGTATGGGAGTAATAGCTACGAATCGAATCGGGACGAGGATGGCGTAACAATGGAACGATGATAAAACAGCCGGGGTATGGATGGAGAACAATCGAACAATGCACTTAATCGAACCGACTGTGATTACGAAGAAAGGCTGGATTTAGAAGCGGCTACAGCGCGGATCATTAACTGTTCAGCGTTTATGAATGAGACGGCGAACTGTGCGCGTGAGCAGCACAGTTAAGCGATCAAACGGCACAACTAAGGAGTTTGGAAGTAAATGGGCCAAATGTGAACCTACTTACGAGAAAGGCAACGGGTTCTTTGTAGAGCAATTGATAAGCCAGGGAATGACACGTTCGCGGTCACCCAAGTGGGAGAGATTTGGAAATCCTGTCTGACCGAAAGCTTTCGGCGGTTAAGGCGAGGAGATCACCGCGGCAGGCGAGAAAGATGATGCGGTCAAAGAACGATCCTGGGAAAGCGATCGTGAGGTACTCTAATGAAGCCAGGTGTCGGTCCACACACAACGTCTCAGAAACATAAGCGGATAAGCAATTCCGCGGATTTATGGATGTTTTTAAAATGCATATAAACATCCCATTCTTGATGCCTTAAAACGTGCTTGATTATGTAAAGTTCATGAAAGACATTTTGTCTCAGAGAAGATCTGATTTGAGGCGGTAAAACTTGCAGAATGCGTTTGTCATCACGCCCCCCACCAGGAAAGCTCTGTGGCTTCGAACCCGAGCGAGTTTCACTATCGGGTACAATTGGAAGTATTTTTGAAAAAGTGTGATTTAGGTACCCGACGTAAATCATACCCCTATCCATCTTTAGCGTTTGGGATTAAGAAGAGCGAGTCAAACTATGTCATTCATGTATTGAACGGATCTTTGAAGCGCTAGGAGGGATAATAGAAGATGTCTTAGTAAAGGTCGACAAGTTCCCCTCTTCGGCCGATTTCGGTTTTGATATGGAGGAAGATAGGGAAATCACAGATTATCTTGGAAGACCTTTTTCTGGCAGCGGAAGCGATGATTGATGCGGAGGGGAATGAGTTAAGAGTACAAGAAGAGTGAAATTGATGTCTTCACGATACGACGCAGCGAGAAGAAAGTGATACGTGCTTAATGGTTGATATAGTAAGAGGCTATAGTGTGCAGCGAAGTGGTCTCGCTGACCTTTGGAGACTAGCCTAGTGTGAATGCATCCCGAGAACTGGTGGCCGAGGCGAGAAGAATCGTTAAGTGGATGGATCTTTGGGCCTGATAGAAGGAAATACTTGAATCGCTGGCGAAGGGCTAAACAACAGTTCCATCAATTGAACAACCACCAGATGGAGCAAACCTCTACCTAACCATTTGAAGTAGCCATACAGGGAGTAGAATCTGTTGCCGATAATAATCTCATCATCCTGCAAATGGAGGAGGAAAGTTAGTGAAGTTCTTGATCTGGAAACAAACCTTTCGGATGGTCTCTATTTGATCTAAAAGGGATCCGCCGCTGCTGTGTATGCATAGTATTTTATTAGAAGATGGTCACAAGCCCTCGATGGAAGCGCTTGAGAGGAGAATTTGAATCCAGACAATGAAGAGGTAGTCGTAAAGAAGTTCTAAAATGTAGATATCTTGGGGTGATTTGTTTAGACAGTGCATGGAGTAGCCACAATTCGGGTAGTACCAAGAAAGGGGATCAGCCCATTATCAAATGAAAACAATATCTTGCGCCATACAAGCATTGGGTGGAGAATTTGTATTGACTATAGAAAAGCCGAACAAGGCAGCTCCGGGAAGATCTCACTTTCCTCTCTCTAATTTCTAAGATCAAATGCTTTCAAATCGGGTCAAGTAGGGTATGAATATTATTGCTTTTTGGATGGATTATAAGTTCTGGCAAATCGCCATAGCAAGATGGGGAGAGACAACATTTGCGCACATGGTACATTAGCTTTCGGCGGATGCCGCTTTGGAAACATGTAATGCTCAAAATTTTGAAGATACCAGTGTTCTGCGACATGGTAGAAAGAGCGATTGAGATTTTCATGAACGATTTCTCGGTGATGGGGAAATTCATTTGACAATTGTCTAGCAAATTTGAGACGTACTCACACGATGTGAAAGGCGATTTAGTACTCGGTGGGAGAAGTGCCATTTTATGGTCTGAGGGTGTGTTCTTGGACATGGGATCTTACGCAGAGGATAGAGGTGATGAGGCGAAAGATTAGGCATTTGATGGTTACCTCTCCTTCTTACGTGAAGGATCCGAAGTTTTTCAGTGTCTTCGGATTTTATAGCGGTTTATCAAGATTTCTCACGGATTAACGAAACCATTATCCAATTTATTCAATTGGGATCATTCGATTTGACTCCCCAATGCGTGCATGCTTTCAACGTATTGAAGAATAAGTTGATCTCGGCTCCTATTGTTGTAGCTCGGATGGTCTTTTCATTTGGTGATGTGTGTGATCTGGCGACTATCTGGTGGGGAGTTTTGGGGCGAAAGCGGAGAAGATCTTCGAATTGATCTACTCACATAGCGAGGACTTTGAATGATGCTCAAGCCCAGATTATACCACTGCGAGAAGAGTATTGTATCGTCTTTGCTTTTCGACAAATTAGGCCATATTTAATTTCTTAACAAAGTCGTGGTGCATCTTTTGATCATTCGGCCATTAAAGTACTTGATGACGAAGATGCAAAACCCGATGGTCGGTGGGTCCTCTGATACAAAGTGACAGTAGAAATAAAGGATAAAAGATTGCCCCGAGAATTTAGTGGCGGACCATCTGCTCGCGTTTGGAAGGGGCCGGAGATGATATTCAGTGAACGATGAATTTCCGGATAGAAGCTTTTGCTATTGAGGATAAGAAGGCAATTCCTTGGTTCGCGGTGCTGTGAACTCTTTGAGCAGTGATTCAGGAATTTAACTATGAGAAGAAAAAGGTTTCTTGCTTTGTAAACACTACTATTGGGAAGAGCCTATTCTCTGAGGCATTGTCTTGTCGAGTGTAGGAGATGTGTGCTGAGATGAAATGCATAGTATTTTGAACCATTGTCACCTCTACCGTGTAATTGGACACTTTGGTGAATGACGACCAAGGTTCTACTGTCGGGCTTTTATTGGCCTTCCTTATTTAAAAGATGCTCATCTATTCGTTCCACTTGTGACAAGTGTCGGCAGATGAACATCTCTCTAGAAGAACGAGCCACCTATGCATCTATCTTGAAGTGGGGTGTTCGATCTATGGGGGATCGATTTCATGCGACCATTCCCTGCATCGTACAACAATTTGTACATCTTGTTGGCAGTGGACTATGTTTCAAAGTGGGTAGAAGCGATTCCTCTGCCTTGGAATGATGCCAAGGTTGTGACCCGATTTGCGGCAATATCTTCTCACGTTTGGAACTCCTCGGCGTTGATCCGCGGATAATGGTACACTTACGCGACAAGGTAATTGATAAGGTTTTGCAAAAGTATAGATGCGCCATCGCACATCCTGCATACCTGCAATCAAATGAATGGCGGAAGTATCTGGCCCCGAGTGAAATTAAATACATTCTCGAGAAGAGCGATGCTTGCGACTCGGGAAGGATTGGTCTAAAGATAAACGATGCACTCTGGGCGTATCGCCGCATTTAAGACGACGCTGGAGTGTCCCAGTTCGAGACTTGTGTATGGTAGAGCTTGTCATCTTCGGTGGAATTGAACGCCGAGCTTATTGGGCCACTCGACAATAAACATGGGCCGATACATTGGGTACGGTGGCTTGACTGCGCCAGCTTCATTGAGCTTGATGAGTTCGAAAGCGAAGCATCACGGCGCCGCGTGTTTATAAGGAAGACGAGCTGGCATGACAAACACATCACTTTCGAGAAAAAGAGTTCGCGATGGACAACAGTTCTTTTATTCAATTCGCCTAAAGCTCTTTCACGGAAATTGAAGTCGATAGTCCGGACCTTTTCTGATGACGAAGTCTTTTCCCATGGAGAACGAGTTTCACACCACGAGAAGGGACATTCGGTCGCGATTCAACGTTTGAAAGCCCAGTACTATGGTGGCGGTGGTGGCGGACAAGCAAGTCATTCCTCTAACGACCGCGAAGCGGTATATTATCGTTACACGGGTTTCGTTCTTGCTCGTGAGATCCGGAGTTGTCGGGCTAACGACATTAAACATAGCGCTTCTTGGGAGGCAACTGATGTTTCTGTTGTCATGGTTAAAAAGTTCTATCGTTATTTTCCAGCAATTTTTTGGTTTCTAGTCGTGTTCATGCTCAATGTTTTGTTTATTAGTTAATTCACAAGGACAGAGGCGTGATTCTGGGTCGCCTGTCGTTCAATGGCGAATGAAGTTCCTTTTTATGGAGAGTTCTCGAAAAATTAAATTGCATAATGTATCGAAAATCATGAGAGACCTTCATCCTTGTGACGATGGTACATACGTCAGCGGCGTCATTTTTACACTTCTGCATCACGCGTCGCTGGCGATGGGATTCTCACGTCGCGGCGTCATTTTAACACTTCTCACGTCGCGTCAGCGGTGGGATTCTCACGTCGCGGCGTCATTTTAGCACTTCTGCGTCGCGTCGCGTCACTTATACGTCGGCGGCGTCATATTGCTAGGCTCTGCGTCCGCGTCGCGGCGTGGTTCTCCGCGCGTCGCGGCGTGGACTTACCAGCGTCGGCGGCGTCGTTTCTGGCGTCAGCGGCGTCGTTGTCACCTCCTCGCGTCGCGTCGCGGTGATCCGTCAGCGGCGTCATTTGATATATCCTACGCCCGCGTCGCGGCGTTGCTCTACCTGCCGATAGCGGCGTCGCCTAATCAAGCTCTGTCGCGTCGCGGCGTGGCCGCCGCCTCGCTGGCGTGGCGGTTTAAACCGGAATGATTGTTTGGCTGTCACGCACCACCTCCTCCCGAAACCTAGCCTCCTCACGCGGCGAAGACTGGTGGCGATAGAGATCTCCTCGCGCTTTCGCCGACGCTGGCAGTCCCATTGGCGGGTTTGGACCATGATGACTTTTCCACCCACAGTAATGGGTTCTAACCGGTAGATTAGTTAGGAGTTTCTTTTTAGTGTTTTTAATTAGTGCTTTAGATGTCTTTGAGGGTCATTTAGGGTTACTTTAAAAGCCGTGGGGTTTTGGAGTCCTCTGTTGGGTCTTGCTTGGTCTTTAGGTAGTGTTTAGTTAATTTCTATTGTAGTGCATACTAGGTGTTTGTGGATTAGTTCATGGATGTCGGCAAGCGGCAAAGTTGCACCTTAATGGGTGGGCCCGGAGGCAGCTCTGTTAAATATATGATTTTGTAGCGGATCTGTGGATCGGTTTAGCATAATTTGCAAAAGCAGATCCTTTATTAGAAAGGGTTTCACCACCCGGCGATTTTGCCCGAACTATCGAGGCGGGTTGGCGTGCTTTGTGCCAACCTCGCTGGCCTGTGGCGTGATTGGGAATTCTCATGACCTCGCTCCGGTCTCAAAGGTCGAGGTGCGGGTGTGTCGACCGGTATGAGTGATCAGAAAAGCCAGCTGCCTATGGCCTCGACATCCAGGCCCTTTGATCGACTCGCGACACCACGACTACCATGAGGTCATCAGAGTGTTGACCAAGGTCGGGGTGAGTGAAAGCCGGATCAATGCGATCCTGTGATAGGGTTCAGGCGAAGCAATTTGGCCTCATTCTAAGGTGTGGCGTCGGCTTTATCGCCGGCGTCTTATACCGGCGGCGAATGTGTGTGAGATGTTGCCAGGCGCTCCTTGCTCAACTTCGACATCCTCGGACTTATTATGCCATTTGGCGTTAGGCGAGGTTATCGAGAGATGCCATCCTCCGTAAGCGGAATGCGAAAATGAACACAGGGCACCTTTTCGATCTTCGACGTGCGAAACAGCAAGTTTATATAGCGACAATGAGGCACAGCTTCATCCTATCAAGGCCATATGAGTCAGCGGACACACACAGTGTCCCGCAACTGAGAGATCCTATATTTCGGGCCGCAGGCCCTCGACGGGCGGCTTCCAGGCCCATAGGGCTCGCTATGGATTCTGGGTGACACTGGGGACATTGGCCAGCCCTCGTCTCGACTCTACCTCCACCCAGCGACCTCGATGACCGTCCTCTAGTCCCTTCCCCGATATTGAGGACCGGTGCATACTCAACGGCGTTTTAGCGCGTGCGGGATGAGACACGGGGGCTGCCGATCCTCGTTACTTTCGAGGACATGGAAGCATTGCGTGGCGACATCGCCGCGGTCACGGCCATCGAGGCCATTATTCTCTGGCGGCGGGCTATGCGAGCCCGGCTCGCGCGGCTCTAGCGTTCCACCAGCCACGCCGCAGCCACGCCGGTGATCTCTGAAGTCCCTTGCCCTACATGTTTTTATTTTACGAGGACAACGGATCTTTGTTTGGGGGGTATTTTGTTCGGATACTATGTTTGTTTATCCTTGCCTTAATTGCGTTGTTTTAGTTTTAGTAGTTTATAGTATTGTTAGTTAGCATTTGGGTTGTGTTTCGTTTTTAGTATTGCATGCGGTTTGTAGGTAGTGTTAGTGTTGTTTGAGTTATTGTGCATCGCATATCTTGCTTATGTTGTTGAGTGATTGTAGTTGTTTGTTTGTTTCTAGGATATTCATGCATAATGTAGTAATTGCATTCGGTTGTGCCATGTTGAAAAATTGAGGATCGAATTTTGGATTGAGTTCACTATGAATTTGTTGGATGCATGCATTTGTTTGATGCTTTCATTGGTGATTGAATGAGTGAAAACGGCTGAGTGACCAATCCGGGTAGTCAAGAAACCAGATTCTCAAAACTCTATCACATTCACGCTAGTGACCCGATCGGAGTATGCCTAAGTCTTAGGAACCAGCTACTAGTGAAATAACTGGGGAGATTGGTTCCATTTAGTGATGGGACACTAAACAAGAAAGTTGCCATGACTAACCAAAGAAAAATACAAAGCATACGAAGAGAAAAAAGAAAAATAAAACTAGGCATATGCATAAGAATAAGCGGGATGCTCCAATGGAATCCGGGCACGATCGAGGGCCTATCAAGCTAATACCCCGACGGCCAAGGTCATTGACTTCTTTGCGTTACATGGAATGAAGATGGATCGTGCATAGCCTAGGGCCATGAGTTTGGTTAAGTGTTGGGTGAAGTTTGAAGGAACTTAATGCACAGTGCCCTTAACCAGTAGTAGAGGAGTCGCAATGGATCCCTTCTGAGAACAGCTAAAACTTCTTGGCACTAGGTCTTCTTCCATTTTGTTTTTTTAGTACATAGGAAATCCCCAGATATGGAGCATGGCAGCGGATAATGGGGTGCGTTCTATCATTGTCCCGTTCCAATTCTTCCTAATAGGTGGGTTGAACTTAAGTTTGAATTATCGGAACTGAGCATAATGCAGAGGTCTATGGCACTTGGTTGGGAGCGGCCGTTGAGCGTGATGAGAACGGTCACTAAATCGGTTCACATATTTGTTGAAGTCACCAAAAAGTCAGAAATATACATTGTGCCTTTATTGAACATCGAGCAAAACAGTGGGTATGTGAATCCAGTCAGAATTGATCCCTATTTTCGGTAGTAGCATTCTTGTCTTAGTGTGAGTTGCATAGTGTGGTGTGTGTCACGTCTGAAATCGGTTCTTGGCGAGGGCCGACAAGAAGCTAAGTTTGAAGTGTGATGAGTGCTTAAAACACTCATATTATACTCGCGTCGATCTTGCATTTTCCATGTTGATTTGGCATTATTTATAATTTTAGTGTTAGATTCCTTATTTAGTTTTTGTTTTTGAATCAGGGCATGATGGCGAAGAACTTTAACTGCAGGAAACCATTTTGGAGAAATATGAGGAGCATGCAGGAAGTCAGCGCCCGCGTCGCGGCGTCCCGCGTCGCGGCGTCACTACCTCGCGGCGTCACCACGTCGCGGCGCGTCTGCACGATCAGCGGCGTCCTCATGTCATCTCATCATTAAATACGAGGGGGCTCGGGATTTGGAGGAAGAGGCGGAGGGGCGTCTCGGCCGGAATCACGGAATTGGAGAACACCAAACCGCAGACTTCAAGGATCCTTGGATCTTTGTATTAGTTTTTCCTTATTGTTTGATTATTTTATGGATCACATGGATGTTCTTTTCATATTATGTATTATTTCTTTCCTTCATGATGTTCTATAAACTTCTTTCTGAGGTTATCAAACCTGTCACGAGATGATGGATTAGAATTTAACCTTTCATGTGTCCCGATTGTTGTTAATTTATCACATCGCTCTATTCTGCATATTAATTATATGATAATATCGTATGTTAACATACTTGCGAAGATCCGAGATTCGAGAGATGAGGTATTCGGGATCTGGGTAGAGTAGCCTTTAGCGATTCGGGGTAATAGAATGTTGAGCACGAAGGTGGTTTTGGGGTTGAACATTAAGCATTCGAGATCTGCAGAATTCGAGATAGAGATATGCTCGATTCTATTCACGAAATGAGGCGAATATACCTCGAGAGGATATCTAGTAGGCAAGTCGCCATTGATATGTTATAAACAATCCTGAATAACAACATCTTTAGAAGATAATCCATCGAATGTGACGAGGGGAGATTTAACCCTAGGCTCCCACATTATCAAATTCGCTGAAAACCCAATAGCTTACGATCGAGTTAGTATTTAAATTCCATCTTAGAATCATTTATTCGAATGTTATGCAGCGGAGACATCACGTAGTCAATTCATCTTTCCTGTGGTCGATGCACAAATGCAATAGTACACTATATTACTTGAAGTGATAGCGTGCACTTGCGGCGTATGGCGCCTGTTTACACACCACGTTTTATTTGTCGGTTCCCAAAAACATTTTAGGGACAGAGCAGGTGCGCGGTAGAAGTACCCTCTGCGATGAGTTGAGTCATCGGGAGACGGCGCATGTGAGCTGCATTGTATAAAATAGTTTGCATATTTTATATGTCGAATGCTTTTGTCATATATATATGCATATGGATATATTTTGAAAAGGCGATGGGGTTTGAAAAATGAGGCGCGTGAGCCTACTCACTAGACGAAGGAGGCAAGCCCTATAAAAACACCCAAGCCCCTAGCGTCGGCCCAAAGCAACCCGATCCTTTCGCGAGCCGATGATATGGATAATTGGGAAGAAACACATCTTACCATCCAGTTCAATCTATAATAAGGAAACAAGATAATTCTCACGATAATATATTATCTGTAGATCGATCAAATCTCACTAAAAGGAAGGAGGATAATTCTCAATAAACTATTCCTTCAATATCTCTTTCTAAAATCCGATAAAGCGATAAATATCCCATCAAATGGGAAAGAATCCTTTTTACCTAATTCAGGAATAATATACACTATAAATACGGGGTCACGGCGGTAGAAAGGAGGCACTCTTAGGCATACTCATATGCGACACGTTAGCCCTCTCAAGTAGTCTCCTCTTTCTCGGAAAAGCGGCTTAGGCATCGGGCGGTTACGGGCATGGCCCTCGCGAGCCCCCTTCTTCTTTGTTTTTGCGGAGGAGTCTTTGCGACCAAGGTTTGCGAGATCGGTATGGCGGCGATCATGCCGGATTGAGCGATCGAGCACGCATCCCGCCCCATAAACAATCGGGTCGAGCCCAGCGGCCAACACGCTCAAATGATTCACAGTTTAAAGCATCATCAGTTCGGCGCATTGCGGCTCGGTGCGATTCGGTTGAAAAAAAGCATCGCCGGTTGGCGTGCGTAGAACGGCGTTCCTCCACTCAGCGCCAGCGATGATTTCTCGATTCGCGATGGTATCGGCTTCGAACCTGGCGAGAACGCGCCCGATCGCGAGGATGCGAGATCGCTCGACTCATTGCCACAAGGCCCTGGCGCCCGAGCCATTTGCTGGTCGGCGAGCCGTGCTTTCACGCACGAGCCGCGGCGCACCGAAAATTGGGGCTGAAGACGCTACATCGCCGTCGGCTTGACGCCCCGCCCGAGCCGTGCCCGAGGCAGTTGCTCAATTGATGAGCGTCTGCTGCGCGAGCCGCGGCGCCTCAAGAGTCGGACATTTCGGGCTACATGCGCCATTACGGCGAAGCGCGCGAGCGGCGCGAGGCGATTGCTCACTTTGGCGGCTCCTCACCACTGCACACGCGCGGCCGCAGCTCGAAATTCGAGACATTTCGGTACACATCGCCATTAAACGAGCGCCGCGAGCCCCAGCGCCGAGGCGGTTGCTCACTTTGACGAGCTCTGCTGCGCGACCGCTGCCTCAGAGTTAGACATTTCATTTACATCGCCATTAAACGAAGCAGCGCGAGCGGCGCCCGAGCGATTGCTCACTTTGGCGAGTTCCTCTACTGCGCACGAGCCGCAGCGCCTCAAGAAATCCGGGCAGCTCGAACTGCCATGCGTTCAGCGAAACGCGCATAAACCCCGAAGCGCGAGCGATTGCTCGCACTGGCGAAGTTCCTACTGCGCGAGCCCGCAGCCACCTCAAAAATCCGAACCAGCTCGAGCTACATCGCCGTCGGCGAAGCAGCGCAAAACGGCGCGAGGCGATTGCTCACTGGCGGTTCCTCTACTGCGCACAGTACAGCGCCTCAAAAATCGAGACAGCTCAAACTACATCGCCATTAATTTGGAAACGCCACGAGCCTAGCGCCCGGGGAGTAGTAATTCATGATGGCGAGCGACCTCGGCTTCGAATAGCGAGCTATTCCCGATGCGAGCCCGCCATTTGCACTCCCGGGCTGGAGCGGGCTCCTTCTTACCATTCCATATTAGCGAGGGGCTCGTCGCCGGCCAGAATGGCGAAGCCCCTACGTGCGGTGGCCAAAGCCGCCGTTGCGCTCGAAACGAGCGGGCTCCTTCTTACAATTCATATTGACAAGGCTCCTCCCTCAGATCGGATGACGACCCCACCTTCCTGATGGCGAGCCCCCTTATTTGCACTCCAAGCGGTGGGCTCCTTCTTACCATTCATATTGGCCAGGCTCGTCCCTGACTCAAATGGCGAGCCGGCCCACTATTCACGTGAGCCCTTGGGCGCACTCGGAGCGAGCGGGCTCCTTCTTACCATTCATATTGGCGAGCCGTCCTCGGCTGAGAATAAGCGAGCCTACTATTGCAGTGGCGAAGCCGCCCGGCTGGCGCTCGGCGACGAGCGCTGCGGTATTCGCCAGTAGCGAAACCGCCGCCGGCTCGAGATGGGCGAGCCTACTATTCCGCGGTAGCGAGCCTTATTTGCGCCTCGAGGCAGAGCGGGCTCGCTGCCACGGTTCATATTATTCGGCTCGTCCCTCGGCTTCGAATGGCGAGCCCGCACTATTCACGATGGCGAAGAAGCCTTGGCTGCGCTCGAGGCAGGCAGGCTCCTTCTTCACAATTCACTTATTAATGAGGCTCACCTCAGCTTCAGATGGGCGACCCTGCACCAATCACGGTGGCGAGCCGCCGGCGCACTCAAGTGACGGGCTCCTTCTTGCACCTATTCATATTGGCGAGGCTCGTCCTGACTTTCAGAATAGCGAGCTCTTTATTCGCGATGGCGAGCCGCCCATTTGTAGCTTTCCGGGAGCCGAGCGGGCTCCGCTTCTTACCGCATTCATATTGAAGAGGCTCGTCACCGACTTCGGAATATGTGAGTCCACTACTATTCCGCAGTGGCGAAGCCCTTGGCTGCGCTCGAAGACGAGCGGGCTCCTTCTTACAATTCCTTATTGACAGGCTCCTCCCTCAACTCCGGATGGGCGAGCTCTTTATTCTGATGGCGAGCCGCTTGGCCTTGCTCCAGACGATGACTCCTTCTTACGGTTGCGCTGTGAAGCTTGTCCCTCGGCTTCGAATGGCGAGCCCCTACTATTCCGGTAGCGAGCCCTTGTGCGCTCAGACGAGCGGGATCGCCGTACAATTCACGTGGCGAAGGCTCGTCCCTCGCTCGGATGGGCCCGAGCCCTACGTACGATGGCGAGCGCCCGGCGCACTCGGACGAGCGGGCTCATCGTAATTCATATTGGCGAGGCTCGTCCCTCAGCTTCGGATGGACAAGCCTACTGGCCCCACATTGACAAGCCCTTCATTGGACTCCAAGCGAGCCGGGCTCCTTTTGGCTGACTCACACTGGCGAGCTCTGTATTTACATGGACGAGCTGCTACAATGATCACTGGCGAGCTCCTCAAGCGGCTCACGCCCAGCGAGCTCCTATTATTTATGGCGAGCTCTTACAGCGATCTGGCGAGCTCTCCCAGCGGCTCTGCTCGGCTTGAGCTCCTGTATGGCATGGACCGAGCTCTTATATGATCTTACTGACGAGCTCTTCCCAGCGGCTACGCGGCGAGCTCTATTATTTATAGACTGAGCTCTTAGCAGTCTACGGCGAGCTCCTCCCAGCGGCTCTACTTGGCGAGCTCCTGTATTTACAGGCGAGCTCTTACTGTGATCTACGTGGCTCCTCGGCAGCTACATCGCGAGCTCCTATTATGTACATGGGCCCGAGCTCTTACAGCGGTATGCAGCGAGCTCTCAGCCGGCTCCTTGACGAGCCCCTATTGGCCCCACATGGGCAGCTGCCTGATCCCCGGCAGGCTCCTCCAAACAGCTCTACTTGACGAGCTCCTGTCTTTACATGGACCGAGCTCTTCTGACGATCACTGACGAGCTCCTCCAACGGCTATACTTGAGCTCCTATTATTTACATGGACCCGAGCTTTTACAACGGATCAACTGACGAGCTCCTCCAAACAGCTCTACTTGGCGAGCTCCTATTTACATGGGCGAGCTCTTACAACTTGATCTACTGACGAACTCCTCCCAGCGGCTCTATCGAGGCTCCCTATTATTTGCATGGATGAGCTCTTACAACGAGTCTGACGGCTCCTCCAGCAGCTCTATCGACGAGCTCCTATTGACCCCATGGGGCTCTTACAACGGTCACGGCAGAGCTCCTCAACAGCTCTACTTGCTTGAGCTCCTATTGACTACATAGATAAGCTCTTACAATGATGCCGGCTTGAGCTCCTCAGCGACTACGCGGCGAGCTCCTATTTACATTAATGACTCTTACAACAGTCTACGGCGAGCTCCTCCCGGCTTAGCTCTATCGGCGAGCTCCTGGTATTTTACATGGCGACTCTTGTGATCTACTGGCAGGCTCTCGGCATTCCTGTCGGGCGAGCTCTTTGTGTTACATGGAGCGAGCTCTTACAACGATCTGCGCCCCAGGCTCCTCAGCAGCTCTACTTGGCGGCTCCTATTTACATGGGCGAGCTCTTGTCGTTACTGTGAGCTCCTTCAAAGCGGCTCTACAGCGAGCCTATTATTTACATGGAGCGAGCTCTCGCAGCCTGTGATCTACGGCTGACTTTCCCAGTGGCTCCTGGCCAGGCTCCTCGAGCAACTCTGATGATGAGCCCTTCACTGCACATCGGACAGACGGGCTCCCTCCTACAAATTCTATTGTGGCTCTTCACCGATATGGGCCCGAGTTCCCATTGTTATTTGTGAGCCCTTCATTGCCCGCCGGATGAACCCTTCTTATTTCCGTGAACTCTTCCCGTGATCCGACATGAAGCTGACTCCTCGTGATGAGCGCTACGGCAATCCCGATACTTGAGCACTTCGATTCGCGCGTGACTCTTCCCATCAATACACATGGGCCAGGCTCTACTCAAGCGTATTCACTTTGGCGAGTTCGTCTACTCCGATGGGTCCGCCGCTTCCACTGAAGTCAAATCGGCCGGCTGTCGCCACTCGGCTCGGTGCCCCTCGGCTACACCGCCGTCGGCTAATTGCTTTTTCGGCTCAGCGCCACTTTCGGCTGCGCGCCCTTCGGCTCCAGCCGCCCGCCGGCTCAATACGCGCGCTCGGCTGCGCGCCCTTCCGGCGCCAGTCGCCCTTTCATTTCAGCCAGCGCTCGGCTTATCGCCGCCAGCTGGGCGCTCGGCCGTGCGCCGGCTGGACCGCCGAACGAAACGCGCGACGGGCTGGAACGATGGCGTGGCTGTAGCCACCTGGCTCCAAGCGCCTTCGGCTGTCGCCCGCCGGCTACAATCGCCCTCGGCTCAATCGCCCTTTCGCTCTAGCGCGCCGGCTTATCGCCCCTCGCTCAATCGCCGCACTCGGCTTCGCGCCACTCGGCTCAATCGCCCCTCGGCTACATCGCCCCTCGGCTACATCGCCACTCGGCTCAATCGCCACGGCTCAATACGCCGCACTTTCGGCTACAACGCCACTAGGCTCGATGGCCACGGCTCATTGGCGCAAGGCTACATCGCCACTTTCGGCTCAATCGCCTCATTTCCTGGCAGCCACTACGGCTCAATGCCACTCGGCTCCAATCGCCACTAGGCTCAATCGCCCGCCCCAGGCTGCCACTCGGCTCAATCGCCACTCGGCTCAAAGGCCCCTCGGCTACATCGCCACTCGGCTCAATCGCCACTCGGCTCAATCGCCACTCGCTGTCGCCACTCATTTCGGTCGCCCTTTCGACTCTAGCGCCCTCGGCTGTCCTTCGACAATCGCCACTGTCTAGCGCCACTCGGCTCAATCGCCCACATCGGTAATCGCCACTTTCCTTCTACATCGCGCTTCGGCTCAATGCTACTCAGTTTACAGCCGCTACGCTTTCGATCGCCGCTCGACCGATCAGCTCGACTCTGGCGCCGCCATTTCAATCGCCACTCGGCTACGTATTCGCGCTCAGCTCAATCGCGCTGCGGTTCTAGCGCCACTGCGTCTCAATCGCTGCTCAAACTCAAATTGCCGCATCGGATCGCGCCACTTTCGGCTCAATCGCTACTCGGCTACGCCCGCTCGGCTGATGGCGACCATTCTGGCGCGCTCGGCTGTCGCCACTGGCTACGCCAGCGCTTCGCTCCAATCGCCCGCCGGTTACAACACCACTGGCTCGTCGCCACTTTCATTCTCTCGCCTTTGGGCTACAACGCCGCAAACTCAACCATACTGGCTTCGTCGCCCTTCGGCTCAATCGCCACTGAAACAATCCCCTCGGCTCGATCGCCTCGCTCGCGCTTCCCTCGGCTCAATCGCCACTCGGCTACATTGCCACTCGGCTCAATCGCCACTCGGCTACAACGCCACTCGGCTCAATCGCCACTCGGCTCAATCGCCTTTCAGCTCGGTCATCACCGGCTACCTGCCGCTCTGACTCGTCGCCACTCGGCTCAATGGCCCCTCGGCTCAATCGCCTCTCGGCTCAATGGCCCCTCGGCTACATCGCCACTCGGCTCAATCTCCACTCGGCTCAATCGCCACTAGGCTACAACGCCACTCGGCTGTCGCGCTCGGCTCAATCGCCACTTTCGGCTGCAGCCACTATTCAGTGCCACTCGGCTCAATGGCCACTCGGCTCAATCGCCACTCGGCTCAATGGCCCCTCGGCTACATCGCCCCTCGGCTCAATCTCCACTCGGCTCAATAGCCCCTCGGCTCAATCGCTAGCTCAGCTCGCCGCTCGGCTGTCCGCCACTCGGTACACATGCCTTCGTCGGTCGCCACTCGCTCGCGCCACTCGGCTCGTCGCCACTCGGCTCAGCTCGCCACTCGGCTGCCGCCACTCGGCTCAATCGCCCGCTCGGCTAACGCCACTCGGCCCGATCGCCCCTCGGCTACGCGCCGCTCGGCTCAGTCATGTCGGCTGTCAGCCAGCCTCTTCTGCGCCACTCGGCTCAATCACCCCTCGGCTCAATCGCCGTTCGGCTGCCGCCCTGAAACGTGCGCTCGGGTATAAACCGCCGGCTCAATCGCCCTGGCTGCAACCACTCGCTCAATCGCCGCCGGCTACGCCGCCACTGGCTCGATGCGCTTCAGCTCGGCTCGCGGCCCCGGGCTCTAGCGCCCTCGGCTGTCGCCTTTCGGCTCAGCTCGCCACTCATTTCGGTCGCGCTCATTTGCGCGCCGCTCGGCTCGTCGCGCTTCGGCTCATCGCCACTTTCGGCTACCGCCACTCGGCTGATAGCCACTGACTCGGTAATTTTCATTTCAATCGCCGCTCGGCTCAATTGCCCCTCGACTACATCGCCACTCGGCTCAATCCTCAGTAACAAACCATCTCGGCTGTCAGCGGCTTCGGCTACCGCGCCACTCGGCTCAATCGCCTCGGCTACACTTCGCCACTGGCTTCAATCACCACTCATTTGCGCGCCGCTTTCATTCATCGCCACTCGGCTCAATCGCCACTCGGCTACATCGCCGCCGACACAGTGTCACTCATTTCAGCCGCTCGGCGTCGCCCCCTCGACTGCCGCTGACCGATCGCCTCGGCTCAATCGCCCGCTCGGCTCAATCGCCACTCGGCTCCATTTTCCGGCTGCGCCCTCGGCTCAATCACCCCTCGGCTCAATCGCCACTAGGCTACATAGCCACTCGGCTCAATGCCCTTTCATTTATAAAGCCACTCTGACAAATATACTGAAGCTCAATCGCCGCTCATTTCAATCATCACCGGCTCCCATTCATGCTCGGCTCAATCGCCACTCGGCCACATACTTCATCATTTCGATCTCAGGGCTACAGCGCCACTGGCTGATGCCACTGGCTCCAATTGCCCCTCGGCTACATCGCCACTCGGCTCAATCGCCACTCGGCTCAATCGCCACTCGGCTACAATCGCCACTCGACTCAATGGCCACTCGGCTCAATCGCCACTCGGCTCAATGGCCACTCGGCTACATCGCCACTCGGCTCAATCTCCACTCGGCTCAATAGCCCCTCGAAACCGTCGACTCATTTCTGGCGCCACTCATTTTACATCGCCACTCGGCTGATGGCCACTCGGCTGCGCCACTCATTAAGTGTGGCTCGGCTCGATGCCTTCCGCTCGGCTACATCGCCCTCAGGCTCAATGCGCCACTTTCGGCTGCGCCACTCGACCCCGATCGCCCCTCGGCTACAACGCCACTCGGCTCGATGTCTCGGCTCGATCGCCACTCAACTCAATCGCCACTTTCGGCTGCGCCCTCGGCTCAATCACCCACCGGCTCAGCCGCCGCTGGCTATCGCCGCTTTCGGCTCAATCGCCACTGAAAGCGCAAGCCACTACGGCTCAATCGCCCTTTCGGCTCACCAGCCCTGGCTCAATCGCCTCAAACCCATCGCCTCCATTTCGATCGCCACTCGGCTACATCGCCCTTTCGGCTCGTCGCCCTTTGGGCTGCGTAGCTCGGCTCCATTAGCCACTCGCTCAATTGCACCCTGGCTACATCGCCACTCGGCTCAATCGCCACTCGGCGCAATCGCCACTGGCTGTCGCCACTCGACTCTCAGCTGTACCCTGTTTCAATCATACGCTCGGCTTAATAGCGCTCATTTATCATACTATTCAATCTCCTTTCGGCTTTCAATGGCCTCGGCTCAATGTCGCCGCTCGGCTCTGGCGCCGCTCGACTACATATCCCTCGGCTCAATCGCCACTCATTTACAACGCCACTCTGGCTGTCGCCCTTTCGGCTCAATCGCCACTCACTTTACGCCATGCTAAAACGTTCGCCCTTTCGGAATTTCTGGCGCCGCAAGGCTGATCGCCCCTCGGCTCTGGCCTTAAAGCTCGACTTGATCGCCACTTTGGCTCAATCGCCACTCGGCTCAATCGCCACTCGGCTACACTGCCACTCGGCTCAATCACCCCTCGGCTCAATCGCCACTAGGCTACATCGCCACTCGGCTCAATCGCCACTCTTATGACCCTTCGGCTCGTCACCTTTCGGCTACAAAAAGCCGCTCGACTCAATCGCCACTCGGCTAATCGCCGCAAACCAATCGCCCTCGGCTCAATGTCGCCGCGGGCTGCGCCCTTTCGGCTCAATCGCCACTTGGCTCAATTGCCCCTCTGCTACATCGCCACTCGGCTCAATCGCCGCTGGCTCTGATAGCCACTCGACTCGATCGCCCTTTCGGCTACAACGCCCCTCGACTCAATCGCTCTTGGCTCAGCTCGCCACTTTCAGAGCTCTGACGCCACTCGGCTCAATCGCCCCTACGCGGTGCCACTAGGCTACATCGCCGCTCGGCTCAATCGCCACTCGGTTACAACGCCACTCGGCTCGTCGCCACTACGGCTCAATCGCCACTCGGCTCTGACGCCACTCGGCTCAGCGCCGCTGTCATCCGCGCTAAACTCGATCGCCACTCGATTCGCGCCAATCGTCTGTCGCCCTTTCGGCTCAATGCGATCGGCTGCCAATTGCCTGGCCACATCGCCCCTCGGCTGGCATATCGGCTGTCGCCGCTTTCGGCTACATCGCATTTGCTTTCAATCGCCACTCGGTTCTGACACCACCGGCTCAATCGCCACTCGACTCAATCGCCCTTTGGGCTACAGCGCCCTCGCTCAATCGCCCACTGGCTACATCGCCGCTCGGCTCAATCGCCACTAATTCATCGCCCCTCGGCTCGTCGCCTCTCGATTAACGCCCTCATTTCAATCGCCCTTTCAGTACATCGCCCTTTCGACTCAATCGCCACTGCTCGCACTTTTCGGCTCAATCGCCGCTTCGGCTCAATACGCCGCTGGCTCAATCGCCCCACCGGCCCACCGCCCTCGCTCAATGTCGCCACACCGGCCATTTCGGCTCAATCGCTTTCTCGGCTCAGTAGCCCCTCGGTACACGCCGCCGCTCGCTTTCAATACTCCCGGCTCAGCCTTTTTCGGCTCAATCGCCGCACCTTCTAACGCCACCGTATCGCGCTGGCTCATCGCGCTCGACTCAATACGCCCTTTCGGCTACCGCCACTCGGCTCAATCATACTCGGCTCGTGCGCTCATTTCAGTGGCCCTCGGCTCATGCACTCGGCTCAATCTCCTGTTTCAATAGCCCCTCGGCTCAATCGCCGCTTCGGCTTCGCCTTACGTGTCGCCACTCGGCTATCGCCACTGGCTCAATCGCCACTCGGCTCTGCGCACTTTCGGCCCAATCGCCACTCGGCTACAACGCGCTTCGGCTCGTCGCCGCCGGCTCAGCCTTTCGGCTACTTTGCCGCACCGGCTCAATCACCCTCGGCTCAATCGCACTAGGCTACATACGCCCTCGCTCAATCGCCACTCGGCTATAAAGCCACACTGAAACAATCGCCCTTTCGGCTACAAAGCCGCTCGTGTCGCCGCTCGAGTACACTGCGCTCGGCTCGTCGCCACTGGCTCAATCGCCCGCTTGGGCTACAAACGCCACTCGGCTCAATCGCCACTCGGCTCAATTGCCCCTCGGCTACATCGCCACTCGGCTCAATCGCCACTCGGCTCAATCGCCACTATTCTGTCGCCCTTCGACTGTCATGCCGGCTCTGGCGCCTGACTGTCGCTCTTACGTCTCAATCGCCGCTCGGCTCTGGCATATTTTTCGCTCAATTGCCCCTCACCTTGTTCCGCTATTACATGCCCTTCGGCTCAATCGCCACTTTCGGTTCGCGCCACCGGCTCAATGCCTCGGCTCAGCTAGCCACTTTCGGCTACAAGGCCACTGGCTCAGCCGCCGGCTACATCGCGCTTCATTTCGATGCCACTTTCGGTTACGCGCCACTTTCGTCTCAAGCGCCACTTTCGGCTCAATCGTCAATTAAATAATTGCCTCTCGACTCACATCGCCCCTCGACTCAATAAGCCACTTCGGCTCAATCGCCACTCGGCTACAACGCCCTTTCGGCTCGATAGCCACTCGGTACACATGACCTTCTGCTGATATCGCCCTCGGTTACAACACCACTCGGCTCAATCGCCACTCGGCTCAATCGCCAGCGGGCTGCGCCCGCTGGCTCATCGCCGCACAAATACGCCGCGCTTCGGCATCGCCGCCATTTCCAATCGCCCTCGGCTCAATCGCCCTTTCGGCTCAGCGCCACTGTTCTGACGCCGCCGACTAAATCGCCGCTCGGCTCCGATCGCCACTCGGCTACGCCATACTCGGCTCATCGCCACTCGGCTACGCGCCACTCATTGTCGCCACTCGGCTTCGCGCCCTCGGCTCAATGCCACTCGGCTCGTCGCCACTACGACTCAATGGCCACTCGGCTGTCCTTTCGAGCTCTGTACCGCCACTGGCTCAATCACCCCTACGGCTCAATCGCCAGGCTACATGCGCCCGCTCGGCTGTCGCCCTTTCGGCTACGCCACTGGCTGTGCCTGCGGCTGCAAGCCACTGGCTGATCGCCGCTCGGCTACATCGCCCTCGGCTCAATCGCCCACTAAGTCTCGGTCGCCACTCGGCTTCCGGTCGCCACCCCAGGCTGTTCGCCCTTGGGCTCTAGCGCCACTCGGCTCAATCGCCCTCATTTCAGTACCCTACGGCTACGTATCCCCTTTCGGCTCAGCTCGCCACTCGAGCTCATCGCCACCAGCTCAATCGCTACTAAACTCTGTCCTTTCAGCTCAGCCCGCCACTCGGCTGCGCCCTCGGCCTCTTCTGTCGCCTGAAGCTCGTCGCGCTCGGCTACAGCGCCGCTGAGCTGTCGCCCCTCGACAGTGCCACTCGGCTACATCGCCGCTTCCGGCTCAATGTCGCCGCTTCGGTTACTAACGCCTCGGCTCCGATCTCGCCACCGGCTCAATCGCCGCACTGGCTACAAACGCCCACTCGGCTGTCGCCACTCTGGCTACATGCTGCTTCGGCTCAATCGCCACTTTCGGTTCTGCGCCGCTCGTCTACCATTCGCCACTTTCGGCTCAATTGCCACTCGGCTGCGCCCTCGGCTCAATCGCTACGAATACACCGCCCTCGGCTCAATCGCCACTCATTTAAAGCCACTCGGCTGATAGCCAATCGCTTCCAATTACCTCGGCTACATCGCCCGCTCGGCTGGCCCTTTCATTTCTGGCGCCCTCGACCTCAGCCCTTTTTCGAGCTACATCGCCGCTCTGCTCAATCGCCACTCGGTTAAAACACCACTCGGCTCAATCGCCACTCGGCTCAATCGCCAGCCTGCGCCACTCGGCTCAATCGCCACTCGGCTACATCGCCGCTCGGCTCAATCGCCACTCGGCTAAATCGCCCCTCGGCTCAATCGCCTCTCGGCTACAACGCCCGTCGGCTCAATCGCCACTCGGCTACAACCCCACTCGGCTCAATCGCCACTCGGCTACAACGCCACTCGGCTCAATCGCCTTCGGCTCATCATGCTCAAGCAATCGCCCTCGGCTACGCCACTCATTTCAATCGCCACTGACTCTGTAGCTGGCTCAATCGCCTCTCGGCTCAATGGCCCTAGGCTGTCGCCACTCGGCTCAATCTCATAGCTCAATCTCCCCTCAGCTCAGTAGCACGCTCAGCTCAATCGCCACTTCGGCTGCGCCACTCGGCTTCGTGGTGCGCCGGCTCAATGGCTGTTTCAATCGCCACTCCCGGCTACCGCCGCCGCTCAGCTGTCGCCACTCGGCTCAATAGCCACTCGGCTCATGCCACTGGCTCAATAGCCCATCGGCTACATACTTCGGCTCAATCTCCACTCGGCTCGATAGCCCTCGGCTCAATCCGCTCGCTCTAGCGCCGCTCATTGATAGCCACTGTTTCGCGCTCGGCTCGTGCCACTCGGCTCAATCGCCACTCGGCTCAATGGCCACTCGGCTCAATCGCCACTCGGCTACACTGCCACTCGGCTCAATCACCCCTCGGCTCAATCGCCATGACCCCTCGCCCTCGGCTCAGCTCTCGCCACTTCGACTCACAAGCCACTCATTTCAATCTACCTTGTTTGCAAAGCCACTCGGCTCGTCGCCACTCGTCTCAGTATTCACTGGCTCAATCGCCACTAGGCTCAATCGCCAGCTGGGCTGCGCCACTCGAGCTCAATGCGCCACTCGACTCAATTGCCCTCGAAACACATCGCCACTCGCTCGTCGCCGCTCGGCTCAGTCGCTCGGCTCGTCATTTGCTCGGCTACAGTAGCCACTCATCGATCGCCACTCGGCTGCGCCCTCGACTCAATCGCCCTGCCAGGCTCAATCGCGCCGGCTGCATCACTCGGCTCTCAATCGCCCTCGACCCAAATTGCCACTCGGCTACATCGCGCTCAAACAAATCTCGCCACTCAGTTCTGAAGCCACTCGTGATCGCCACTCGGCTCAATCGCCCGCACCATTTCTGGCGCCACTCGGCTCGATAAGCCACTTTCTGGCTACGTGGCCGCTGCGGCTCGATCAGCCGCTCGGTTACAACTTTTCGTCTCAATAGCCACTCGGCTCAATCGCGATCCGGTTCGGTGCACCGGCTACATAAGCCCCTCGGCTGTCGCCGCTCGGCTACCAGCCACTCGGCTCAATCGCCACTCGGCTGGCGCTCGCTCGATCGCCGCGCCGGTTACAACACCACTGGCTCAATGCGCCACTGGGCTCAATCGCCCTCGGCTCAATCGCCAACGAGGCTACGCGCCGCTCGGCTCGTCGCCGCTCATTTTACATCGCGCTTCGGCAATAGCCCTTTCATTTGCGCGCCACTCGGCTACATCGCCATTCGGCTCAATCGCCTCGATTTACAACGCCACTCGGCTCAATCGCCCACTCGCTACCTCTTCAGCTCTGTCGCCCTTTCGGCCCTGCGCGCTGGCTGTCGCCCGCTTCAGCTCATCAGCGCTTCAGCTGTCGCCGTTCGGCTCGTCGCCCTTTCGGCTACCGCCCTTTCGGCTCAATAGCCACTCGGCTCAATAGCCACTCGGCTCAATCGCCTCAGCTCCAATGGCCCCTCGGCTCATCGCCCTCATTTCAATCTCCCTCGCTTTCAATGCCCTTTCGGCTGTTCACGCTCGCTGCGCGCCACCCGGCTCAATCATTGCTTTCGGCTCAATCGCCTAGCTCCAATCCGCCACTCGGCTGCCACTGGCTCATCGCCACTCGGCTCAATGGCCACTTTCGGCTCCAATCGCCTCTCGGCTCCAATGGCCCCTCGGCTACCCCTTCGCCACTCGGCTTTCAATCTCGCTCGGCTCAATCGCCCTTTCGGCTCGTCGCCGCTCGGCTACAATGCCACTCGAATCAATCGCCACTCGGCTACATCGCCTCTCGGCTCAATCGCCGCTTTCGGTACACCATACTCATTTAAATCGCCACTCGGCTCAATCGCGCTCGGCTGTCGCCACTGGCGCAATCGCCTTCGGCTACAACGCCACTACATTGTCGCCCTTCGGCTGCGCGCCACTCGGCTCAATCTTCTTCGGCTCCTTAGCACTGGCTCAATCGCCACTGAAACCAATCGCGCCTGGCTGCCTTTTTCGGCTTTCGATCGCCCGCGGCTCGATGCGCCGCTCCTTCATCGCCGCTATTTCAATGCGCCACTTGGCTCAATCGTCGCTCGACTCTGGCGCCACTCGGCTCAATACGCCACTTTCGGCTACATAGCCACTAAAACCAATCGCCACTACGGCTGCAAGCGCCACTCGGCTCAATCGCCGCTCGACTACATCGCCGCTGACTCCGAATAGCCACTTTTTCGGCTACAAACGCCCTTTCGGCTCGATGCCACTTCGGCTACGCCATTACTCGGCTACATACGCCACTCAGCTCAATGCGCCGCCGGCTCCAATCGCCCACTTTCGGCTACAACGCCACTGGCTCAATCGCCACTCGGCTGCCGCCTTCGGCTCGATCGCCCTCGGCTCAATCGCCACTTTCGGCTACACAACGCCCACTCGGCTCTGGCGCCACTCGAGTACATCGCCCTTTCGGCTCGTCGCCACTTTCGGCTATAACCGCCCTCGGCTCAATGCGCCACTCGGCTGCATATCAGTCGGCTCCAATGCCACTCGGCTACATCGCGCTCGGCTCAATCGCCACTCACCTGCTACAACGCCATTGGCTCAATATTGCTTTTCGGCTACGCCGCCACTTCGGCTGTGCCACTAAGCTACACCTTCGCCCTTTCGGCTGTCGCCCTCGGCTGTCCTTGCTTCAGTTTACATAGCGACTTCGGCTCAATCGCCGCCATTTACAATGCGCTTCGGCTCAATCGCCGCGCTGACCGTCGCGCGCTTAGCTACACCACCACTTTCGGCTCAATCGCCCCTTTGGGGCTACATCGCCACTTTCATTTCTGCGCCACTCGGCTGTCGCGCTCTGGCTACGTCGCGCTCGGGTGTCGCCACTTCGGCTCAATCGCCACTTTCGGCTCTGGCGCCCTCGGCTCCATCGCCATTCGGCTACGCCATACTCGGCTCAATCGCCACTCGGCTCAATCGCCACTCAGCTACAACGCCACTCGGCTAAATCGCCACTCGGCTACATCGCCACTCGGCTCAACGCCACTCGTCAATCGCCGCGCCAGCTGTCCTTGCTTGGGCTACGCCGCCACTCGGCTCGTCGCCTTCGGCTGCGCCACTCGGCTATCGCCCTTTCTCATCCAGCCTTTCGGCTACAAACGCCACTCGGCTTCATCATACCGGCTGTCCGCCCTTTCATTTCCTCGCCCTCGGCTCAATCGCCACTCATTCTGGCGCCGCTCGGCCCCGTCGCCCCTCGGCTAAACGCCACTCGGCTGTCGCCGCTCGGCTCAATCGCCACTCGGCTCAATCGCCCTTCGGCTGCGCCCTCGGCTCAAATCACCCCTCGACTCCAATCGCCACTAGGCTATCGCCACTCGGCTCAATCGCCCTTTCGGCTATAAAGCCACTCGGCTGTCGCCTTCGGCTACAAAGCCGCCATTTCAATCGCCACTCGGCTACATCGCCACTCGGCTCAATCGCCACTCGGCTCAATCGCCACTGGGCTACAACGCCACTCGGCTCAATCGCCACTTGGCTCAATTGCCCCTCGGCTACATCGCCACTCGGCTCAATCGCCACTCGGCTCAATTGCCCCTCGGCTACATCGCCACTCGGCTCGTCGCCGCTCATTTCAGTCGCCTTTCGGCTCTGATGTCACTCGATGCTGGCCGCCGGCTCAATCGCCCACTCGACAATGGCCGCACTCGGCTGCATAGCCACTCGGCTCAATCTCCCTACATGGCTCAATAAACTCGGCTCAATCGGCTCGGCTACAACGCCCTTTCATTTCATCGCCACTCATTTCTCGCCCTTTTTCGGCTCTGGCGCCCTTTCATTCATCGCCACTCGCTCATCGCCCTTCGGCTACATCGCCCGCCGGCTCAATCGCCACTGTTTACGCGCCACTCCGGCCCAATCGCCCCTCGGCTACAATGCCACTCGGCTCAATCGCCACTCGGCTGTCGCCTTCGGCTGTCGCCGCTTTCGGCTGCGCCGCCGGCAATCACCCCTGGCTGTTAGCGGCTGAAGCTACGCCACTCGGCTCGTCGCCACTTTCGGCTATAAAGCCACTGGCTCAATCGCAGCCTGGCTTCTGGCTTTTCGGCCAATGCCGCCGACTACATCGCCACTCGGCTCAATACGCCACTCGGCTGTCCTTATTGTTCTGACGCCACTCGGCTCAATCATGCCAACCGGTCTGCCCCTCGGCTCAATCGCCACTCGGCTCAATCGCCGCTCGGCTCAATCGCCACTGGCTACAATACGCCACCATTTCGATAACCACTTTCGGCTGCGCTTCGACTCAAAACCAACCCGGCTCAATACTTACGCTCGGCTTCTAGCGCCCTTTCGGCTGTCGCCCCTACGCCCAGTGCCGCGCTTCGACCATCGCGCTTCGGCTCAATCGCCCGCACCGGTTACCGCGCCGCTCGGCTCAATCGCCACTCGGCTCGGTCGCCACTCGGCTTCGCGCCACTCGGCTCAATAACCCTTTCATTTCATCATGCGTAGGCTCAATCGCCACTTTTCGGTTCGCGCCCGTCGTCTCGTCGCCACTCGGCTCAATCGCCGATCGGCCTGTTGCCTCACCGGCTACATCGCCCACCCCTCGGCACCAGCGCCCTTTCGGCTCAATACGCCCACTTCATTACGCCGCTCTGCTCCAATCGCCGCAAGTTTACAACACCACTGCGGCTCAATCGCCCGCCGACTCAATCGCCAGCCCAGGCTACAACGCCACTCGGCTCAATCGCCCACTAAGCACATCGCCGCTTCAGCTTTCAATCGCCACTAGGCTAAGCCTTCCGGCTCAATGCCTCTCCATTTCACTTGCCCTCGGCTCAATCGCCACTCGGCTACGCCGCCCTTCGGCTCAATCGCCACTTTCGCTTCTGCGCGCCACTCGGCTCAATGTCGCCTTCGGCTGTCGCGCTTCGGCTGTCCGCCTCGGCTACCGCCCGCTCGGCTCAATCGCCACTGGCTTCCAGTGGCCTGAAACAAACAGCCTCTCGGCTCAATGGCCCTCGGCTACGCCATGCTCGGCTCAATCTCCCTCGGCTCAATGGCCACTACGGCTCAGTGCCACTCGGCTGCGCCACTCGGCTGGCTGTGCCTTCATTCAATCGCCTTCGACTTCGATCGCCACTCGGCTACGCCGCTACGGCTCGTCATGCTTCGGTACCGTGGCCACTTTCGGCTCAATGGCCACTCGGCTCCATCGCCACTCGGCTCAATCTCCACTCGGCTCAATAGCCCCTCGGCTCAATCGCCGCTCGGCTACAACGCCACTCGACTCAATCGCCACTCGGCTACATCGCCACTGGCTGATATACGCTCGGCTGCTTGCCCGCTCATTGTCGCCACTCGGCTACACTTGTGCTTCATTTCAATCGCCGCACTCGACCGTCGTTACTCGGCTACAACGCCCTGCGGCTCAATGCCCCTCGGCTCAATCGCCCACTAGGCTACATCTTTCGGCTCAATCGCCGCTCATTTCTCAGCCACTCGGCTCGATAGCCACTTTCATTACAAAACCACTCGGCTGTCGCCACTTTCGGTATGCGCCGCTCGGCTCGATCGCCACTTCGGCTCAATCGCCAGCGGGCTACCGCGCCACTCGACTCAATCGCCACTCGGCTCCAATTGCCCCTAAATACATCGCCCTCGGCTCAATCGCCCTCGGCTCGTCGCCTTTCATTTCTGATCGCCGCTCGGCTCGTGCCACTTTCATTTCTAGCGCCTCGACTGTCGCTCTTACGTCTCGATCGCCATGGCTGCGCCACTCGGCTCAATTGCCCCTCACCGCCCCGGTACTTATTCGGCTACATCGCCGCTCGGCTCAATCGCCCGCTTTCGATTTCGCGCCGCCGACCGATGCCACTAAAACCGATCGCCGCACTCGACTCACAGAGGCCACTCGGCTTCGAAGTAGCCACTTTCGGCTACATCGCGCCGCTCGGCTGTCGCCCTTTCCGGTTACAACGCCGCCGTCTCAATCGCCCTTTCGGCTCAATCGTCCCGGTCGGCTCTCAATTGCCTCTCGGCTACATCGCCCTCGGCTGTCGCCCTCGGCTGTCCGCCCGCTCGGCTACGCCCTTTCGGCTCGCCGCCGCTCGGCGCCACATGGCCGCTGCTGTTTGTCGCCGCCGATTTGCCGCTCGGCTCGTCGCCGCTTTCGGCTCAATCGCCGCGGGCTGCGCCCGCCGGCTCAATCGCCGCCGGCTACGCCGCGCTCGGCTTAATCAGCCACTCGGCTACGCCTTGGCTAAATTTGCATCGCCCGCCGGCTCAGTCGCCTCGGTTTCTGGCGCCACTCGGCTCAATCGCCATTCGGCTTCCCCATCGCCCTCGGCTCAGTCGCCACTCGCTGCGCGCCACCCCGGCTCAGCTCGCCGCTTCGGCTCAATCGCGTTGGATCGTCGCGCCACTGGCTCAATGGCCCCTCGGCTACATCGCCCACTCATTTCGATCTCGCTTCGGCTCGTCGCCCGCTCGACTCAATCGCCGCTCGGGTTCTGGCCCACCTCGGCTCAATCGCACTCGGCTCAATCGCGCTCGGCTGCGCCACGCACCGGCTCAATATGCGCACTCGGCTACATCGCCCTTCGGCTTAATCGCCACTCGGCTACAGCCCCTCGCTCCGGTCGCCGCTCGGCTACAACCCGCTCGGCTCAATCGCCCTCGGCTCAATTGCCTCGGCTACATCGCCACTGGCTCAGTCGCCACTCGCTCAATCGCCCTTTCGGCTACAATCGCCACTCGGCTCAATGCCCTTTTCGGCTGCGCCCCTCGACAATCGCCCCTCGGCTCGTCTCGACTAAGCAAACAGCCAGTGCCCCTGGTACATCGCCGCTCGGCTGCTCGCGCTCCGGCTACGACCGCCACTGGCTCAATCGCCCTGCAGCTCAATCGCCACTGGCTCGCCACTCGGTTCAGTCATGCAGGCAATCATGTGGGCTGCATCGCCACTCGGCTCAGTCGCCATCATTTCTGGCCACTCGTGCCGATCGCCTTTGGAGGGGGGGGGGGGAGGGGGGGGGAGAGAGAGAGAGTTTTTGCTCATATGCTCTGGCTCAATCGCCACTGACTCAATGTAATTCTCATACTCGGCTCAATCGCCACTCATTTCGTCGCCCTTTCGGCTCGGTGTTTCGGCTGCATCGTACTTCATTTCCAGTCGCCACTCGACTCTGATCGCCGCTCGGCTCGTCGCCCGCCATTTCTGACTCCTAAACCAGTAAGCCCTCAGCACAATCACCGCTCGGCTCTGGCGCCGCCGGCTGTCGCCCCTCAACGTCGCGCTCGGCTTCGTCCGCTGTTATTCTTACGCTCGATTCTAGCGCCCTCAGCTGTCGCCGCTCGGCTCAATCGCCCTTCCGGCTAACGCCCGCCGGCTCGTGTCGCCCTTTCCGGAGCTACATCAGCCGCTCGCTGAAATGCCACTCGGTACAACGCCGCCGTCTGTCGCCACCGGCTCAATTACCCTCGGCTGCGCGCCAGCTCGGCTCGGTATTACTCGGCCCACGCCCGCTCCGGCTGTCATAGCTCGGCTACAAGCCGCCGGCTCAATCGCCGATCGGCTCAATTGCCTCTGGCTACATATCGCCGCTCGGCTGTCGCGCTCGGCTTCTGGCATACTCGGCTGTCGCCCTTTCGGCTACATACGCGCTGCCGCTTCCCGGTCGCCACTTTCGGTTAAAGCACCACACAAGCTCAATCGCCACTTTCGGCTGTCATAGCAGCCTCGGCGCCACTTCGGCTCAATCGCCACTCGGCTACATCGCCGCTCGGCTCAATCACCACTCGGCTACATCGCCCCTCGGCTCAATCGCCACTCGGCTGCGCGCCGTCGGCTCAATGTCGCGCTTCAGCTCATTTAGCTTTCGGCTCAATCGCCGCTCGGCTCACCGTGCCACTCGCTCGTCGCTCGGCTCAATCGCCTTCGGCTGTCGCCTCGGCTCACGCGCCCAGCTTCGAACGTCCTTGCATTTCATTCTGTAGCCCTTTCGGCTCAATAAGCCCTCTCGGCTCAATGGCCTAGGCTACATACGCCACTTCGACTCGTCTCCCCGCCAACCGATCTCCCCTCGGCTCGATAAGCCACTTTCGGCTCGATCGCCGCTCGGCTGCGCCACTCGGCTCAATCGTTGCTTTCGGCTCAATCGCTATTTCGGCTCGTCGCCGCCGGCTGCACACGCCACTTCGGCTCAGTAGCCGCCTCGGCTCAATGGCCCTGAAACCGTCGCCGCCGGCTGATGGCCCCTCGGCTACATCGCCACTCGGCTCAATCTCCACTCGGCTCAATAGCCCCTCGGCTCAATCGCCGCTCGGCTACAACGCCACTCGGCTCAATCGCCACTCGGCTACATCGCCACTCGGCTCAATCGCCACTCGGCTCAATCGCCACTCATTTCGGTCGCCGCTGACTGGCGCCACTCGACTAAATCGCCACTCGGCTCGATAACACTGTTACATCGCCCACTCGTACCGTCGCCACTTTCGGCTGCGCCACTCGGCCCGATCGCCACTTTTCGGCTGCGCGCCACTCGGCTCAATCGCCCTCGGCTCAATCGCCACTCGGCTGATAGCCACTCTGTCCAATGCGCCCACTCGGCTACATCGCCACTCGGCTCGATCGCCACTCGGCTCAATCGCCACTAGGCTACATCGCCACTCGGCTCAATGTCTTTCGACTCAATCGCCGCTCGGCTGCAAAGCCACTCGGCTCCAATCGCCTGCCTTGACTACCGACCAACAGCTCGATCGCCGCAGCTACATCGCCACTCGGCTCGTCGCCCTTTCGTCTGTCGCCACTACGGCTCAATCGCCACTAGGCTCAATCATGCCCCAGGCTACAAGCGCCACTCGGCTCAATCGCCACTCGACTCAATTGCCCTCGGCTACATCGCCACTCGGCTCAATCGCCACTCGGCTCAATCGCCACTCGGCTCAATCGCTGCTTCGGCTGTCGCCACTCGACTCAATCGCCACTTTCGGCTGCGGCCCCTCGACTCATTCGCCCCTCGGCTGTCGCCCGCTCGGCTCTGACGCCACTCGGCTCCGATCGCCCCTCGGCCCAATTGCCTTCGGCTACGCCGCCGCTGGCTGTCGCCGCACTCGGTTACAACGCCACTCGGCTCAATCGCCACTCGGCTCAATCGCCACTCATTCTGGCGCCGCTGAACGATCTCGTATTTCAGTGTCGCCTTTCGGCTCGATCGCCACTCCGGTTACAACGCCACTTCGTCTCGGTAGCCGCCGGCTCAATTGCCGCTCGGCTGCGCCACTCGGCTCAATCGCCGCTCGGCTACACCGCCGCTCGGCTCAATCGCCACTGTTTCAAGCCCACTCGGCTCGTCGCGGTCGGCTCAATTGCCTCTCATTTATCGCCCTCGACTCGTCGCCACTTTCATTTACAACGCTCTAAACTCGATATGCAAAGCTATCGCGCTCGCTCAATCATGCTCGGTTAAAACACCACTCGGCTCAATCGCCACTCGGCTCAATCGCCACTCGGCTCAATCGCCACTCGGCTATCGCCGCTCATTTCGTCGCCGCTCATTCATCGCCCCTCGACTCGTCGCCTCTGACTCTGGCGCGTCGGCTCGTCGCCGGCTCGGCTGGCCCCTTTCGGCTCGATCGCCCGCTCGGCTACAGCCACTCGGCTCCGGTCGCGGCTCGGCTCAATCGCCGCTTCGGCAATCGCCTGGCTGCAGCCACTGACCTGTTACCCTTTCATTTGCAGCCACTCGATATAATAGCCTCTCGACTCCAATGGCCCCTAGGCTACATCGCCACTCGGCTCAATCTCCCCTTGGCTCAATCTCCCCTCGGCTGTCCTTCGCTGACTCAATCGCCCTTTCGGTTACAACGCCTCGGCTCAATCGTTCACTCGGCTCGTCGCGGCTCATTTCGATCATCACTCATTCTTTGCGCGCTCGGCTCAATCGCCACTCGGCTCAATGGCCACTCGGCTCAATCGCCGCTCGACCGATGGCCCCCTCGGCTCATGCCCCTGGCTCAATACCCTCAGCTCAATAGCCCCTCGGCTGTCGCCGCTCGCGTTCTGCGCCAGCTCGGCTGTCGCCACTTTGAGTACATAGCGCTCATTTCAATCATCCTGGCTCAATCGCCCGCTTTCGGCTCTGGCGCGCTCATTCATCGCCCGCCATTTCCAATCGCCCTTTCGGCTACGCCATGCTCATTTCGGTCGCCACTGGCTCTCGCGCCCTCGGCCCGGTCGCCACTCGGCTGGCGCCCTGGCTCGATAACCACTTTCGGCTCCAATCATGCTGAAACATTTTCGGCTCAATGCGCCACTCGGCCACACGCCGCTCGGCTCAATCACCCCTCGGCCAATCGCCGCTGAAGCTACATCGCCCTTTCGGCTCAATGTCGCCGCCGACTACAAAGCCACTCGGCTCAATCATGAAACTGACGCCATTTCGATATACTACGTCTCAATCGCCACTCGGCTCGTGCCTCGACTCGTCGCCAGCGCGGGCTACAACGCCGCCGGCTCAATCATCCTCGACTCAATTGCCCTGATACATCGCCACTACGACAATCTTGCTCTGGCTCAATCGCACTCGGCTCAATCATTACTCGACTACATTCGCCACTCGGCTCGGTCGCCACTCGGCTCTGGCGCCCCTCGACTCAATGTCGCCCCCTCGGCTCGTCGCCACTCGGCTACAACGCCCCTCGGCTCAATCGCCCCTCGGCCCGATTGCCCTTTCGGCTACATCGCCGCTGGCTCAATGTCGCCACTCGATTTACAACGCCACTCATTTCCAGTCGCCCTCGGCTCAATGCCTTCAGCTCGCCACTCGGCTCAGTGGCGCCATTTCGGCTACATCGTAGCTCGGCTCAATCGTACTCGGTTACAGCACTGTCTCAATCGCCACCGATCATTCTTGGTGGTTGATTGCCTCTCGGCTACATCGCCCCTCATTTCGGTCGCCACTCGGCTACAGCGCCCTTCGGCTCAATGCGCCGCATTCACATGGCGCTCTGCTCAATCGCCACTTTCGGTTACAAACACCACCTCGAAACCGAGGCGAAGTCGCCCACTTTCCGACCAGTCATGCTGAAACCATTGTTGCCGCTGAGCTGCGCGGCTCAAACTCGTCGCGCTCATTCATCGCCGCTAACCATCGCCACTTTCGACTGGCAGCCACTCATTTCATCGCCACTCGGCTCAATCGCCTCTCGGTTACAACGCCCGCAAACCAGTGCCCTCATTTGTAGCCCCTCGGCTGTCCTTCACTAAAATTTCGCGCCGCTGGCTGATAACCTTCAAGCTGTCGCGCTTCGGCTCAATCGCCGTTCGGCTCGTCGCCACTTTCGGCTACTTTCGGCTCAATGGCCACGGCTCCAATAGCCGCCGGCTCATCGCCTCTCGGCTCAATAGCCTCGGCTTCGCGCCCTTTCGGCTTCAATCTCCCTTTCATTTCAATCGCCGCTCGGCTTCAATTCCACTCATTCTCGCGCCGCTCGGCTCAGCTCATTGCTGGCTCGTGCCTCGGCTCATCGCCCGCTCGGCTACCACGCCGCTTTCGGCTGTGCCCTCGGCTCAATAGCCACTCGGCTCGTGTCGCCTCTGGCTGATGGCCCCTAAACGCCGCCTGTTTCAATCTCCACTCGCTCAATCGCCACTCGGCTCGATCGCCGCTCGACTCTGATGCCACTCGAATCAATCGCCCGCTCGGCTACATCTTTCGGCTCAATCGCCACTTTCGGTACACCGCAGCCACTCGGCTAATCGCCGCCGGCTCGATCGCCGCTCGGTACGCCATGCACTCGGTATGTCGCCACTTTCATTTACAGCGCCCTTTCGGCCCAATCGCCGCTCCATTTCTGGCGCCACTCGGCTCAATCGCTACTCGGCTCAATCGCCACTCGGCTCAATCGCCACTCGGCTCAATCGCCACTCGGCTCAATCACCCCTCGGCTACACGCCCTTTCGACTCGATCAGCCCGTATTCATTCGATCGTAGCGCTCCGGCTCGTCGCCACTGGCTCGATACGCCACCCCGGCTACATCGCCACTTTCGGCTCAATCGCCACTTGGCTCAATCGTCACTCGGCTACAACGCCACTCGACTCAATCGCCACTCTTTCGGCTACGCCTTTTCGGCTCAATCGCCGCATCGGCTACACGCCACGCCATTTCAATCGCCACCGACTACATCGCCCACTAAGCTGTCGCCCTTCGGCTACGCGCCACCGACACCGGTCGCGCTCGGCTACGCCGCGCTCATTTACGCCATACTCGGCTGTCGCCACTGGCTGTTCGCCCTTTCGGCTACCGCGCCACTCGGCTGTCGCCCGCTCGGCTTCCTCGCCCTGACTCGATCGCCACCAGCTCAATGTCGCCCGCAAACTACAGCGTAGCCGGCTTCTAGCGCCGCTCGGCTATGGCGCCACACCGGCAATCGCCACTCGCTGCGCCACTCAGCTCGTAGCACTCGGCTACGCGCCATTGACTCAATGGCAACTCAAACCACATCGTACCGAAACCGTCGCCCGCTGCGCTGCAAGCGCCATTGGCTCAATCGCCACTCGGCTACGCTTCGCCACTCGTCGATCGCCGCCATTACATCGCCGCTCGACCGATCATGCGACTCTGTCCTTTCGGCTCAACGTCGCCACTCGGCTACATAGCGACTTCGACTCGTCGCCGCTCGGCTCTGATGCGCTTCGACGATCGCCACTTGGCTGATCGCGGCTTAAGCTACACCACCACTCGGCTCAATCAGCCCGGGCTACATCGCCCTTTCGGCTGCGCCCTCGGCTCAATCGCCACTCTGCTTTCGCCGCCACTGGGTCAATCGCCACTCGGCTCAATCGCCCTTTCGGCTGCGCGCCCTCGGCTCAATCGCCGATATTTCTGCATACTCGACTCGTGTCGCCACTCATTTGTCCCGTAGCTGCATTCGCCTTCAGTCAGTCATCGCGCGCTCGGCTACATCGCCACTACGGCTCAATCGCCCTCGGCTCGTGTCGCCGCCGGCTCGGTATGCGGGCTACGCCTTTTCGGCTCGTCGCCCTTTCATTTCCTGTATCTTTCGGCTGTCGCCACTTTCGGCTACGCCGCGCTCGGCTCAATCGCCCGCTCGGCTGTCGCCCTTTCGGCTCTGGCGCCCTTTCGGCTCAATCGCCGCTCGGCTTTCAATCGCCCTCGACTTCGTCGCCACTTAGCTCTGCCGCCACTCGGCTGCGCCACTTGGCTACATCGCCTTTCGGCTTCATCGCCCTCGGGAGCGCTGACCCGCAGCGCCCGGGGCAGTAATTCATATTGGCGAGGCTGTCATAGCTGACATGACGAGCTCTACTTTACCTATTCATTAAACGAGCTCATCCATCACTTAACATGGACGAGCTCTCTTTATTGCTACTCATCCCTCTTGAGCTCTTCCCATCACCGCAAACAGCAAGGCCGACTCCTGCTCGATTCATTGACTGAGCTCGCACCACGTCACTCGACATGGGCGAGCTCCTCCTCGATTATTCATTCATCTGAGCTCTTCCTATCACTTAACATGGCGACTCTTGATCTCATGGGCGACCTCTTGTTGCTTAACTTCGCATTGGCGAAACTCTTACGTCAGTTCACTGGGCTGACTCTACTCATTGTTCACTCGGCCAGCTCTTCCCCATCAGTTCACTTGGGCGAGCTCTCTTTCCATGACATTGTTCGCTCCCGGCGAGCTCTTCCATCGATTCACTTAGACTGACTCTACTCCAGTTCACTTTCCCGGCGAGCTCTTCCCTCGAGTTCGCATGGCGAGCTCACTTGACCCTTCACATTGGCGAGCTCTGCCTACTCGCGTTGTAGAGCTCTTTCACCGCGTTCCATTGTGAGCTCTTGCAAGTTATTGACCTAACGAGCTCTTAAATCAGTCACATGGGCGAGCTCTGCTCATTATTCTGAGCTCTTCCCATTGAATTTCGCGAGAATGAGCTCTACCCACCTTTGCATTACAGCTGACCTCGACGGCGGATCATACGTGAGGGAATCAATTCGGCTCATCTGAAGTCGGCCGTGGAGATCGACAACCTTGCGACCCTCGGCCAAAGTCGTGCGACTGGGAATCGGACCAGCTCGAACAAGCTAGCCCTGAAGCCACTAGCGACTCGGTTGGCGAGCTTAATTTCGACTCGGGCAGCTCAATTTAGGCCATTCGATTCAAAGGAGCGCTGAGCGAGCGGTCGAGGATATTTCACGGGAAGAAATGGCGAGCGAAGGTGTCATTATCATGAACATCAAAGCGACAACAAAGCCTAACTAATCCCGGCCCGTGACACATGGAAATCACACGATACAACGATGTGCCTTACGCGCAGTACACAAGAGTGAGTGACGATGGGGTTTGAAAAATAGGCATGAGCTGCTCAGGCGAAGGAGAGGCAAGCCCTGCAAACGCAGCTAAGTAGGCCATGGCCAGTCCACTCACCCCAGTAGATGTGCAGATAATTGGAAGGCTAACATCACTGCGAAATCAATTGCATCTCATGCGATAAGGAAGCAGATAATTCTCAATAATATATTATCACCTGGAAATCCAGTAAATCTCTGTAGAGCAGGATAATTCTCAGCCTTCTATATTATCATACTAAATCCAATCCAAATCTCACTAAAAGGAGGATAATTACCGATATTATTCCTTGATATCTCTTTAAAATCCGATAAAGAAGCGATAAATATCCCATCAAATGGGAAAGAATCGCTACTACGCCAGTGGGAATAATATCTGTTACTCATCTGAGAGGTCGCGGTGAAAGGTAAGTATTTCTTCAGGCGTAGCGTACTCATATACAGCACATTCGCGCCACAGTAGTCTCTCTTTCTCTCGAAAAGCGGCTTAGGCATCGGAGGCTGACGCGGGCGTAGCCCTCGCCGACCCCGGCTTCTTCTTTGTTTTGCGAGAGGTGCTAAACCAGGTTGCAGTCGGTATGCGCGATTATGCCAGTCGAGCGATCCGAAGCACTTCCCCGCCCTGAGCTGTCGGGTCGTTGGCAGCCCCGCGCGCTCAGCCCGATTAGGTTGAAAAAAAAAGCATCGCTCGGGAACTACTTAGGCAATCGGCTTAAGTCCGGCTCAAGCCCAATCTTTTTATAAAACTGTTTATGGAATTGAAGAAGTTTTGAATGTTTTGATAAATGAAATGAATAAATGTATATGGTATATATTATTATTGTTGATTGAGTTGTGGGCGAGGAGTCCTAAAGCGGAGTTGAAGAGATGGAAGGACAAAGTGTTTTAAATGCTTATCACGGTATTTATAAATTTGAAATCAGAAAAGCGAAACTACGGCGATTTTACGAGAAAAATCTAAGTGTTTGAAAAAAAAAAAAAAAAAATTCTGAAACGACTTCCAGCGTTATTTTAAAGATATGTAAAGGATTATGGGGTTCGCTCATGGATGTTATTTGATTGTTTGAGGAAAAATTTCTATATCCATTGGAGTGCGGGAGGTCCCCTCGGGTTCTGTGAGGTTAATCAGGGTCGGGATCCTTGAGGGAAGGAACAGCAGGCATCGGAGAGGCGACATGCGAGCCCACTTGATCCTTTTGTTCTTGTTTTTGCGAAGGCGGAGCCTCCCGGAAAATCAGCGGAATGAAACGTAATTAAGGATGCTTTATTACGATTCAGGTTGAAAAGCGTAATCATAAGTAATTTTCAATTATAATATATTTTTAATTATATTTTTATTATATTAGAAAACATATATGATTTGAAAAATATAGGGTTAGTAGTTCCTATTTTAAACGATTTGGTTATTGTTTTAGAAAATCGTTTTTTGTTTTAGGAAAATAAGAAGAACAAAGAAACATAAAAAACATGTTTCTTTAAAATTAGTCCTCACATTATTTCATTGAATTGAGCTGTTAGTCCTCCAAAATTAGGATTGGATTGAGCGGTTAGTTTATTAGTTCGATTGACCCGTTGGATCAATCGAGGTCGGGTCGGGCTGGCCTAAATATAAGTTTAATTGAGAGCAATACCTTATGGGGATTTTAATTTTTTTTTTTAAATATTAGAGTTAAAAGAATATTTAGGGAATTCGGTAGATTGACTCGTAAGTATCAAGTATTTTAGCGTATATCTTGAGATATTAAAAAAAAAACATTTTTTTATCGATGATATAGTTTCTGGCTGTCGTGTCTTGGCTCTGACACAAAATTTTATTCAATATCGTGTTTTGAAGAATAATTTGAATTTTACTTTGAAATGGTGTTTTGAAACACGATTTGAAACCCTATTGAAATCTTGTCTTAGCAGATTGGTATACGTGTGTCTTTAAAAAAAAGCATTGGTTTTATAATTTCTATTTGAAATCGTGTTTTGAAGATCTGTTTCCGTAATTTTCATTGAAATCGTGCGCTAAAAAGCGTGACTTTTAAGCCTACGTTGAAATATTCTTGAAAACAATATGACTGTGTGTCCAGTGTCATATATTCCTAAATATTTATTTTTGTACATTATTTTAAATAATATTTTTTAAAATAATAATATTATTTTAATAAGCCCTACCGTCTGGCCGTTATCGTATTCGGTGAGATCGAAGGAACGAGGAAAAAAAGAAAGTTCACACTTTGAATCATGCCGAACAGTAGACCACATGGCCATGGATGGCGAGCTCGATCAGTTGAAGCAATTCATCCCGACAGTGCAAGGCTGATCCATCCATTCTCAGCGATCCTACGCTTTCCTTTCCGCGGCACTCGAAACAACCCCAGATGGAAGAATGATATGAGGATTTTGAGAATTTGAAGATGTAGGTTGATGAAGCAGAGATGACGCATCGGATGCTATGGGCGAATCCTGAAGATCTGATACCATGTTAGAATATGGTATCAGCGATCCATCCATTCTCAGCGATCCTACGCTTTCCTTTTTCCGCGACTACTGGGAAAGGTACCAAAGATCTCTCTCACTGAACGCCCTTCTCTCTTTATTCGTATCTTTTATTCATTTGTATATGTCTTTTTTTTTTTTAATTATTTTTGGCTCAGTCTGGGTGCTGATCTTCCTCCTTCGGCTTAGGAGAGTGAAGATTCAAAATCGGTGCTTTATCATCTCCCTTTATCTATTATTGTTATTATTTATTTTTTATGATTTAGAATTGTTCTAGAGGTTATAAAGTATTTCTTCTCTGTTCTTTTGATCCTGGGATGATGAAAAGCTATGTGGTGGAGAGGCGACAAGCGAAGGAAATGGACGCCCAAGAGGAAGACGACGACAGGGATTTAGTCGAGTTCGATGTTTAGCTCGAAGGCGAGACTTTGTTTGTTTCCTGATAATGATCACGCAAAACGTCTTGTTTTGTTATGGCGTGATTTTGAATCTTGGCATTTGATGTTTTCTGTGGTGAGAAACTTTGATTTTGGATGCAGATGGGTGACCCCACAGTGGAGGTTTCGGAAGAGAATCGTGATGCTTCTCTGTTAGAATATGGTGGATCTCTATATTAAAGAATAGTTTCTTCTCATTGTTTACAACTGTCTGTTAAAACCTGTTCTCAAGGAGGAAGGGGACAAGTATTTATAGATCTAGAAGAAGAATCTAGAAGCATGAAAAACAGAGATAGAGTCACCCAGATTGCATGACTTCACTCCACATATCTGATGCTGTTACATGGGTAAGTATAGGGTGTATCTCAGGTGTAGGGTACACAGCCGCAGAAGCTGAATCTGGAAGCTTCTCTGATTCTGGAAGCTTCTGAACAGGCCCCCTCCAGCTGAACTGGAATGACTCCAGATTGAGCTTGGAGCACAAGAATGAGAAGCAATCGGCAGAGAGAGTTTTAGTGAATATGTCGGCAGGCTGATGATGGAAGTATAACAATTGTCATTTTTTGGAAGTAACTAGATCCCGAATGAAATGAACATCAAATTCGATATGTTTGGTTCGGGCATGGTGAACTGGGTTGGAGGCAAGTGCTTGAGCACCCAGGTTGTTGTACCACAAGACTGGAGGGGTCATCTGAAGAGGAACTTGTAGTTCTTGAAGAAGATGCTGCACCTAGACAATCTCAGTTGCAGCTGAAGCCAACGCTCGATATTCCGGCTCAGTGCTAGAGTGTGACACTGATGCCTGCTGCTTAGCACTCCAATTAATGAGATTTCCTCCCAAGAAAATACAGATTCCACTCATTGATTTTCAATCATCAATGTTGCTCGCCCAATCACCGTCTGCAAACCCTTCTAAGTTGAGTACCTTTGCTGGTCTGAAAGATAGACCAAGGTTGAAGGTGCCTTTAACATAGCGTAATACACGTTTGCAAGCAGACCAATGGGCTACAGTAGGAGCATGGAGAAATTGGCTAAGTTTGCTAACAGCAAATGAAATGTCTGGCCGAGAATGCGTTAGATATTGTAAAGCACCAATCGTACTGCGATGCAAAGAAGGATGATCAAAGGGTTGGTTGTCACCTCAGTATAACTTCTTGTTGATGCAAAGAAGAGTAGGGCCCCCACATGTTGGCACATGAGCCATGTTGAGTACAATAACGCAAAGATCAGAAGCATCTGACTGCAGAAGGTGTAAGACAGTAAATCGTTAACTTGAAACAAGAAAATATCCGAACTGATCCAGTCTTTAGAGCAAAGGACCTATTTAGCTCATGTATGAGGTGCTGAATAACACGAATCATCTCAATTATCAATATATCATCAACATAGACTAAAAGAAACATCGAGATCCATCTTTGCGGTGAAGAAGAGTAGCGAATCTGAAGCTGGGTTTGGAATCACTTTTGATATAAGGTCAGTTTGAAACGATCAAACCAAGCTTCGAGCTTGTTTAGAGATCCATATAAGCTTTCCTCAACCTGTACATGTGCAGGTTGGGCTCGGTCCAACATAGTTGTGTCATAAGCTTCTTTGTAGGTCCCCATTCAAGAAGGCGTTATTGACATCAATGTGCTGGATATCCCACTTTTTTGTGACTGCCAAGGTGAAGATAATCCGAATAGTAGAGGGTTTTACTACCCGACTAAAGGTGTTGAAGAAATCAACACCAGGAGTCTGTTGGAAGCCCTTAGCTACTAGACGGGCTTTGTGTTGATCAAGTGTACCATCTGATTTGTATTTTATTCGGAAGATCCATTTGCACTGTACTACAGTTTGAGATGGAGAAGGTGGAACAAGTTCCCATGTCTGGTTTCACATGAGGGCAGCGTGTTCCAATTCCATTGCTTGTTTCCATAGTGGATCCAAGAGAGCAACTGATACATTTTGTGGTTCCTGATGGTCAAGAACAGCAGTTGAGGTGTAAAATTTTGGTTTAAAAATACCTGATTTTGCTTGTGTTTGCATTGGATGAAGGGACACATGGGGGCAGGTACGGGTACAAGGGAATGGGAAGAAGAGAGTGCAGAATTGGAAGGAGTAGGTGCAGGGAAATGTGAAGAGGGAATAGGTGAGACAAAGGGAACAAGAGAAAAGAGCTTGCACATCAGTGGAGTTGGTGAGAATGTGGGAGAAGTGGATAGAATTTGAGTAGTAGAATTAGGAGTGGGCAAATGAGGAGAATTGGACATAGGCGTAGGGCTGAAATTTGGCATGATTTGGACTGGGAAAGGATGTAGAACAGAGGGTAAGGATGATGAGAATGAGGACGGAGGAGAAAATAGTTGTGAGTAAGGGAACTTGCTTTCATCAAAAACAACTGTACGTGCTATATACACACGTCCTGAGTTATAAAGACATTTGTAACCCTTATGAACTGGACTGTAACCCAGGAATACACAAGTGGAGGTGCAATATTGAAGTTTATTACGATTGTATGGACGGAGGTAAGGATAACATGCACAACCGAAAGTCTTGAGAAACTGATAATCAGGAGGGGTGTGAAACAATATTTCAAAGGGTGACTTATAGTTCAAAACTGGAGTTGGGAGTCGGTTGATGAGGTATGTGGCTGATTCAGCATTCCTTGAAATTTCAAGTCATGGGCTGTAGCTAGAAGTGTGAGACAAGATCAACTATATGGCGATGTTTTCTCTCTGCTTTCCCTTGTTGGTGAGTGCAAGGGCATGGATGTCGATCAGCAGCTGCCAGAGAGTTGCAACAGGGAATGATTCTGCGATATTCACCTCCAAAATCTGTTTGAAGACAGTGAAGTTAAGTGTCCAACTGACGTTCAGCCATCTTGACAAATTGCAGAACAGTATTTGTTGTTTCTGACTTGAGTTTGAGGGGATAGATCCACACAAACCTAGTGAAATCATCAACAAAAGATATGTAATATTGATAGCCATCTGGAGAAGTATAAGGGGCAGGACCCCAAACATCTGAGTGTACAATTTGAAGAGGCTTAGTAGTTTTTAAAGGAACTGAAGGATAAGAAAACTGATGTAACTTGCCAAGTTGACAAGGTTCACAAAACAACTCTGAATTCTGTGAGAAAGACATCAGAGGACCATTAATTCTCTGTAAAACTTGCTTCAACACTAAATGATGGGGATGACCCAACCTATTATGCCACAAAGAAACATTAGGCTGGTTTCGGGAGCAGGAATGAAGATGCTGTAACTCGAGGAGTTGTATCTGAAGCTGAAGTTGTAAAGACATGAGAGACAGAAGTCAATAAAGAGCTGGATTCCCTGGCTGCAGGTTGCATTGTAATCGAGGTGGGCACGTCCAGCTGATACAAGCCATTATTCAATTTTTCCTGAACCAGAATTGTCTTGGTTTGTTTGTCCTTAACATAACAACAAAAGGCATCAAACTCTACAGTAACATCATTATGTAATGTAAACTGAGAGATAATGATAAGAATTTTCTTGATAGATGGTACAATAGTATATTTCAGATGAAGAGGTTTGAAAGCTGAATGTATAACGATAACATGAACAATAGGAAGAGCAGATCCCAACTATTTAAAAAGCTTGCTGGATCCGTGATACTCAGATTTAGGATTGAAGAGATTCTGAGATTGGAGTATTGTGATGAGTTAACTCCTATCAGTACCAACATCATCATACAAACACTTGCGGTAACAATATCTATCTAAATATGTTATCATAACCAGAAGTGCATTATAAGCCTGAGTTCTAGTTCGAGCATAGCTAAGATCAAATCTGTGGTAACATTTTGCAGCAGAGTGACCATTTCGTCCACAAATCTGACACAGTAACTTGAAGGATGATCCTTGAAAGCCTCGACCACCATAGTTTGATTGGCTATGACTCAGTCCGAGGATTAGAAGGTTCTCTAGATGACTAAGACTGATAGTTTGTAGGGCGCCTGAGACCAGGCGTATTGTTGAAGTGGGACTGTATTAACGTGACCTTCCATGACTGAAACGTTAAAATTCTCCAAATGAAGTTCATGAGCCTGGAGCATATACTGAGTTACTGAATCTTTAGAGGTAAGATTAACAGTCACAGATTCATATTCAGGGCCTAAACCACCTAGGATGTAGAGGACCAATTCATCATCGGGAATCAGTTGACCAGCACTCATCAGTTCATGTGCAAATGACTTCATTTTGAGAACATAGTCCTCCAGAATGAGTTTACTCTTGGTGGTTTGGAGCAGGAAGTGAACATGCTTGCAGGCGTGCTTTAGATTTTGTAAGAATAACAGATCCAGTGTTTTTCCAGACTTTAGGATGTGGTGCAGTGAAGGACATGCCCAAGCATATTTTCAGAAATGGAAGATAAAAGCCAACTGAGTAAGAATTGATCCAACAGAGTCCATTGGAGAAATTCTGGATTCACAGTGAGTTGTTCTGGAATTGATGAACTGTGTTCTGGAACTGATGAACTGTTGATAAATTGTTCTGGTGGAGATCTAGTGCTGAACAGGAAATCATCAAGACCATACGCTCATGAAGTGGGAAAGAATGAGATCTCCAGAAGATGTAATTTGACGATCGAGGCGAGCACTCACAGGAAAGGTAATACAGATGGAAGAATGATATGAGGATTTTGAGAATTTGAAGATGTAGGTTGATGAAGCAGAGATGACGCATTGGATGGCATGGGTGAATCCTGAAGCTCTGATACCATGTTAGAATATGGTGGATCTCTATATTAACGAATAGTTTCTTCTCATTGTTTACAACTATCTGTTACAACCTGCTCTCAAGGAGGAAGGGGACAAGTATTTATTATAGATCTAGAAGCATGAAAAACAGAGATAAACAGAGTCACACAAATTGCATGACTTCACTCCACATATCTGATGCTGTGACATGGGTAAGTATAGGGTGTATCTCAGGTGTAGGGTACACAGCAGCTTCTCTGATTCTGGAAGCTTCTCAACATTCTCAAATGGCAAAAGGAGAAGCCATGGAAGCCATTTCCGAAGGTAATGTGGTTTTATTTTCCAGAATTATATGCTTCTGTTTTATGTATTATACTAGTGGCTTATGCATTGTGAGGCTTTGTTTTATTAGATGGCTGAGACAGTGGAGCATCTGACTGAAGCGATTTTGCTCCTTAACATCAGCAATTATGTATGAAACGCAGAGGTGGAATATTGTTTGATAATTTGTAGTGATTATTGTGTCGGGATCTTTAGATTTCTGAATTCATATTTATGTTTGTCTTGGTTTTGGTGGTTCTAGCTAGTGTGTGCATCAAAATGAAGAAGCTGAAATGCTGCTATCCAGGATGCCGATGCAGCTTTAGAGGTCATTTTGCATTCTCCTTTTAATTTGTCTATAACAAGATATGGCTGTATTTCTGCTCATTATTGCTGAAAATTAAACACATTTGGAAATCTTAGACTCAAAATACAAGTAGAAGTCATGACTGCATGCTTGCATTTATGAAATTTAGTCAAAAGATTACGTACAAACATTATTTTTTCAAGTTCTATTTTTTTGTGAAAGAAAAAAAAGGTATCAATGCACCTATAAATGAAGTGAATTTGCTTTTTATGCATTATTTGTTTTGTTGGCTTGGTTCATAATTCATCATGTTTACATGATTAAATTTTCTTTGAGGGTGTTTATGTCTGTCATTTTTATATGATTAGTTAGCGACTTTCCATAATGTAACCGCTTTCTTTGGTATCTAGAGATTATGGGTTCTGGGTTTGAAATTTTCTGTAGTTTGTATCCCAGATTAATCCAGACTCTGCTAAAGGTTACAAGTCCCATGGAATAGCAAGATATCGGTCAGTGGGAAAAGGCAGCTAAGGATCTCCACTTGGCATCAAAGTTAGATTATGATGAGGAAATAAGTGCTGTGCTAAAGAAGGTTGGTGTCATATTTATGTTCTTTCTGCAAAGTTACCTATATAATCAAATACGTGTGTTTAGTCGGCCAAAATGGATTTATACTGATCAGACATTCTTTCGTTTCCAATCTTGGCGTTTATTAAAAATCCTAGTCGTGCTCTTTCAAAAATTTTCAGAACTTTGTTAGTATTTCGCAGCTTTCTCTTTGCATAAAAAATTCTCATAACACCTTTGTCAAGGACTCATGATATATTGCCTAACATATCAGAAGGTTTTTGCTGGTGAGAATAATGATGTGGGCTGGCAATGAATTTCTAACGACTGGGCTGGCCTGCTAGCCTGTTGGCCCGGTATAGGGTTGAAGCGGGTCGGCAAAATAAGCGGCCCAGATATAAATAGGCCGGCCTGAGTGACCCTCCCGATTTGCTAGCACAGTGTTGACCCAGTGCATGGAATTTTATTGAACATGTACACTACTATATTACATTTACTTTGCAATTTCTCCATCCCAACTGCTTCTATATTAAATTTTGTACAATTGCCAACTCTTCTATAACCCCCCACCCCCCACCCAAAAAGAAAGAAAAAAAGGGAAAACAAGATATATGAGCCATGCGTTCTGTTCTGCTAGGGAAGCTTATTTTATAATCCGCTAGCTTTCTTACTATGCATGTCATATGTATGTAGTGTACAATAGAAGCTGTAAAATTCAAACCAAGATACGGTGGTCGACTTCATTGTCTGATGCCTTGTGAGTGGCATTTTGAAGCAGGGGCGCATCTTCATGGTCTTTCTTGTTTCTTGCTAGCCCCTCCCCATGGCCAGGACTGCACAGTCGAAGAATCTCCAGAACCTCCTTCATTGTAGGCCTAGTATTAGGTGATCTGGCAGTGCACATAAGGCCTAGATTGAAGAGAGTGGTCACTTGTGCTTTGTCACATTCATCCTTGATCTCCTCATCCATCACTTCTTCAATGGTTTCCCCATCTACAATTTCCATGCATTTCCACAAGGCATGTTTTCGTCCTGCTGTTGGCTTTCTCTAAATCACCAGCTCAAGCAGCACTACTCCCAAAGCTATACACATCGATCTTCTCGTTCACTTTTGTTGTATGTGCATACTCTATTGGTCTAGAAATGCTTGCTAAATTAGTAAAAACGTATGTGTTATGAATTATGAAAAAATGGAAAGGTTCATGCATGGTCTCGAGACTTGACTCTTACCGGAGCAATATATCCGTAAGAGCCTGCAACTACTGACATAGTGTCCACCTCCTTGCTTCACCAACATCTTGGCCAATCCGAAATCGCGATTTTCGCGTTGGTGCCAAATCTAGCAAGATGTTGCTGGACTTCCCATCGATATGTGTTGGGGCGGAACAGTATTCATGCATGTGGCACGGATGACAGTGATCTCTGCTTCTTCCTGAAGCCATCTGTCCGAACTCTGTTTCTCCATATACTCATAAACAAGAAGATTCGAGCTTTCGTTTGATATGCAGCACAACAGATTGACTATATGTTTATGGCGTATGGTGCTTAATATCTCCACTTCTGCTACGAATTGTTTCTGAAACTTGTGATCCAATTTCTTGTTATTACAAATGATCAATTTAACGGCTAGGACTTCACCGGTACGGCCATTAGTGATTCGGTATACTTTCCCTGACCCACCACATCCGATCCTATTGTTCTCTGTGTCAAGCTTGAGAGTATGTCGTGTATAGAAATCCAGTTTCTGGAACAGGAGTAAGCTTTAAACGTATGGCATTCTCTGCCATGATTCTTCTTGTAATGTTCCAGAACCAGGAACAGGGTGAAGAGAATGGCAGCTAAACAGACACAGCTAAGAAATTAGGGTCAGATGAGATGTTGGTTGCCAATCTGTCGGAGTGGATGTCACATCTGGGGAGGTTGAGGTTCAGATTGGGAACATTGACACTTGACTTAAGGGTTGTTCAAGAAACTGTCTTTATATATTTGTTTTGAAACTCAATGGGGACTGTCCCGAAGTTGGTTGGATGAGAGATCGAGGAGATTAAGCTTCAAATGACCGATTTCAGGAGGAATTGGAGCCTGAGAAATGGTTTTTGACAGGTCAGGTAGTGGAAGCAAGGTAGACTGCTGAGCCTTGAGGATTTGGCCAGAAGTTTGTTTCTTGAGAAATTCAAATGATTGAGGATTTCAGGAGATGATCACAGGAGGAAGTTCACCGGAGAAATGATTCCGATCCAGCAACAGAACAGAGATGTTGCATAGACTGGTCAATTCCACTGGAATCTTTCCCGACAACATATTGTTGCTGGCATTGAGCACAGCTATGTTCGTCCATGAAGAGATTCCAGTGGGAATTGGACCAGAAAACTTGTTGTCGTGATCTCGATTCTGGACAAATTTGCTTTCAATTTACCTGGAAGTGTCCCGGAGAATGAATTTCCGCCTAACATCACCCATATCATGCCCGGTGATGTCAGATGCCGGAAGGAATCTGTGGAGGTGTTGGTAAGCTGGTGGTCAAACTCTGCAGCTCCCCAGGGACTTGGGCACTTCCCCGCTGGAGATGATTGTTGAGCAACCACTCCGATCAAAGCCCCCTTTGCCAAATGTCTGGTCCCCGCTTGGTTATTCTCGGAAACCTCAAACCGTCGGAGCTCGAATGAAGGCCGAATTCGGGAGGCAATACTCCACTCAATTGATTGCTGAAAACCTTGAAGGTTTCCAGTGTCGGGACGAAGCTTATGTTTGCAGGTATCTCGCCTGACAACCGATTCCAGAAAAGGCTCAAAGCCGACAAATTTTGCAGCTTCCCGAAACCCTCTGGTATCGGCCCCGTCAATATGTTCTTGGAAAGATCAATATCTTTCAAGTTGAGAGCTCCGATGGATGAAGGAATGTGGCCAGACAATCTGTTAAGAAACAAATACAGGTTGATCAAATTCTTGGACATAAGCAAACCTCCGAGGATCGGGACCGTTCAAATTGTTGATGTGAGATCAAGTGTTCGAACTGGAGAGATTGTTGATCAAGGTCTCCCATTCCACCGATCAAGTCGTCCGTCATCCTGAAACTTCAGCTTCTTCAATGCTCCAAACTCTTCCAGGAGAGGATTGCAGGCAAATTTATCATTATAGGCCATGCCCGGTGTTCGAATTCATGGAAACTACTACCAATCTCCGTCGGCCAGGTGCCGTTGAACTCATTTTGAACCAGGAACAAGTAGACCAGCTCCCTTAGCCTCCCAATCGCTGCCGGAATGTCACCTGAGAAGTTGTTTCCGGTCAAGTCCAGGTACCGGAGACGTGAAAGACGATCAATATCAGCTGGAATTGGACCCACGAATGCGTTTTGCATCAAGAGCAGGTACTCGAGCTTAGAACAATTGAGAATATCCGGGAACTGTGGAATTGACATTTGTAAGGGACGTCATTGCTGTAAAAGGTTCTTGAGGTCACAAACTCTGGCAGGAATTTTCCCGGTGATCGACTTGCGTAACAGTGAAATTGCAGTGACGGTAGAATTGTTGGTGTTGCATGTAATCTCGGGCCAATCACAAGGGGAGGAGGAGGAATTCCATGATTGGAGTGACGGAGGATTCCCCAGTTTCTGTTTGACTTCTAGAAGGATCGATCGTTCGTCGTCAAGGTTTTGGGAAATTACATGCAAGGGTGGTAAGGGTAGGAGGAGTAGGAGAAGGAACAGTGGAATTTTGGGAACTAAGTTCTGCATGTTGTGACGTTAAGTTCGTTACCTCAGGCTCAGGAGGGAGAGCAACAAGCTGGCCGGGAAAGATCCGGAAACCAACGACTCAATTTCATAATCTGTTACGCGGTCTGAATTTATTTTATATTGATTTACAATCAGTGTTTGACTACTGGGATAAATTACCTTTTATACAGTCGAATCAGCTCTCTCTTTTGTGCTCCCGCATAGGGGTTTTTAGACATCTAGTTTAAAAAAAATAAAAAATCCTTTAACTATAATAGGTTTAAAAATATTCCTAAATCTAATATATAGTTTGTGCCACCTGAAAAATGTTTCTTTGAAAATGTCTTTAGAAGAGACATTTTCATAATTTTAAAAAATTTAAATTCTGTTGAAAAAGTGTCTTTTGAAGAAACTTAATTTCGTAATTTTATAAATTTTTAATTTATATTAAGTGTCTTTTGAAGAAAAGCAGCGTTTCTGTTTTGTTGAAATGTCTTTTGGATAGATATTTTCGTAATTTTAGTACTGATTCTGGCCCGAAATTGTCTTTTGAAGAGCGTTTTTCTTATTTGTTAGTTAGTGTCTTTTAAAGAGATATCTTCATATTTTTAAAAATTTTTAATTTACATTGAAAGTGTCTTTTAAAAAGATATCTTCATAATTTTAAAAAATTTTAAGTTTTAATATGACGCGGCTTGATGATGTGAAGAAAACTATATTATATGTATACATTTTTTTAAGGTTTATTTTTAATTTTTTTATTATTTTCCGGAAAGTTCCCTCCCGCACATACCACTAATCATACCATCATTTGATAATTTTGATCATTATATTTACTAGTGGGTCCCGCTTTTTGCAGGAGTTCTTTCTAAGGGAATAATTATTATTTTTCATTACTAAAATTTTGCTGTATAGATTAAAAAAAAAGATAAATTTATAGTGAAATATAAATATAATTTTATTAATATTAATTAGTTATATTTATTTGTTTTTCTTTCACTCCCTTATAGTAGGGAGGGATTACAATCTTTTTATAAATAATTTATAAACCAAAAATATAATCTTCTTACTATTTTTAAAACCAAACATAGCATTACTTGAATAATTTATATATATATTCTTTGTAAATTTCCAATGTTCAAATCAGAAAAAAAAAAAAATTTCTATTGTTTTAAAACTTTTTAATCCTCTTAATGTAATCTTTAATATTTCTTGTTAGTAATATAGACAAATAAATATAATGCGAGTAAAAACATTTCACGTTTCTCCATAACTTGATATTAGGACTACGAAAAATAAAATAAATTGCTTAGGTGCAAATTAGGACACAAATAATTAAGTGATAATACTTGCAACGTACTTATAAATAAGTAAAATATAGATCACAACTTTTGTTAAAATTTATTAATGGATTTGACAATGATATGAATTTGAGAACACTCAAAGTGAGCAAAAGAAATGATTATCAAATACGGGTTTTAAGTTATAAATAATTATTTAATTATTCTATTTCCTTATTTAAATGTTTTGCAAAAGCTATTTGGTTGACCGTCATGATAAACTAGACTCAAAGAAATTTTGTGGTTTCGAATAGAACCATGATATGTATTTATTAATTATTGTTTTAAAATAAATTTTACTATGTCATATACCGTGACAACATTTGTATTAGAAACAATGTTTTGTGCCATTATTGGAGAATAAGATTTTAAATCAGATTCAATTTAAATCCTATAATTATAAATATGTAATATTTAGATTTAGATTGATTCTAGTTTATAAATATGTATAGTCTGAATTGTTACGATTCATTCTTTCATTTCTTGATTCAATTTGTACTATTTATATCTCCAAGTTTATTTAATAAAAATACCAATCAATTATTCATTTTACTGTCCTTACCCAATACATTTTGTGGGAAAATATAATATAAAAATTAAGAAGTGGTATTTTTGAAAAAAACAAAACCCCAATCCCCAAACCCCTCTCTTTTCCTCTTTTCTATTCTCTATTTGACGAACATTGTATTTTTTGTTTTTTGTGATCTGAATTTGGTTTTGGGCTTATATATGATCCGAAGGCTTGTAGCACGACTTTTGTGGAAAGAAAAAATAGAGAAAAAAAATAGGGATTTGTTGTGGTAGAAGAGTATGGACATTTATGCTTGGGTTTTTTTTTGTTATATAAACAAGAATTAGAACATTCGCGATACATTGTCTTTCTGTCTACTGCCAATTGATTGTGAAACTTTTTTGCCGTGACTTTTTTTTTTTTTCTTGTGGGGTTTTCACGTAAATCTTAAAGTTTTATTTCTTTGTATTGCTTTATTATATAAATTAATCATAACAGTGCCTCATCCCAAACCTTATTCTACTTTAAGGTCGTGTCAAATCCTCAAAGACTATGAGTATTAATATGGAAGACATGAAGTTCAAATGTATGATTTGGGTTAGGATTTGGAGAAGAAGAGAATGAAGGCGAAGAAAGGACTTTAAATTTTGGTTTCCATTATTTACTTTTACTTGAATTTTTGTTGATTTATTGAGATTTTGGTAAATTGCAGAATTCAAGTTCTATTTAAGATTTGAGAGATAGTAAAGGTGACAGTGAACAAAAGAGAAGGAAGAGGATGGAGCTGGATTTGTGGATTTATGGTTTCTAAATATTAAATATACACTTAAGTAATTATGTTACCTGCATGCATTTAAATTTACTAACTTTATTTTTATCTTTTACTTTCTAATAATAGTAGATGTTTGGACTAGTTTTTTTATATCTCAATTAATTTATTAAATTCATCAAATTAACGGTCGAATGCGCCTCTAATGATTATGAAGAAGCTGAATCGATAATGAGTGAGTTAAATCTAAATTACTGCGTTGTTTTTTTGTTAAATGTAAGTAATCTTGAGTGATCAGGTAATACGTATGAAAAGTGTATTTGCAAAAAAATTTATCACAGTATTGTCTATTACAAATGCGAGGACCACGAGGTCGAGACCTGACCCAGTACCCCAAAGATGTGTTATATTAAAAAATAAATAAATAAACATTAAAGAGGACTTCATATGGGTCTACCATTCCAATCTACTAATTTAGTGAGGTGCATTCTATTAATTAAGAAAATAAAAGATAAAGAAAATTTTACTTGACTTTTTTTGTGCAACTTTAGTTTGAGAATGTATTCATTCTTCTGTGATTCAAATCGTAGACCCCACACTCTCATATGCTCTTTGCACATTTGAAACGAGTAAGGCGTTTACATTCGAGTATTGAGAAATTTAAATGCGATGGCGAATACACCGATTTTGAATTTGAGTGATAATATATAAAATAGGCTAAGTGTAATAAGCAATGATCTGCATTTGGCGGCGTTTTGTGCAAATTTAGGTCAGCCTGTAAGCACTCTGTCTGTTCTTCTGTTGGTAAAAAGAGGATTAGGCAAAATCAGTGGGCCCAAAAAACTCTTATGAGCGGCGTTTCAAACCAGGATTCGCATGGGAAGTTGAAAAGGCAAATTTATCTAAGGTTATCGATAATTCTATATTTATCACAGATTCTAACAAAAACCTACGATTATTAGTTAGGCTAACGATATTTAATAATTAATATATAATTCACTACGAAGAGATTGTATTAAAAATATGATTTATCATTAATTTACATAAAAAAAAATTATTCACAACTCTATTGATAAATTAATAATAGTAATATTTATCTATTTGCATAATGTTAATGTTTTTATAAATTTGCAACTCAAGAAATTTGTATATTTTAAAATTTTAAATGGACTATTTTTTTTAAATGATATTTTAATTCTTCAATAATAATATATCTTATTTTCAATAAACTCACTTTATAAATATAACATTAACAAAAAAAAAAAAAAAACCCAAAAACGTAATTTTGGAAGTCAATGTCAGGTCAATACGCAATTCGGTACAGGACAAGGTCAATATAAATTATATAAGCCCTCCATAAAAGGGGATGACGAGAATTCCAAGATTGATGACGGTGGATTCGCCAGTTTCTGTTTGACTTCTGAAGGATTCTACATGTCAATATAAATAGGTGCGTAGAGGCCCACGCCCGTCAGGAGTAGGATTAAAGGAAACATAAAAGGTCATAAAATGGCCCGACTACTGTATTAATTTAGCGAAACCGGTTCGTCACTCGCGGTAGATAGTAATACTAAAAACTTCGTATCACCCATAAATCAGGCTCGATTGAATGCTTCATCAATAAGGAAGTAGAAAATAGTGTAATAGCTGTTTTTAATTATCGCGTGTCAGCGAATGGAAAGAAAATCGTCCGATAAGAGTCCATATAACGTGGTGGAAAAATCGCATTATAAATAGCGATGGCGTCGGTGAAGACACGCATAAAACTTGTTCACTGCTTGAGTTGATCGCCTGTAGTGAAGAAACGAAACGGCGTGTGGAACAGCGGGGCGTTGCCCGATCTTTTGGTTTAGCATTTTTTGCGAGTCGGCGGCAGGAGGCGATGGTGGCTGCTTGATTCGACATCTTCGGCTGATTGGGTTGAAAAATGCATCATCAATATTTATATATTTCTTGTAAATTTTCAATGTTCAAACCAGAAAAAAATTATTTTTCTATTGTTTTTAAATTTTTAATCCTCTTAATGTAATCTTTAATATTTCTTGTTAGTAATATAGACAAATAAATATAATATGAGTAAAAACATTTCACGTTTCTACATAACTTGATATTAGGACTACTAAAAAATAAAAATAAAAATTGCTTAGGTGCAAATTGGGACACAAATAATTAAGTGATAATAATTGCAACGTAGTTATAAATAAGTAAAATATAGATTGTAACTTTTGTTAAAATTTATTAATAGATTTGTCAACGATATGAATTTGAGAACACTCAAAGTGAGCAAAAGAAATGATTATCAAATACGGGTTTTAAGTTATAAATAATTGTTTAATTATTTTATTTCCTTTGTTAAATGTTTTGCAAAAAAAGCTATTTGGTTTATTGTCATGATAAACTACATTCAAAGGAAATGTTTGTGGTTTCGAATAGAGCATGGTATGTATTTATTAATTATTGTTTTTAAAAGAAACAAATTTATACCATGTGTCATATAACTATTGACAACATTTGTATTAAAGCTAATGTTTTGAGATTTGAATACATAAAAAAACATATTTGGTTTCAGTGATAGAGAATCAGAATCATTATGATTAATTTAAAATCACTGTAATTATAAATATGTAATATTTAGATTTAGATTTATTCTATTACTAAATATGTCTAGTTTAGATTTGATGCAGTTCATTTTTTTTATTTTCTTGATTTAATTTATCATGTTATATCTGATTGTTAAATGAAAATACCTATCAACTATTCATTTTTACTAATCCCTTCAACCATTACATTTGTGGGAAAATATAATATAAAAATTAAATAATTGTTGGTATTTTGAAAAAAAAATAAAACCCCAAACCCCTCTCTTTTCCTCTTTTCTATTATCTATTTGACGAATTGTGGCCCGAATTTGGTTTTGAGTTTATGTCAGATCAAAAACCCGTGTGAATGACTTTGTGAAAAAAATAGAATAAAATAAAAGTTATGTGACAGGTAATGGACATTTATAACTTGGTTTTGGTTATATGAAATTGGATTATTTTCTATTCATCTTGTTTTTATCATTTATCTCAGTGATAATGAAATTTTCTTGGTTTTTCTAAGGACTTTATTAAATCTTATCATTTTTCTTTTTATTTCATATTTTTTGTGTGTGACGTTTTCATCTAAACGCCATTCCGCTGGATCGTGAAATCACTGAACACGAATATTAATATGAAACGTAGTTCAATCTATGGTTGGATTTTGGAAGAAGGAAGAAGATAGAGAAAGACAAATTCGTTCAATCATTATTAAGATTTTGATGATTGTTAAATTTTGATAAATCCAGATCGATTCATTGATTTAAATCGTAGATGACGACGGGAAGACAAGAAGAAGAGGATCGGTTGATGATTCTGTGTTTCTAATATTAATATATATGATGTTCTATGTTATCTTACGTATTAATTACCAGCTTTATTTTCTTTTTGTAATGATGATCCGATAGTTATTATCTCCGTTGTTGATAGATGCCAGTCGCGTTGATTAATATTCGTGATCATGAAACGAACGGTTGATCGTGGTTGATCAGTCTGGTTATCGACGTGATGTTTTGGCGATTCACGTGAAGGTGTTTTAAATCATATAAACCTAATAATAATGACGCGAACCTGCAAAAAGGGTGAAACGTATTATTCAAAATGTTATATCAAAATAATATAACGTTAAAAGTTCCGTAATATCATTCAGTTGTTGATGGGGTGTATTAATATTAATTAAAATAAAAAGCTAAAGAAATTACTGAAACTTTCATTGTTTGTTTTGAATGCGTTAATTCTTTTATAGTTCAAATCTGGATGTTATATTACTATCATATCATGCTCTTCTTGTTGGATGAATGATAATGTAAAATAGTTAATCATAATAATAAATATGTTGGTAGTGTTTTCGTTAAGGTGACTGTTGGATGATGATGCGCGTATCATTGGTATTTAGTGAAGAGATTGACGTGGTTAAAATAAATCGTATTCGTAATTAGTTAGCGTTTTTCAAATCGAAAGTTTATATAGGTTGAAGATCGTTATTGGGTTGTCGTAATTATGTTTATACTGTTAATTATTCATTTATTTGTGATGAAAAATTTTGTGTTGTTAAACACCGAAAATAAAGCGTTGTTAAGATGATAATAAATTTGAACGAAAAATGAATTAATATTTTAACATTTGTATAATTAAGAAAAGCGCTTTTAACGTTTGTGTTTTAATTAATTAATCAAGAGTTCCTTTGAAACGTTTTATAAACGTTTCAAAAATGTTTTCAACGGATTTTTATTAACGTTTTCGATCAAATTAAATCGGCGTATTAAAGTAATAAAAGTTAAATCGTAATATTTTATATTTGGATACGGTCGAGTTATTTTGAAACGACGTTCGTGGTACGCGGGCGCGCTGTAATCGTTGACGTTAATATGATATTCGACGTTGTTGAAGTGCTGTTATGAAGTTGAATCGCGAAGTGCGATCGTCTAATCGCTATTTGTTAATCGTTCGTATTATTGGTTAACATGCGTTTTCATTTTCATTTGGTTGAATTTGGACTTGGAGATTCCAATTAACTCAAATTCTGTTTCGGTCGTATAAATGTTGAAAATAGTGGTCATTTAACTTTTAATTGTTTCGTCTTGTCTCGTGCTTAAGCATGTTTCGTATTTCGAAAAGTTTGAATAAATAGTGCTCCTCTTTGCAGGTATAAACTATCAACTGACGGTGACGTAATTGACGGGAGTGAGTCAGTGGTTTTAGAGGTGTAGTTTGTTATACAAGTAGTTAATAAAATTAGTAACGACTATCAACTAATAGCTGACATGTTTGTTGTGTTTGGGTTAGATGAAGTAGTTGTCCAAAAATAGATAATCAAAAGACGTTTATTTGTAAGTCAAGTCAATGTAATTGTAATTGGGGGGACATAGGCCCACTACAAAATTGATTTCCGCATTGACCGCTTACCGCTTACGGATGGCACTCTCTGGCTGCCAAAATTATTATTTTAACCTCTATCAAATTCAGTTTTCACCGATCCGAAAACAATCCATGTTTTAAAAATCAGATATACGATTAAATCAAAAAAATTGGATTAAGCGATTCGTTGATCGAATCATGAATTAATGATATAATAAATATATTATTTATATTTTTAAAATATATAATTAATAATATTTAAGATATTATTTATTATTTTTATATAAATAAAGTATTTTAAATTTATTTTAAAATATGTATAATGTTTAAATATGAAATATTAAAAATGGAATAAAGCTTTATTTATATAAATATATAATTTTGTTAATATCACAAAATAATTATAATAATGATAAAGTGGTAGAGTGGTTCGGCTGTAAGCTTAGTTTTTCGTATTCGAATCAATAAGTCTGGCTTTGTATTTAATTGAAATTTTTTTAGTTCTGAGAGCATTTTAATACCTAGAAACTTTGATCTGGAAAAGCGACGTCGTTTGATGTAAGCGTAACGACATCGTTCAACGCGAAAAACAAAAAAAAATTATAGGAATTGAGGTCGGTTCGGTAAGCCAGTTCGGCTAAGTTCGGTCAAGCGGTTTTTTACGTTGAGCAGGATAGATTTTATCGACCGATTGCATTAGGCAGGACGGAATTTTATAGCCGTCGGCGGTCGAATCGATTACAAAACATTGATTATATGAAATTTTAAAAGCTTATCATATTAGGCATTAGTTGGCCTCGAAACTCATAGTATAGGACTTAGGGAGGATTTCGAGGTTTAAATCCTAATAAGATAATTTATTGTATTATAATTAAAATATTTAATGATAAAAAAACTCAATTTTAAAAATTTAAAAAAAAAATACATTGGGATTTTATTTTCTTTAAATATAAAAGTAGAAAGTGAGAGAGGAAAAAAGAGAAAGATAAAGGAAAGGATTGTACTTACTAGTAAGCGGGTTTTTGCAGGTTGTGTGAAATTGTCGAATCCGTCAACGCACAATTTTTCTCTAAATATAATAAATGTAATATTATTTTTTAATATTATATTTATTAAAAAATAATTTAAACCCTAGCCTTAAATTATTTTTCTATCTCTTCTTTTTAAACCTTAGCATTTTTTTTTCTCAATATTTTTTTAACAAGTAAAGGATAAAGAATTTTTCAATGGTCTTATTTTAAAATCATCAGTTATATATATTTTTATTTTTAATAAAGTAGTTGCTTGCCTCATCTGGAACATATGTTTTTCGTGATTTAGTCGTTGTCTTTGGTCTTCGTATGATTATCTTTTGTTTTAATCTGCGTGTGGTTATCAGTCTTATCTGAGGATGGTTATATGGTTTTAGGTATGATTTGATTTTTACGTTATTAGGTAAATAGATGTTTGCGTTTGAACGATTAGCGAAAATATATATAATCAAATCAATCATCAGTATTATATAAAACTGAAATCAAATATATCATAATCATAATAATAATATTAAATATGTAGATTCAACTATCAAATATATAGACTTTAAATTATTTTATTATGTTATTAAATTGGATGTTATTTTATCTTTTATGATTTTTAACGATTTTGATTATATATTTATTGAAATCAATAAAATTATTTTCCTCTTAAAAAAAATTAAAAAGGAATTGAATACTCAAATAATGAGACTCATCTTTATTCCCACGCTCTACCCGCGCCACCTCTACAAGGAGAAATGATGATGAAATCTTCGTGACGTTGTATTCGTCATGTTGTATTTTCTGAAAATATCAACAAAAAAAATACTTATATCATCACTCCACATTTTTGTACAAACAAAAATTATTATTTTATATATATATATATATATATATATATATATATATATATATATATATTAAGACATTTAAAGAACTGGATGAAGAAAATAGTAAATATAAAGTTTTTTTTTTAATATGGACATAGGTTGCGTTTGGTTTTTTTTTAATAATTTTGAGAAAAATGAGAGAAAAATGAGAAGGAAAGGAAAAAATAAAATAAAAAATAAGTATCAGTGTAGATTATGTTCATATATTTTAAAATTTTATTTTATCTATTTTTTAATTTATAGAAATTAAATAATTTTAAAATATACAAAATTTGGATAAATTTTAGATTATATTTGATTTGGAGCTTATATTTCTATTGGAAAATCAAATAATAAAACTATTATTATTATATTCATTTATATATCACGATTATAATATTCTTTATCCTTGAATTGAGAAAAAAAATATTTACAAAAAGGTTTAAAACTATGATAAAAATTATATATATTTTCTAGCTCCCCCATTGCTTATAAAGATTCGATCCGCATTCCACCCTTTCAATACTTAAGCAAAAATTATTTAATTTTTTTTCATTTTATATGTTTTTAAGAACTAAACATGGTATAAGTGCGTGATAATTAGAAAATGGTTTGGTTCACTTTTTTAAATAATGGCTAAGTGTAATTATGAGTTGGAACGAGCTTTACTGACACTAGCTAAATGGTGGGTGGTTGAATCATCACAGGATGGAATATGAAAAAGGTGGCCTCCTCCCATTCACACTTATAAAAGCAGCATTAAGTTAAACACATTACTTGTTTTTTTTTTTTTTTAAGAATTAAACATATAACCTTAATTAAGTGAATATTATATTACGCAAGTGAGAGAGGAACTTTAAAATTGGAACATTTAAACCACTGAAATTATTTGTATTATTTATGGACAATACAAAAATAAAGTAAAAACTCTTTCATAGTTTCAAATAAAGCGAAAGCTTTTTTTTTTTTAAATAATTATTTTCATTTTCTTTATCGAGTATGTCTTGTACAATGTTTCATTAATTTCCTGATTCTCTATTTTAATTTGCGCTTAGTTTTATTATTTGAATTGATTGTTTTGAAGCTCTAACAACCGAAAAATACAAATTATATATTTATTTGTTTTAATTAAAAAAAGCATTAGTGTTTCTAAGACTATGATTTAGTCAAAAGTAGGATAATGAGAAATCAAATCAAATGCTTGAAGAATGTAAAGCTAAACAAGTAAATTACTTTAAGAGAAAAAATCATAATAAGGAACAAATAAGTCTTTTTGTGTTAAGGTTAAAGAAGTGGGGTTATAGAATACAAAAATAAAAAAAGAAGAATCTACCCTATTACTAGGAAACAAAATATGGTGGATAAGGAATAAAGATTTTATGCTCATCCTCAGCCCTGAGGTTGAGGTTTATGGAGGGCCTTCGAATGTTGACTCTTGACTCTTTGAGTCTTGATGATCAACCAACTCCTTTTTTATGCTATATTAACATTAGCATTATTGTTGTTATTTTGATCGTCTGATCTTCGAAGAAATAACGATGTAATATAGATCTGTAAAAAGGGGCGATCCAATGACGGTGGGGCTGTACTCTCCGATAATTCGTCAGCAAAATATGAAGAAGAAAAGGGGGGGGGATTATTAATGATTTACTGAAAATATTTTTGGATAAAATCTCCTCTTACAACGCTGTATCGTTTTTAAATGCAGTTTATCGTATGTGGAAGACGTCGGTTAGGGAGGGCTCCCAAATTACAAACGGGTTGCGCCCAAGGCGACATTTGGAAGAAGCTGCGACTCTCTTATATGGGTTTTCGGATTATACCGTTTTAGGTAATGTCATTCCCGATTTTTAATATGGTAAATGAGTTTGAATGCTTAGCATCCTTGGTGAAAGTGGGCCTTGGGCCAAGCGAGCCAACCCAGGCGCGATTAGTAATGGGTTTAAAAGTAGCAATCTTTCGCTAATTATGTCATTAAATTAGTATTTGACTAAACTTTTGTGTGTCCTTCGACAATTTTTGATCAATTGTAAATCAGCCTACAACTCATGTACCAGTTATGCTAAACTTCACCCAAAAGAGGTTTTCATGAGTGAACGCATGACACAATTAAGTTAGAAGTGGAGTGGGGGAACTCAAGTATATATATATATATATATATATATATATATATATATATATATATATATACTATACTAAAAATAAATTTAGATCATTTGGCAAAGTTCACATGAAAAATCAAGATAAATGAGCGGAAGATGATATAAATTCATAAATAAAAACCCCTTATTATTGATACGCACTGCATGTTTAATTGGATTATTAGGTAAATGTTGCCCTACAACCGGTCTTTAAATTAAATAAAGTGAAAGAAAAGAAGTGAAGGAGAAAAAAAAGCATCCTCTTTTATCTTTAGTTTCCATGAAGCTTATCAGAAAATAAGGACCCACCAAGTCGTCTAAGTCTTCGAGCAACCCGACAAATTTCATATCATAATCTCGTATGGAAAATGTTCCATTGACTACAAAAATAATTGGGAGACTTGCGCGTCACGTTTTGCACCAATTTTCTAGAATCATCACACATTTCATGTTTCATTATTCATGATAAGATGAACAGTGATATTGGGAATGGACCTGAAAGCTCATAATATTCCACTTTGGTTAAGTAGGAAAAGATTTATGAGTTTAAAAATAATCATGAGGATCTCATATCTATATTGATCAATATCATAGCTATGGAGATGGGTCATAAAATTTCTCAATGAGTAAAAATGTTCAGACACACACCAATGATTTCCTACATCTTTCATTGTTAAATACCCTAAGTCAATCCGAGGTGACTTTAAGTGAGAAAAAAATACTTTTAGTTTTCATATATAAAAAAATAACAAAAAATTAGTTTTAAAGACCATGACTTGTTATATATAAAATATCTTGATGGATGTTTCTTCATAGAACTTTTTTTTTCAAGGGTATAATTTTTCTTATTTTACTGTATTAAAATATAAGAATTAGCTGTAAAAACCTTTTTTATTTTATTAAATAATATCATGGATAAAATAATATAAATTAAAAATATTTGTGGTAGAGCCCTTGCAATCAACTATTAATGTTAAGTGTAGATATAAAAATGGTTGTGTTCATACCTTCTTTATTTTTATATCGGTAAAAAAGAAAAATTAGGCAATGGTGGGGGTTTTTGTAGGTTCAGTGTGAAAAGGGTATGAGAAACTTGGCTATATGGCTGTGACACAATCATCTACCATAATCAAATTAATTAAGCATTGTGGAAAAAGTGATCAACATTCCTGTGGAATCAGAGGCAATTTCCACTGAATCCTTTGAAAGGTGTTGATGACTGAAACTAGCTAGGGTTGGAAGTCATTACACTACCATTAATTATTATATTGAATCATAAAGCAACCCCTTGTCCTCAAACTTCCATCTTCTTCCCCTACCTTACCTTTATTATTGTTTTTATATAAAGTACTATATCTAATGAAGACCATCCCTTGTTTCCTTTCCTTGTTACAGGATTAGATAGATCCCTTGTTTCCTTTCCTTGTTGCAAGATTAGATGGATCTCCAACTTTTAAAGGATGATATCTTGGTAAAACATTCAATAAGTTTATTTTATTTTATAAATTGAAAAGGTCATATTCTTTTTCTAGAACGATGATTTCCGTCTAAACTGATCAATAAAATAATCAGTCGATAAAGACAAGATTAGTATTCACAGGAGAATTAAACAAGTAAAATAAAGGTATCATATAATCTATCTTCTGATACAACCATGAAATAGTAATCAAAGGATGAAAGGAGAGTGCTGGTGGGAGATATGAATGGGGCATTGGGTGGTGGAGAATTTGGTGCATAGTCAAATTTCATACAGGATTATGATTTAATGACCCTTGTAATAGTAGTAGTAGTACCCACTATTAATGGAAAATTGAAGGATTTGGAATATGGGGATATTGGTCCAGATCACAGCTAGCTAGCAATACTGGTTATAAATTCCACACGGAATCTATCTTCTTCATGGGACCTGTATTGACTGACCATTGGTGAAGATTTGTTTTGAGCTTATCTTGAAAATTGAATAGTTTTCAAGCGCGTTAAAATTTGTTGTTTTTAAAATTTTAAATGACATTCTTTGAAATTTTTAAAAAAAAAAAAAATTTATGAATAGAAAAAGTAGAAAATGTTGTTTTTTACATTAGGAAAAAAATAAATTTTAAATACGAAATAAGAAAAAGCTAAGTAAATTCTTGAAAGAAATTGTAATTGGCTATTAGGGATGACGAAAGGTTTGAAGGCGAGGCGGTGTCTCGACTAATTTCGTTTATTTTTAATTCCGGCATATCTCGTTTAAAGAATTAAATAGGAAGCAGGTAGAATGGAAAGTGCTAAATAAATTCATTGATTTTTGTTTTTATTTTATTTTTATTTTTATTTTCTTTTTATTTTATTATATTAAATTAATATATTTGATAAAAATAAAATTATGAACACATAAATTATTTATTAAAAAACGTTCCCAATAATAATAATTATTAATTTATTAAAATGTAAAAATAAAATAATAAAATATTTTAAATATAATCGAGGTAGGGTGTGGGAATATGATACAGGCAAAGATTAGAATCGTCTCGAATTCAGAAAATCATCAGCATACTTGAAATCAGATTCTGATTATTAAAGCAAAAATCGAATTTAAAAATGAGACGAGAAGCGAGCAGAAATAATCAAATGCCGTTCTTGTCACTCTTTTCATTCTGCAATGTTAAAAAGCAAGCAGAACATCTTGTCTTTACATTAAGTATAAACCGACATTACATTTCGAAAAGTTATTCGGTGATAAGTGAAAAAAGCAAACTATGGCACAAGTGATTGATGCGTGAAATAGGCTCTTACTATAGTCCCAGAAAATTCAATTAAACTGATGATTTTATTATTATTATTAATTGTTTAATTTAATTTTTAGATTCATCTATTAATATTTTTAAATTATTTGTTAAAATTTTTGAATTTCTCTATTATAAAAATTTTTTATTAATATATAATATAACATCTTAACATTGTTATTTTAATAAACTTGTTTGTATTGATAAACTTGACAACCTTATTATATTTATTTATTTGTTTTTTTTTTAATTTTATAATTCTTCGATATCACTAAAATGGAATAATAATCCACAACTAGGTAGAACTAGCTAAGGGAGTCAGGTACCATTAAGTTTTTCGTTTTCTTTTGGTTCACCACACCACATGACATCACATGTGACTCTGACATGAAACGTTGAATAACTAGACTAGCCCAGGGAGTGGAATTTAAACAGACAAGCCCAGGCCCCAGGGAGTGGAATTTAAACAACTAGCATCTCATACCAGATGCCGCCCCACTCATTCATTTCATCTCCAACTTCATTTTTGTGATACCATGGGTTGTAGCCTAACTGCTCCGACTAGCAGGCCCCGATCAACTAAAGACCATAGGATGATAGCATAATCTACGAGCTAAATTGTTTTTCTCTATCAGTTAAATCCAAATATATATCCCCATCCGGATAAGGTATATACCTCTTAGACGTTGTCACTCCTGATCGGATAACCTCTTTAAAAGGGTATTCGAATGACTTTTCTGAACTTGAACAAGTATAAGTCATGCTCATAATCACCTTGATGGTGGTCAAACATTTCTTGGAGACGTAGCGCGGACGATCAGTTATCAAAAGAAAGAATATGCCAAGTAACGCACTGTAAAAACGCCACCTTCCCCTCCTATTTCGAAACGAAATCTTCTACTTTCTATGGAAAGAGGATCGCCTTCCTTGGGGATAAAAAAGAGGAAAGAATGGAAGAAAAAGGTATGTGATTCCATACCGAAAAGAAGAGCGTTTTCATTCTCCGAAAAGATGAATCTAACTTAAACATCGTAGGCGGGCAAACAACCGTCAGCTTTTGTTTGTTTTACGGTGATTGATACAATTGCCTACGCTCAACGATTCAATGATTCAAACAAGAGGACCAATAATTTCTACAAGTGACGAGAATGTGCTGGGATTAACAAAGTGATCACATTTGAGATGATTTAGGACATTATTGAATTATATGTCAAGACTTTCATGATTAATAGTGGAATTATATATCTTCTTGTTTCCTATAGGCTATACCCTAGCTCGTTCCTTTTCCAATATTAGATATTCGAGAACTAATCTTTCTCAAGTTTTGAAATATCGGTTTTATTGGTTTGAAATATTAGATACATCGATGAATTTTATGAATTTTGGAAATATCGTAATCATGATGCTTTTCAACCTGAACTCATTGAGCTTTGCATGGGGGTAATGTCAAATGGGACCCTAATCATCATGAGCTGACAGAAGGTCGGACTCTGATCGGCGATCGCAGTGCCGGCTGATTCGCAGCTCAACAGAGCACCTCTCGCAAAAACAAGGAAAAGTGCAGCCCGGCGAGGCCACAAGCCACACGCTTGACGCCAAGCTTCGCTTCATAAAAGATAACTGCACAAAGCATGAATGCAGTCGTGATAAGCCAGGCTTAAGAGTGCAGACTCTTTCACTGAAGGGGTGGCCTTGTATTTATAGTAGATGCCTTAACCAATGATGTTTATTTAGATTCGTCTCTACTGACGGGCATTTTTATTTTAGTCCAGCATCGACTTAAGTACAGATATGTGAATGAGCCGTTTGTTTCAGATAATCCTCTTCTTATCGGGGAGATCCAACTGCGAGATCTGCTATTATTTTCCTTCCTTATTGATAAGGTTCGTGGATCATGATAATATATTGCTAGGTTATTCTATTTTCTCGTATGAGCGATACACACCCGATTTGTAGATATGGGGCTTCCACCATCCTGTGCTTATCTCGTGGCCCTACTGGGCCTCTGGCCAGCCTGCACGAGGAGCTTGGGTTTCAGTTGGGTGCACCACTCTTTGGCTGTCACGGCCCGGCAGTTTTCCAGTTCTTAAACCTTATCAAGCAGCTCCCCTGTACTCTCGTACGTCAAGGCAAGTGGGTACGTAATTTTCCGTATTCGCTTCGCTCTCTACTGTCTGTTTCTGGGTCACAATGAAAAGCCTTGTCGCCATTATAAGTCTCAGGGCAATGATTACCCTTAGGTTTTCACGCCTTGCCTTCTCCCACTTCTCCGCCTTCCGATTCTTTCATGATATCTTCATTCTTTTCTCAGCTCGCTTGACCCTTTCTCACCTGCTTACACCTTTTGTGTAGCCTTCTTCATTGTATTTCAAACATCTGTGGTCCGTATCGTTTGATTGCACGACTAAACACTAGGTTTAACCGATTGGCTTGCCTCTTGTCGCTTGTCTCCGTCATGGGTCCGGTCGCTTTTCATGACAGATGACTCGCCTGTTGGTTCGCACCATACTGCCGGAGATGCCTCCATTGCTCGGCTGCCATATCCGAATCCCCAACGCCGCCGAAGCGCTCCTTCCCCGCTGGTATGCAAAGAGAAAATAAACCCAATCACATCCCGGGCCTGAGCACCAATCGCTCGCTCGATGCTTTGAATGTGGACCTAGTAAGGTCGATCCTTCGCATGGAGTACCTTGCCGATCGCTATCGACCTCCCTTGTATCCGAAAGTATGGGTCCTCATGTCTTAACCTTTACGCAAATTCGGCTCGGGATGGTTTGTTTTGATGTCGCTGATAACGGCTCGCTTCTCGCACTCTTCAATAAAAGCGGTCTATAACATTTCAACATTTGCCCCTCTCCCAACTCGCTCCCATTGTGTACGGTAGGTTACCGGGCCTCGACAAGTGCTCCTGTGATCCCTAGCTTGGCTTTGTTTCTTCATCTTTTCACTTCAAATGAGACCAACGAGGGATTTCTTTATTTTTCCGTGACGCCCGGCTCCGCAGCCGATTCCGATCTTCCATCTTCGTGACAGTCATGGAAGTGGACGCCATTTCTTCGTTAGCGCTTCACTGGGGAACAATCCTTCACAGATGACACCCCGGTGTTCCTACTCGCCTAGGCTGCCTTGACAGATCGCAGTATTAATCGCTTTCGTACACTTATCCGCGTGGTCGGATGTTTCGATTTCAGACATTCGCCTGCTTCCTGCAGGCTCGCCTTGAACCTAGCGCTCGAAATAATGTCATGTGCTCTAGCTCAAGTGGATATCCCGCCGTCCCACGCTGCACTGATGTCAGACATTCTGTCCCATCCAATCTGAGGTCTCTATCCGCCTCTCGCTTCGAGTCTCGTCAGCCGCTGCCCCGGGTCCTCCGTGGGGGGTTATCGGGCGCCCACCCAGGAGAGGGATTTTGGGGCTCATTTGGGGCGGGCACCTCAAGCCCCTGAAAGGTGAAAAGGAAAACCGAGCTCCGCCGGAGGAGGAGCTACCGGTTTCACCAAAGTTCAAGCCGGGAGCGCTCCAAATGCCTGGGAGAGCCGCAGCCAAGGCCGTCTCAGCAGGCCTGTGATTTTTGAGTCCCCCACTTCCCTAAGCCCGATGGAAGGTTGCACTTTTGGCGGCCGAGCACCCTGGTGGTTGCGCGAGGAACCGCCCTGAATCCGCCGAAGAGTCACCGCCCTCGGAAGGCCACATAACTCGGGAAGAGAAGAACCAAAGCAAAAGTCGATGAAAACCCGACTGGGCTAACACCCAACTCGCGCAGTGCCGCTTCCTCCATCTCATGACTCCACCTTGGGAGGTCGGCGATGCTTGCTGACGAGCCGCTTTATCCCTTTAGGTTGCCCCAGCCCCATTATCAGGCTTGCTTCCATGCCGCCCCGCGTCGGTGCCGCTATCTTCATGCGCCTGATATGCGTAGCCACTATCCGAAAGGTTCACGAGAAGGCCAAACTTAAACGAGGTAAAGCACGAAGAATTGCCCGCTCGAATTTATAAAGCGAAGGTATCTCTCTCACTTTCCGAACGAACCGAGCCGCAGAGCTGAGCGCCAAGATATAATCGGGGGTTGAAGTGGAGCCGAATTTTTAAGTCCCATTTAAACATACTTGGCTTCCGGCCGTGTCGCAAAAAGTAGGGAAGACGAGAATCGCGAAGCTCACACACCAAGGCGCGGCTTCTGGAAGTCTGGCGATGGTCCAGTTTCACAAAGTGATTTGAGGAGACCGAGTGGGCCAAGTCCCGCCAGAGTGAGCTTCTGCGGTTGCGGAGGAGCTCATTACCTCCCCGGCGAGCTACTTCGGGATCCCGCCGACCACGCGCTTATCGCGATCTCGAATGATGCCGCAAATGGTTGCCCACTCGCAAGCTTCCAGTGCAAGGCGCTACAGAGATCGCTCGTCGAATCTTCGTCGCAAATTTGGCTAACGTTGAACGAGGAATGCCCGCGGATCATGCTAAAGTGCATCTTCATCGCCGAAAGCTGGGCTTTTTAACCGCCGCAGTAATGACAGGTCGGTGGGATCGTGCCGCTCGCTGGCTTCGGTGGCCCGCCTTCAACCCGAAAGTCAGTCGACGCATACCAGATCCGGACTTTAATTCTCGATTCCCAAAGACGAAGAGGCGAGGAATCTTTTCTGCATTTAATCCATTCTCATGAGCCCGTACCCCGCCGCGCCACCCTCTTCGCCGTCCGTCCTCCCGCCGACGCCCGACTCATGCTTATGTCGCCTAACATCGACTCTTATTCGCTTGGTCAATATATACGTTTTCTTTGGCTCAGACCGGCCCGAGACATGTGTATTCTTCCGAAACATATTTACATATAAATATACTGTTTTTTTTTTGTATATATCATCCGGCCATTGTAGCCGCCGCTTTCCATGATTTGTATGTCCTGACGAGGATCAGAGTGAGGTGAATAGGCTCGTTAGATTCAATCGCAATGGCCTCGTAAGAGCTGGCCTTGTCCGAACGAATAATGAGGCCCGTCCATGCCGAAAGGATGGGATGAGCTCGGTCCGGTCGAGTTAGCGTGGAGCCTTCCGTCGAGTGACGTGGGAAGAACTCGTTAGAAAGAATTAGCGGAGCTCGGTCCATGCCGAGTGATGGGAAGAGCTCACAGTTGAATAAAGAAAGTAGAGCTCGGCCCATGCGAGATGGGACTTTGTTCACTGCAGGACATTGCTGTGAGCTCAGTCTATGCTGGTAGTAAATGGGAAGAGCCTGCCAGAGGAATTGTCGAGCAGGAGTCAGCTCCATGTTGAGTGATGGAAGAGCTTCGTCCAGTGGAGTTGTAGTGGATCTCTTCCCATGATGATGGGAAGAACTCGCCAAAACGACTAAAGTGGAGCTCATTCCATGCCGAAAGGATGGGAAGAGCTCACAAAGTTGAACAAGAAAGTAGAGCTCGCCCATACTGAGTAAATGGGAAGAGTCTGCCGTGAGGAATAGTTGAGTAGAGTCAGTCTATGCTAGTAATGGATGAGCTCGCCGTATCGAATAGTAGCAAGAGTTTTGTCCATGTTGAGACATGGGATGAGCTCGCCACAATGAACAGAAAGTAAAGTCAGCCCATGCCGTAGGAGTGATGGGAAGAGCTTTATCCGAGTGAGTTGCAAGGTGATCTCTTCCTCGCCGAAAGTGATGGGAAGAACTCGTTTGAACGAATTGTAAAGTGGAGCTCGCTCCATGCCGAGGATGGAAGAGTCACAAAGTTGAACAAAGAGCAGCTCGCCCATGCCGAGTAATGGGAAGAGCTCGCCAGAGGAATAGCTTGAGTAGGAGCCTCGCTCTGGTGCCTTCGAACAATGGGATGAGCCGTAATGAATAGTAGCGTAGCTCGGCCCATGTTGAGCGATGGGATGAGCTCACAATGAATAAGTAAAGTAAAGCTCGGCCCATGTTGAGTAAACGGGAAGAGCCTGGCCGAGGAATATCGAGCAGAGCCTCGTCCATGTCGAAAATGGATGAGTCGTCGATGAATAATAAAGTAAAGCTCGTCCATGTTGAGTGATGGGACGAGCCCGTCAGGGTGAATCGTTGAGCAGGAGCTCGTCCATGTTGAGTAATGGGAAGAGCTCATCAGGAGGAATAGTTGAGTAGGAGCTCGTCCATGTTAAGTGATGGGAAGAGCTCACATGCTGAGTGCGTGTGGCTCCGATAAGGCCGAGTGGCGATGTAGCCCGAGCCGCCCTACCTCCGAGGCAAACGGCCTCAGGCGGTGAGGGGAGCCTGGGCCAAAGTGAGCAAATGCGGGTCTTCGGCGCCAAGGCCGAGTGGCGATGTAGCCCGAGATGGCCTCGACCAGGCAAAGGTGGTACGTGGGCGAGTAGAGCTCGCCAAAAGTGAGCGCCAGGCCCGGCGCTAAGGCCGAGTGGCGATGTAGCCTCGAGGTCGCCCACTCGAGGCGTCATGGGCCTCGTGGCGGAGTAGGGAGTTTGTCAGTGAGCAAATGGTAATCGCTGGCGGTCGACACACGGGCCCAGTCGCCCCAATCTTTCGCGCGCGGCCGCGAGCAGGAGCCGCCAGCGGAGCGGCTCCGCGCCATACCAGCACACAGCCCCGAGGCCGGGCCCCGACCCCAGGCAACGCGGGCCTGCGCGAGTAGGGGAGCTGGGGTCAAAAGGAGCGCAGGTTCGGCGCAAGGCCGAAAGTGGCGCATGTAGCCCGAGTCGCCCGACCTATGAGGCCGCTGTCAAGCAGCAGGAGCTCACAAAGTGAGCGCGTGGCTCTCGGCGCGCCGTGGTCAAGGGCGAGGTAGCCCGAGCCGGCCTCGTCCCGAGGCACTGGCTTGCGCGAGGTGGGAGCTCGCCAAAGTGAGCGTGGCTCCGGCGCTAAGGCCGAGTGGCGATGTAGCTCAGCCAGCCGACCGAGGCGCCGTGGGCTCCGTGGGCGGGGAGGAGCTCGGCTTCAAAGTGGAGTGCCGTGGTTCATACCGTGGCCTTGGTAGTCGAAGAGTTTGATATGCTGAAACGCTTCGTGTTGCTGGTTAATTTTCACCTGAAAGATGCGCAGTGTCTTTACGCGGATTTATGGAGAATTCGACTCATCAAGACGAACTTTCAATACTCGATCTCCTTATAAATATCGTGGTTTCACCACGCGAGGATTGTCTCTTTGTATAATTTACAACTGGACCAAGGTGAGAAGAGTCAGTTTGATCATCGTTGTTTGAGATTCTTCCCGAAGATCTCGAGTCACACATTTGTTCTTCTCGCATGTGGGAGCTGTGTTCTCAGTCTCCCTTTATGGAAATATGTTATTCCTCAAATTCTCCGTGTTGGAGACGCATCCTGAGAGGGTGGCGTGATCTTTGCACGCTTCTCTCCGTTCTTTTGCTCTTCTTTCTTTCCTCTTTCTCCTCTACCCTCTCTTTTCTCCCTTCTTTTCTCCCTCTATCACACATTTTTCTTCTTCTCCAGTTTTTCATTTTGTCTTTCTCCTTTGTCGTTCTTTTCCTTCCGTCTGAACTCTTTTGTACCCTTTTTTTTTTTTTTGAGGGAACTCGGTTTACCGAATATTACCAAGATGTAATCGAGACACCATCATTGTAATCAATGTAATTCAATCTGAAATAAAGAGACACTTTGCTTTATGTCGAGGTATCTTCTATTTTGCCTTTTTCTCGTATCTATATGAGCTGCTTTGAGATGTCTAACCAAATGGTCAATGAACGTTTCTATCTCTGGGCTACATGAGATCCGATAAGGCATTATTTAACATTACACAATCGATGCTTACCGGTAGAACGCTTTAAGATGTTCGCATTCAGATGTCGCAAGATTTTTCCTTCTTCGCTTTTGAGTTCATAATTGCCTCGGTCGCACGACTTGATATGATGTGTGCCTTCCCGCTGGGGTCAGCTTCCCATGTGCCGGATTCTTCCTTGCCTCTGCTAGAGCTTCTTTAAGACTTAAGTCGCTCGGCATGTAGCCCCGGGTCGAATCTTTCGATCGTAATACCGGGCCGTTTTCCTTTGATACTCCTCCGCACGCCTTGAACCTCGCTCGTTTCATCTAGAGCCGAAGTTTAGACGGTGGGCCTCGCCATTATGCTCTTTAGATGCTAACTCGACTCTGAGACTTTATTCGAGATCCCACCCGGGCTATCAAGCCTGGGTGCCAAAGGCTGCGGCAAACGGGGTTTCCTGTCACGACTTCGTGTCGTCCTATAAGCCCATAGTACCTCGGGGAGGTATTCTACCCAACTCCCTTTAAGATCTTCTAATTTGGTCTTCTGCGCCTTCAGGGTTCTCGATCGTGACTTCACTGGCCCATCTGACGCTTGAGCAAATGGGATTTAGTAATAATTTTTAATTCCGAGCTCGGCACAAAAATCTCTGAATTTAGCATTGTCGAACTGCTTTCCGTTGTCTGATACCAGGGCTCTGGGGATGCCAAACCTGCATATGATGGCTCGCCACACGAAATTGCGTATTTTTTGCTCTGTAATTGTGGCTAAAGGTTCGGCTTCTGCCCACTTAGAGCGGCAACCATCAAGGACGATTATAGAATTTGCACTGTCCTTTACCAATAAGCAGGGGTCCCAGATGTCCAAACCCCATTGTTGGAAAGGCCAGGGACTTGTGATTGATGTTAAAGGTTCACTGAGTATGAGATTGGGCGTTCTCGCGCATCCCAGATTTTCGACTAGACTCCAGAAGATCTCAGTATGGTCAGGGCAAGAGTATCCTTTGCCTTTAAAACTTTTCCTCGCTAATGCCCGGCCCGATATGATTCCCGTGACACCCTCGTGTACTTCTTTCAAAGACGTGCACTTGATGTCCTCTCCGCGATGCACTTAAGAAAGGGAGTGAAAACTCGCTTGTGTAGACTCTCATAGATTAGTGAACCCGGGCCGACCTCGCTCTTATTTTGGCCGCTTCTTTCGGGTCGTCGTGCAGGCTCCCGCCCATTATATAGTCTCCAAATGGGTCCATCCAATCCGCTTGATTCTATCGCAACCTGCCATGCGATAAGGAACGACAGAGGGTTCCGCCAAGTATTCAACCCGCGCCGACCCGCGAGGTCTTCTTGCGGAGGTCAGGCTAACTTCAAGCATACCGCCGAATTCTTCGCTTGGGACATGTTTAATTTGAACCAATGCAAATTTCTTCTTTAATAGACGTTGACCTTTGAAGGTATTGAATCATCGTTTACCTTTGCCAGAGGTCCTTCTATTTGTCCGACCACCAAACGGGAGTCAATGATACCTTCTAATCGTCAACCTCTAATGAATGGGCGTAGGTTGAGGTCATATCACGGCCTCATACTCGGCCTCATGTTTGAAGGATGGAACCCAACTGAAAATGGTCTAATGTCTATCCCTTCCACAGGTTAGAATTAGGCCCCACCCCGTCTCGCGCATTTGAGGCTCCATCTACGTAGCTTCCAAATCGTGGGTCAGTCCTTTTCGTGGAGTGGTCCTATATGTTCTGCCGGAGCGAATTCCATGACAAGCCTGGGCTAGACCTGCGGCTTTTATGGCTGTTTTTGGCTTGTATCCATGCTCAACTCGCTTAGCCTATGGCCCACTTCATCGCCTCCTGAGGCTTCCTGTTTGTGCAATACTTCGTTTCTCATCGGATATTCTCGTCTGGGACTTCTATGAGGAGCCTGAGCCAGATCGAGCTCCGAGCTTCAGCACGCCGCTAGTATTAGTTTTTTTCCATTCTCGGTACTCTCCTCCGTCCTCTCGTAGCTCGACTACAATAGTAGACTGTGTCAGACGTTTGTCTCCTCGATGAGATCATAATGGTCGAAGTCGGATAATACGCACAGCAGTGAGGAGTTTCCCCATGCGGACTTTACTAAATGGGTGGAGAACTCAGATACGTTTTTAATGTAGTGAATGCTTCTTCGCACTTCGCATCCCATTGGAAGGCTCGTAACTTCATATACGCACTCACACCGCCTGATAAATCCACGCAGTAACAATCCTTCCCCGCTACCGTTGACTTCCTCATTCCCTGGATGGCGACGTGTACGTCGAGCACAACCCCATTTTGTCCGGTTTGCCCCACCCCGTGGCTGACTATGAAGCCCAGAAATTTCCCGACTGACACGCCGAAGGCGCATTTACCGGATTCAAATTTTCATGTTGTAATTCCTTAGGATCCGGAACGCCTTGCAGTGAGGAGGTGGAGGTTGGCTTCAGGTAGGGATTTGACAGCATACGCTTCACGTATACCTCCATAGTTGCGCCTATCTCTGCTTCCGGGAACATCTGGTTTACTAGGCCTCGGTAGTCGCCTCCCGCTGCTTCGAGTCTAATCCAAGATCACTGACAAGCAGCAAGTTCCCCGAGTCGTGACGAAAGAGGTCTTTTCCGTCACCCCGGTCCATGCTAACTGACAGCCTAAATGCGCCCATAAATCGAGAAGTTCGTGCCCAAAGGGCGCCCACCGTATGAGGTCGATCCTTGCAAAGAAAGCCGTCCTTCGGCATGCCTTGCTTCGCATCATGAGTCGACACGCCGCCACTTGCCATTTGCTTTTGACGAGGACAACACACAACCACCGGATATTCTGTACCCCCGACATTGCTCCTGCTGGAAAAAGCTTGTCATTTCCCTCGTTGATGGCTACCGCCGGGCGCTCATGCGCGCTTTGTTTGACCTGGCCAAGGACGGTTAGTGTTCAATCCGTGGAGTGATTATCGAGGATCGATTCCTCTCCCATGTCCGTCTGCTTCACGCCAAATGTCTCCTGCCTGCCTTAAAATTGAATGAGAGGTTTTTGGAGGTCTCCAAGGTCTAGAGCCGATATAAGGATGTTCGGGTCCTCATCCACGACATACTCTGCTCTAGTTCCTCCGAGGGTTCGTGCCTGGTGAGGATCTGGCCACACATGTCAAGCTCGCCTACATTCACGCTTGTCAACTCCGTCCTTGTTTCATGGAGGCGGTGTAGCATTCCCTGGCCACCCGCTGATCTCCTCGCACTCATTCCTACAATTCATGTATGGTTGGAAATTTGATTATCAAGTGATACGCAGAGGGATGGCTTTATTGCGCTGAGGAGGGCCCGCCAAATAACATGTTATGTCGATCGGGCGTTCATACTGGGAACCCGTCACGTCAAGCCGCTTGGCAAGGGGCTCTCCTAGTGGTTAGCACCAGCTTGAATCGGTTTCTCCAAATTAATACCTTCTCCTAAAAACCCCGTATGTGTGTCGACGGTTTAGCTTTTCTCTCCCAATGCCCATTTTGTCGGCTACCGAAGAAAATAATGTCACCAACCCCAAGTATCAATTAAAACCCGATGGATCGCAGCAATACCGCGCCGAACCACCAATGGGTCAGTCATGGGATATTGGCATCCCTCCGTGTCCGGAAGTTAGAGAATGCGGGGATGGTAGTACCTAGGCCGCGGCCGCTTAGTTACCGCTTGTATCTCCGTCGATCCGATGCTACGCAGTGGCCTCCGAGTCGAACTAGATTCTCCTCCTTCGCGAATCCTCCCGAGATCAATGCGGATTTCTCCAAGGGGTTGCCGATGTCAGCTGCCGCTTGTCGAGGTGGTCGCTTGCTGAGTCATACCGGCTGCCCGGCTCCGACCCCGACTTCGGGCCCGGCTCCCGGGCTTGGTTCCCTGGGAGATATGAAACGCCTGAGATATCCGCGCCGGTATTAAGCATTCTATCTCTCTTCAGCTTGTATACAATTGTCCGTGCGATGTCCTGTGAATCCCTATGGAACTCGCACAGCTCGAGTTGTCCCTTCGTGGGCGGATCCGACATCCGGAAGTCGCCATCTCAGAATCGCCGCTTTCGCACCATGCAGACCCGTGATGAACAGGTCAGCAGGGGGTGCAGCGTTTCTGGGAGGCAGCAAGGCCGCTGCCCCTGGGATTGTGGTGGGACCTGCACGATCTCTCGAGATTTCTCCCTCGGGGGATCGCTTCGATCTTTTCTCGGGATTTGTCCTGGTCGTTCGCCTTTTAGGACTGCCCCCGCTTCATTCTGCTGCACTTTTCTTTACGGTGGAAGAACTCTTCTTTGATATTAGGCCTCTCATTTATGTATTTCTCCGCTTGGCGAAGCAATTTCCTACTTATGTCGTCATGGTTCTTCGAGATGAAAACATAAAGTCTTTCGATTGTACTTAACCCGCAATGAATGCCGTGATGGCGAACTTCTCATTGGGTATGTCTATTTTCAGGACTCAAATATGAACCTTTCACGACATGATTTTAAACTTTCCCTGGGAGCCCTGCTTGACACTCAACGTATGGTAACTCTGCTTTCTCGCACGCTCGCTCGGCGAAGTGAGACCAACGCAATGGATAGTTCCCCGAATGACGAGATGGATGAAGTTGGGAATTTATTGAACCAGGCCATCGTCTTTAGCGAGTGGCTGCACGCCCCCAGACGCACGTATCCTCGATACCTTGGCTATAGCTCCATCCGATTTTTGTAGGTACAGGTGATCGACGGGATCCTTGACTCCATCGAACGTTTCTATTTGCGGCATTCAACTTCTGCGAAGGGGGAAGGTAAAGTAACCGGCCGTGGAAGGGAGATTCAGCTTTGTTGTACCAAGGTATCCATGTCCGACAAAGGCCCTTAATCGCCTCTCCTTCACACCCAGCCGAGCCCCCGTTGAAGATTCCCGAACCTCGTTCTGGCCGAGGGTGACGCGCAGCCTGTTTCTCGCGACGTGGCTCCCCCGAGTATTGCTTCGTTTTCCCTTCCGCTGGGCCACTGGGGTCTCAGGCCTCCCGGACCGACCGGGACTCGCTTCAACTCGACTCCTGTGGTATGTCGTGGATCGAAGCCGCTTCCCGTGGGGAGGAATATTATGACCTTCCCGACCCCGTCGTACTCCTGGTGTTGTAACTCACCGTGTTGTTCCAATTCCTCTACTAGGCGCTGATTGACGAGGCGAAGTGCTTCCACTCATTTGTGTCGTCAGACGCTCGCTGTCCCGGGGTCTCGCGCCTATATCGCCGGCGGGATCTCGCATCCTTGGCGGATTAATGCTACTTCCGGCCGTTCCTTGTCGATACCAATGCGAATCGATCGCTTATATTTGTAAAGGAACCGCTGCTCCTACGTGACGCGCCAACCGATGATGCTTTTCAACCGGAACCACCGGAGCGATGGGGGTCCCTTGGCCGACCCGATTGATTGGCGCCGGGATGCGTGCGTCTGGATCGTCTCGATCGAGGCAGATCGTGGGTCGTTGATCCGCAGCCCCGGGCGAAAGCACTCCTCCGCAAAACAAGGGAAAAGGTGGTCGACGGCGCGCTCGTACCCTCCGATGCCTAAGTCAGCTTCTTTCCCGAGAAAAGATGAACCAAAGGGCGTAATGGGGTTGCGTATGAACAGGCCAAGAGCTTACCTTTCACCGACTGCGGTCTCAGATTATAAGAGATGCTCAACCGCCGATCAGCTCGGACAGGATTGCTCTACTGACGGCGATTTCTTATTTTAATCTCATACCTGATTCATAGTGACATGTAAGGAGTCGTTGTTTGAGATAATCCTCATTCTTATCGGGAGATCCAATCGCGATGATCTCGTTATTATTTTCCCTTCCTTATCGATAAGCGCTGCTGATCGCGATAATATATCACAGTGGTTATTCTATTTCGCATTTAGCCGATACACAACTGACTATAGATGCTCCAATTCATCCAGCTTATTCCACCGCCCTCGGGCCTTCTGGGCTTAGCTTCGGCATCGAGAGCCCGGTGCTGAGTTGGGCCATAAGTGATTCACTTATTCAAGCCGTCATTCGCAGTTTCATTTTTTAAACCTTATCGCAATTAAATTTGTATGAATATATATCGTACGAATATATTATATAAATATCATAAAATTATATAAAATTGATTAAAATACTTTAAATTTTTTAAATATATATATATATATATATATATATATATATATATATATATATATATATATATATATATATATATATATATATATATATATATATATATATTTTCAAAACACATTAAAAATTAATCAATAATACTTATCTTTTGAAAATACTTATTTTAGAAAAATTATCATTAAATGAAAATAATTTGAAAAATTATCATCGAATGAAAATAACTATAATATTAAAATTAAAAAAATATATATTGAAATTGAGTCATTAAAAATAAATTATTATTATAATTAGTTTTTTTTAGAAAAATCAGATAATGTTATCTTTTAAAACATTATCAAGAAAGTAATTATAATATTAAATTTTAAACATATATTATTGGAAATTTTCTATTAAAAAATTAATTATTGTTATTATTATTATTATTATTATTATATTTGTTATTAATTTATAATTAAAAAATATATTAATAATTTATCTTATTAATTAACAATTTATAATTTTACTAAATATGAAAACAAAAAGAATAATGTTATGTGATAAAAATTTATCGGCAATATAAAAGCTTTCAAGGTAGCGACCTGTTTCCAACTGAAAATATAGGAAAATTGCCGATATTCCGCCCGGTGCTTGGTGCTTGACACTTGCAGAGGGTATTACATTAACATGACAAATCAACGACGGAAACCAAAGTCATTGTACTTGTATGCATGCATGTTCTTGTGTCTTTGTGGACTATTATCAGTGAGCAGATGAGAGAGAATCACATTTTCTATATTAATGATGAAAGGCATTGTCTTCTCGCACATACATATCTCCTTTATATTTACGCCAATTGACTTGGTTTGAATTGTTGCATGCACCACCTACGAAAAATAAAAATGATAATTCACTGATTGATCGCGTTTCACGCTGCATTATACGAATCATATCAATATTCGGTCATTCAAATCCAACACGACAATAATCAACGCCATTAACATTCGCTAACTCAAATTAAATGCATTTATTATTCACAGCATGCGCCAACACGAATATTTATTCCATTTAATTTTACATTTAAAATAATAAAATTAATTAATAACATATATATTTAACATAAATAGTCTATTAAATTTAATATGTATATTAATTTAGTTTATTTAAATTCATAGGAATTATAATTAATAATCAATATTCAATACAAATAACTTAGTAAATAGGTTAATTAATTAATATAATAATTAAACTGGTCAATTCGGATCAAATTCGTGTTAGGTAGGTTAATACGAGTATGACTCATTTATTAAACGCTATAAATATAACACGAATATGACCAAACACGACATACTCAACCAAAACCCGTAAAACCGTGACGGGTCAGACGTTGTCAAATTTTAACACTCTACATGGAAAGACCTTCTGACGCCTAGTGACATTGACTTCTCTGTTAACTTTGCTTCGTCGATTTACGTGACTTTAATTATACTTGTGTATTTCTTTTAATTTCTTAGTATTAGTATGTAAACTATAGTTTAAAGAAATAATAATTAATGAAATGAATCAACTGCAAGTGTCAAGGTTAGGTGTAGCCTTTTGGGCTTTGTTATCTTCGTGAGTTTAATTGGGGGTCAGCTAATACTTTTGATTGGGTATATCTTCCACAATAATTTTTTATCTTCCATGGAAAGGCCGCTATTTTCCTTCCACAATAATTTGTATATCTTCCCTAATGAACACTATTGATACCGAAATAATTTTTTTTCTTTTCCCTTTCGAGTACATCCTCATACATTGTATATCTATTGCGAGGGTTATATGAAGAACTTTTATGAGGTGGGCGGTTGAGTAATCCTTAATACCCTTACGTTATACATTAATTTATATACTAACTGTTATACATTAATTACGGTGTAACGACTGTCTAGGTGGATAGCAATGCGTTCAATTGAGCGTCCGATCCCATGCACCTCAATGCCCGAGGTGGTTGAGATTGTAACGTACTTGACCTTCTTGAGTCACTTGTCAGATAAGTCTCTGTTGAGTTGAGATTGTAGCGTACTTGACCTTCTTAAGTCACTTGTCAGATAAGTCTTTGTTGAGTTCGAGTTGTTCACGCGACTGTCAAGTGATCGAAGCCAGCCACTCACATAACTCCATAAACCGCAACTTATCCCATTCCACTAAAGCCTTTTTTTCCCTAAAGTCAATGAGAGACTAGGCTCATTAAAATGGGGAAGGCCATCGACTTTTAGCCTTTGTAAAATAACCTTCAAACCTCTTATGACAAATCTCAAGTTCAAGAGAGGAACCTCGTGTGAATATCAACTCTGTCACAGACTTCGAGCTACATACGAAACCTAATGAAGGAACCATCAAAATTCATCGCCCTCCCATCGATCTCGGAACGAAACAGTCTCCCACCAAAAGACTCTCTGAGTCTCCACTTTAAGGACAAGATCACGATGACTCTTAGATGTCAAGTGAGTGCCCCATATGGAAATTGTCTTCGCCACACCTTTCTATCTAAAAAATGTTGCTTGATGAAACATCCATTCCACACTATGTTGTGGGCCGCCTCTTAGCGTCAAGCTTTCAAGCCACAGGGATTGGAATGATAATAGACTTCTTTTGATCTTCATGCGCCGCAAAACCATCACCATTGCATCGACATCCCCAATGATCCATTGTGAAGACATGTGGCGCCTGATCTGCCTGACTTGGTGATTGCATGCAGAAAAGTCATCAAATGAATAACTAGAGTAGCCCAGGGAGTGAATTTGTGTTGAATCAGCATCTCATGCCTGATGCCGCCCCCACTCAGCCATTTCATCTCCAACATCATTTCACAGCGACTGATGTGCGTAGATTAACAAAAGCGATAACATTTAATTTGACTATATGATTATTTGAAACTGCAGGTGTCAAGACTTTCAGATTGATGTATTGGAATTATACATTCTCTGGTTTCCTATACCATTGTCGTTCCGTTTCCACAATATTAGATATCTGAGAACCAATTTTATCAGTTTGAAACATGACATATATATTTGTACTTGAATATATTGCAGATATATTTACATAAATATCAAGGAAAACAAAATTATATAAAATTCATTAAAATACTCTAAAAAAGTTGAAAATATTTTTCTTTTCTCCACATTAAAAATTGATAAGATAATACTTATCTTTGAAAAATACTTATCTTTTGAAAAATTATCATTGAATTAAAATACTAAAATTATTATCGAATGAAAATAATATAATATTAAATTTAAAAATATTATTGAAATTTAGCAATTAAAAATAAATTATTTTTATAATTAGGTTTTTTATTTAAAAAATCAGATAATGTTATCTTTAAAAAATTATCATGAAAGTAAATATAATATTAAAAATTTTAAATATATATTAATGGAATTTATCCATTAAAATGAAATTATTTTATAATTATTATTATATTTTTTTATTAATTTATAATTGTAATATAGCTAATATTTCATCTTATCAATTAATAGTAATTTATAATTTTACTAAATATTTATTTTTAAAAAATTTAAAAGATGAATATGAAAACTAAAAATGATGTAATGGATAAGATTTACCGGTAATATATTTGAATGGTATATAATATCATCAAAAGCTAAGGTACGTAGCTTGCGGAAAGGGGCTTGTTTCAACTGAAAATATGGGAAAAATGACGATAATATTGGAAATATCAAATATCACCGATAAAATTGATAATTTACTAATAAAAGCTTGAAATGTCGGTCAACTATATCTTTATCCAATGTTACTTCATAACTTGAAAATCATGACATTTAAACCATGATTCTTTGTTTGTAAAAGAAAGTAGAATTAGTCCTTGCCTCACCAATAGCATTTTTGTTTGTTACTGCACAAGACAATGGCAAGTAATCATAGGCATGATAATTATATTGCTACAGCTAAGAAGGCAAATGGACAGTAAGAAGCCATCTCTTGGCAGCAAGAGAATTTTAGGAATCTAGAAGTTCTTGTACTAAAGTTGAATGAAGAGAAGGTGCAAAAATGCTACGAGCTCTTTCGCTTATACGCTCCATTTTCTATAACTTTTATTCCTGGGCTTTCAAAAGATACCCATGATTTGCTTATTTCTATACGCCACCTACGCCATCCATTAAAAAAAGTCACAACCAAGTTGGAAACTTTAACATGTGTGAGGTGTTTATTGGGTTCTTGTCCATATGGCATCTTTTTCTAAACTCAGTGATTTATGTTAAATTATCCAAACCTTAACTATGCTAGCGACAAAAGTGGAACCACTAAACATGTAGTTGGTTTAATAATTATTTATTATTATTGCTATTTTATTGAAAATTTGGAAAACAATCTAATTGGTTGGACCAAGGTAGCAGAATGGTTGTAGATTATGTTTGCCTCCTTAGTAGCTTTTCCTCTAATTGTTACTTGTAGATTGTAGATTGTAACACTGTATCATGTCTCAAGGGCATATTCAATAATTAGTTTTAACTTCAAAATGACATTCATATTACTCATAAACATAATTTAGGTTAACTCCCATATATATATATATATATATATATATATATATATATATATATATATATATATATATATATATATATATATATATATATGTATGTATGTAGATATATATTTGTTAATTATTTATTCTCAATATCATTATTCATAGAGAACCTTTTCAAGTGATAAGGTCAACGATCTTTCCCTTAAAACACCTTCTTAAGTCCTAATAATTTTTTTGAAGTTCGTATAAGCTTAAAATTCCTCAAGTATAGAAAAAGAGAAACGAGTATAGATTTAAGTTCATGATCTAGCGCATGAGCCTCAGTCAGGAGCACATTGACATCGTCAATAATCACTATGACCTCCCATGAAGGTCACGCAAAGGCACTTTGCTAGTACACATGAGGCCTAGTTTGAACACAATGCTCATCTCATCAATGTAGCATTCCTCCATGACCTCCTCATCCATGGCTTCCATAATGGGTTTTCCCTCTCCAAAGTGCCTATGCCCATCGAAAGGTTCATGTCGCCTCCCTATTGGCTTTTCTCCCCAGCCAACTCTAGAAGCACTACTCCAAAGTCAGACACATCGATCTTCTTATTCCCCTTCGTATACATACTATGGAGAATCTCCAAATGAAATAGAAAACAACCGTTTGATAAGTTTTCCATCGGAAAGCAAAATCGAAACACACTTTGAAAATTCTCAGAATATATGTACTTAATTTACTTCAAAATATATCCGAAAGTGCCCGCAACTACGCATTGTTTATGAGTCTTCTTGCTTTGGCTAGATTGTAGCATTTTGCCGATCCAAAATTAGCAATTTGATAAATTGGGAGTCCAATAAGATGTTGTCGACTTGACATCTTGATGAATGATTGGGAGTGTAGCACCTCTTTCTTTCTCACCCTGGCTCGCTTAAGGTCCAAACTGAGTCCGGTTGCTTGAATGTCACCAATCACCTTATCAAAATCATTTATCAAAAACACGTAGCGCTACACTTTAGTTGGCATAGAATCATTTTTCAAATATACATTTTAAAGGGTGCCCATTCTATCATTCATGCAAAAGTACAATTACTTATAAAGGCATGGCTAAGCATTTTCAAATGATTTACAAAATAGATATTCAGAGTTTGAAATTGTTTTTACAAAATATCAATGTTCGAAAAGAGATATGGGGTGAATGATATGCTTGTAAATATATCCACAATTACTTCTTTTATAGAATTCGACACTCCTCGATCTTGCTTTTCGTTCGTTCACCTGCATTTGCGCATAGATAAAACTATGCTAAGAATTTTCTATGCTTAGTGGTTCTATACAATTCCATTCTCGATCAGCTTTAAACTGAAATCATGTGCTTTACTAAACAAACTTTCGCATCTTTTGACAGATCAATGTCAATACAATACATATACTTATTTCATATATAATCATCATTTATGGTTCATTGATCAAATCCAAATATACTATTCCATATGCAATAAGTCATCGAGTAATAACCATGCATTTCATAATACTTTTCATTTCAATTAATCATGCTTTTAAATTCCAAATTGTCACAATCTCAAATCAATTTAATCTTGCTCTTCCTTTAATAAATTTAATCCCATGCTGATATACTGCGATACCCGAATCACTAAGACGGTCTCGCCTCGGGCCGCAGCCAAGATAAAACGGTTTTATAACACAAGACGGGTCCTCTAAAGGTCAATTAGTTATTAAAAATCAATTAGTGAACACTAATGATAGCCTACAAATGCCATCTGAGGATACATCAATACAATTGTTCGCAGTGATCTATTTAATTTATCGTATACTAATTTATCCTTCATAATAATCCAAATAGCTTAACATTCAATTAAGGGCGCCGTAAATATTTTATAGCAACATATAGTACAATATGTACATTTGAATAGTCTTGCCCATTTTCAATACTCATGCAATTTTCATTTCCAAACATTTCATTAAATCAATTTCTCTAAATCAATTAAAACAATTCAATATAGCTGCCTTATAAATTTCTAGGAACAAAATAATTCAAATCTTGGAAACGAGACAGAGAAGATAAAACAAAACTAAAATCGCCTGATTCCGACCTTGAATCTTTAATCTTCAATGTGGGCTTTCCTCCCGCTCACCCTATTCAAATACAATTAATCACATATAAGAGGTTATTCTGTGAGTTTTTGGTCAGTGGTTTTATGCCTCCACTAATACCCATTCACTTGCAAAATTTTCTGGGGACACATGAGCCATAATTTGCTCATGTTTCCTTCAAGAGAATTTTAGCTCTATGAGTACATTTTTATTAGGAATTGGAATCATCTCATTTGGATCACCCAAACTTAAGTTACGGCATTTTTAATCGCTCAAACTCGGTAAGGTTCCAAATTTCATCAGGGTTACCTACCGTTATTCCTAATTTCAGGGTCTTAACCCATAAATTGATACTAGTTCCTTGACTCATTTGAAGCTAAGGATTCTAAGGTTTCTTCTCCAACTAGAATCATCCAATTTGGATCACCAAACTCAAGTTATTGCATTTATGATCCAGACGACCCAATTTGCAAAGCGTAATCGCATCGTTTTATACATAGCTCCACTTTGACAAATTTCTGGGCACTTATTTGGGGTTACAATTTGCATACACTTCCTCTGGGTAATTTATTCCTCTAGGAAGTATATTTACCCATAATTTTGAATAACTCAATTCTGAGGAGTGAAACTCAACTTATGGCCAAAAACATCAAGTAATAATACCCAAAATAGAGCATAACCCATGAGCCACCCGAGCTCACCTTGCTTCCGTATTTGGGAGCCTTAGAGCTACAATTTGCTCCTGGTCCCTTCCATATTAGATTTGTAGAGTCATCTCTTATGGTTCTTACCAATTGGAATCACTTCATTTGGATGATTATAACTTAAATCTATACCAAAACAAGGTGAGGCCCAGACAAAATTTCTTTACAGCATTTCTGCTTGGAGTAACCCAACATTTTCCCTTTTACAAACACTCCTCCAAACCAATCAAACTAATCAAATAATGCAAAACAATCTCAAACCCGAACTAAAAACTATCCAAAACACTTTTATACCACATTCGGGGTCAGAGCAAGCAGAAAGAGGTTAGTAATTTCTGCTTTTCTTACCTTAAATCTCTTTCAATCTTCAACGCTAAACTTTCTTCTTCAACTCGATCTCTTAAACTCGCACCCGAGCAAGAATCACACTTCCCTACTCCGCAGTTCTCTATCTCTCCTTCCTCTCTCTCAAACCATGTTGCTCAAATGAGTTTCAAAAAGACTCATTTCTCTTGGTCTTAAATATCTCTTGCACATAAAGCCTTGTTTGACCTTCTTTAAAAAATCATTTTTCGGTTTAAGTTCTCGTAATTGCTAGCTTGCCCAATTATTTGTCTCTTTGTATTTGGTATTTAATTCCTATTAATCACACTTAGACATTTCTTCTTAACCTTATGACCCTTAGGTCCCTATTTCACAATTTTCAATTTTTTACCCTTTTCACTTGGGCTTTATTTCCTGTTAAATTAATTTTTCATTTTAAAGATTTAATATTTACATTTAGCTTGAATGTTATATAATAATTTATTCAACATTCATTTAATAATTTAAAATACCTAAGTTTACTTAATTTATAATTTTAAATATGTAATAAAATTGAAAAATTATAACGTATTTTTGGGACGTTATAGGGGAAGAGAAATCATGGTGCATATAGCATATGCCTCGAGCAGCTCCAATGGCAATTTGCAACCTCAATGGCCAGTCTAAGACCATATCATGATCACTTGCTAAATCCTCCTCTGCCCTTCTTCTTAGCATGAAGCCATTTATCCAAGCTTGACTTCACCACTACACCACAAAGATCGACAATTATTCATTTAAAATTGCAGGCATTATAAATAATTCATTTAATAAATTTACTCTACTGAATAATCGACAACTATATTTTCGTAGGCTATACAGAGGTGAAATAAATTACTCGACGGAAAATCAATCCAGAGGTAAATTACTCACGGAAATCTGCTGCAAATCAGGAAAATAGTAAAGTCGATAGCCTCATAAAGGCACAACAAATAAAATTGCAGTAATCATTTTAATAATTTACGTAAAGTCCATATTTTTTTAGTTTACCAAAATCAAGAAAAATATGCATTCAAGAGGTAGTTTGAACTCCGTAATTTAACTAAATACTTATGATCCACTAAGAACAAATTCACTAACGCGTATAAATCAAAATATTATATATACTATTCATCAACTTGTTATATTAATTGCAAAAATACATATATATGTATATATATATATTGGTTAGAATAAAATAACATTTAATTTTTGGATATATTAGGTTTAAACATTAAAATTATTTCACTTTATAAATTTGAAAATATTATTATAATTATACCTTATATTTAATAATATCATATTAAAGATAAATATTTCAAAAAAAGTATCAAAGATAGGTTCTACCACGGAACACTTCCGTCTGCAGAATGTTCCGTAGTATCTGGTAAATGGAGAAAATGGCCTAATAAACACTCCATTTGCACTTCTCGTATGATTCTGTCGAGAATGGAAAACATCACTTAACACTCCGTTTAATTTTCCGAGTATTCCATTTTGAATCTGCACTCAAAAGCGGCAACTATATATACGTGTGGGGAAAATTACCTACGAAACACTTCCGTTTCAGAATTCTTCCGCAGTATTCCGTCTAGTTCAGAGAAAAATGTAAAATAATACGCTTGTCTACGATATTCCTCGCTTGCGACTACTAAATGTAATTTAATCCGTATGCACTCACGATAAACTCACTTTTATATAGCCATAAACAAGAAGCTTTGAGGTTTCACTCGAAATGCAGCATAGCAACTTCACTATGTTTGAGGTACGGTGGATTGCCCAATCGTCTTTTAACGTCTAGTAGGATGTATCGTTCATCGTCCAAATTGTGCAGGAACATGCGCGAGCATGTTCTGGCTCCAGCGCTATCAGAGAGCAGATGAGAGAGAATCACATTTCTATATCACGCTGAGCATTGATGCATAGCAAAAAGGACAAAAGCCAGCTAAGAAAAAAAAAGGGGAGAAAACAGAGAATATCACAGCTAGCAGCAACCGGAGGGGAAGGAGAAAACCAGAAAAACACAGAAAAACTGATTTGTCTAATAACTTTTCTCGTGGAGAAAGAGGAATTTCCGAAAGGCGCGGTTTCGGCATTTCAATTTTGAGACAAGTTTGATTTGGTTGAGTGACACGACATGAGAGAAGAAAAGACGCTGCCATCATCCCCTATAAAATTATACCGAGAATTCAGACTCTCCTTGATTTGTACGCCAGTTGACTTGGTTTGAAATAAAGTTTTACATAATCACTGACGGAAAGGCTGCAATTTTCCTCTCTTCCACAATAATTTGAAATTGCTGATGACAAATTTTTCAACTATATTCACCGTATTACAAATTTTCAAATGATTCTAATCTTTACCATTTTCAAAAAAATAATGTGTCAGACAATTCGATCAGTATCGCTTTCATTTTCAACCTTATCTATTGACTTTGGCCAGACTTAATCAAAACTTCACCGCTTTCTCGATTCATATATAAACACAAAATAATTAATTCATTTTCTTATTGTACCTATTGCCTTATTCTCAGAACTAAACGCGCTTTTCCTCTGTTTTAAAAGTTTCATCAGAGTAAACAGAAATCTTTCTACCTATTACCAAATGTTCTTCATACATCTTCTAATGGAATACTACTTATAAATTCAAATAATTTTTTTCCTTCCCTTTGATACATTCTCATACATTGTATACCCGTTGCGGGTACATGATGAACGGTTATAAGATGGACACTATAAATGATCCTCAATGCTCCTGTTATATTAATTATATACTTCAACCGCTATACATTAATTACGTGTACACTATTGAGGTGAATAGCAACACACCCTAATCGATGTCTCATCCCATGCACCTCAATGCCTGAGGTGGCTGAGATTGTGAACGTACTCAGACCTTCTTGAGTTATCTGCCAGACAAGTCTCTATCAAGTTTGGGTTGTTCGCGCGACTGTCACTTGATTGAGTTCGGGTCACTCATATGACTGTCATGTGAACCGCATCATATCTCATTCCACTAGCCCCCCAGCGTCGTTTCAAGCCATTAAAGTTGGAATGACGATAGGCTTCTTTGATCTTCGTGCACCGCAAAAAGTCATCATTGTACTGCATCCCCATGATCCGTTGTACACATGTGACATTTCCGGATTCGGGTTTGGACTTGGCGTGCTCTAATATGACCAATGCCTTTGATGCTGATTTCGAATGTCCTGCCCATATCACTGGTACCCTTGATTTTGAATATCCCCTGCTGTCCCCTTGAGATTTCATCTATGCTATCGAAGAAGTTTCTTTGCTGAGATGCTTTGCTCTTGCTTTGCGTCTGCATCGGTCTGTTTTTCGCACTGGTATCTTGTATGTGTAAGGCAATTTCTGTCATGCAACCAATTTCAAGGTAAACTGAACTGTACTCTAGGAACATTAGGAGCTATTAGCTTTTACTATGTCTCCTTGAGCTTCAGCTTCTGTACGATGATCCAGCTGTAAAGTCATGACTTGACGATCTCTGTATGTAAGGTCAGCTTGCATTGGGTCCAATCCACCACAGCGTGTCTAATATACAAGACTTTATTATGCTTGGTAGATTTTGAGAAAGAGGGCTGTTGTTCTCTAGTTTCTCCTTCTTCTAATAAGTATCATTGAATGGACTTCTTGTTGCTGTCGTTATTTTATTAGTAGCTAAACTGTTTTGTGATGCTTGTCCATTTGATTCCGTTGTTATGAAGACTGTGCTGCCCTTGTTTATTATTGTGTCTCTTTTTCAACAACCCACCACATGGTAGATGAAAGCCCAGAGCCATTACCATTTCCATTAGCTTTTCAATATTAATGATAATAATAAAAAAAGTTCTTAAGGGGCCTCTTAAACTGGGGTAAAGTGATCGGATCATGAACTTAGGAGGTTTCTTGTCTGAAATTGTCATATTTAAAAAGAATGTGTATACTATATATTTAATGAGATAATAGTAATAACAACATTTGAAATTAGTTTAAATCAGAAGTAAAGACCATAGAAATGGAGAATTAATAGAAAAGTGTTTTTCACTGCCTTTTGTATCTGAAAGAAAAATAATCCAATGAATTTGGTTTCTGGGTTCTGTTTGGCTTGAAGGTGGGAAATTAGACAGTCAAGATATGAACTCCAGCTGGGATCATAAGTCTTATAGAGATTGACGCCTTAGCTCTGCATATCACTTCAATTAGCGTCTGATACAGAATTCTTCGTTCACAGTCGCTAAAGAAATACTTGTTTCAATTCGTAAATCAATATTCAAGATGGATGTCTGAATTTCATTGTTTTCCTTTCACCCGCTGATAAGAGGTGTATATGTTATTGTGAGGATTTGTGAAATGAGGACTGAATTACATTTTTCACTGGCAGTGGAAAAGGGAAACTTCTTCTTACCTTTGCTTGTTTTGAACTTTTCTCATTCAGTTAGGGTCATAAAGAATAATCATATCTCTTAAAGGGAAAATAATGATAAAACAAAATAATAGGAGAATCAGATCTCACATATGATGTCAGTGTGATGATGATACATAATTGTTACAGCTTGAACCTCAGAATGCATACCGATAGATGGGCATCAGCTTACGCCATCTTCATCATTGCTGAGACTCAATCACATTGGCCACGGCTTTGTCTTCTGAACATTACTACCAGAGCACTATAGGTGTTTAATTCATGGCATTCTGTACTATACTTTTCTTCCACTGCATGTTTCATTACCTAACAAGAAATGCATCAATCAGAGGTGTGGCAACATAAATATCATACCATATTTCAAAATTCTTTGACATCCTTTTTGATGAGGGGATAAAGACGAAAAAAGAGCAAAAAAAAAAATCAGAAGTTAGAGAACAAAATTTGTTGGTATGTACCTCCTGTACTGGCACATTCAAATGATCAAGTAGCCTTCTTACTCCACTTCCTTTTGAGGTTCTTGGGGGACAATTTCAAGCATATCTTCCTGTGATTGGACAACATTGGCACGACCTCCTACTTGTAGGTACTTGGATCGTCTGATATTCGGGACATCAAAAGAGTCGATACGAACTCAGAAAAGCGACCAAGCCATACAGAATGGCCATTCTCCGATGCTTAGCTATTAAATCCATCGAGAAGTAGTGCTAAGCACAGATAGCTTAGCTGCCTACTTTTCTCAGGGGTTGTTTCTTTTATTTTATACTCTGAATTTCTCCTAATTCTTGGAAAGATAATTCAGATTTTGGCTATAGAATCACTCTTTCTCATCAAAGACCACTGATTTTGAGAGATAATATCATGAACTAGCGATAAATGTTCTTCCTTATCAAAGCACCAATTCTCCAAGTTGCCGATTAATGTTTTCGAGATTCTACTAGATCGATATTGATTCATAGATAAAGATCCCAGATAAAGTAGATCTGCCGATAGTGACTCGATCGCACGATGTAGGACTTTCCCCATGACATTCTCACATATTATTAATAGAAATTTGGGCCTTATTTGGGGTTCAAATTAGTAGTGGGCCCGTGTGTGCTGGGCTTATTGAGGTGGGTTCCTCAGCCCAAAGTCATGGGAATCACAACAATACTCTTTTTTCTCAATGAATATCGCGTTTTTCTCGGTCGTGGAAAAGTACTAGTGGTTTCGTGGTCCGTAGTATGGGAATCGAGGTGACAATGCGCCATGTTCTAATGCGCATACCGTAAAATACCGGGTGGTTTCGATTATGTATTTAATGCGCCTTTGAATTTCAACCCTTATATATGGCGTTGAATCGCTGAAATCTTTGAAATTTCCAACAGATCTTCATTAGTCATTCTCTATCGCGAATTCTTCATCGGGACAAAGGAAGGTGGAATAATGGTGGGTGGAGACTTTCAAAAGTCTCTGCAGTTGTTTGTTGGTTATGGATATTGCGTGTTTGAAGACGACGCCCGTGGTTTCGACTCCATCAGTAGTCCTGTATTGAGTCACCTAACTTTTCTCGACATCACCTTGTAGTCTGCTCGGATCAGAGTCTGGATCGAAACACGCACCACTTATCATCGACGGTCTGCAGCATCAGCGCTGCTTGGGTCAACGAAAAAGCCGAGAGGAAGGGATAGAGATTTCCAAGTGGGCTAATGCGTATTCTTCTCTTTGTCTTTGATTTCCCTCTTCCTCTTCCCTCTTCTTTTAACCTCTTTTTATTCTTCCTTTTCATCTCTTCCTTTTTCGATTCTTTTTTTCTTTGTAATCACCGCACGTTTACCCGGATATTCTTGTAAGGATCCACCAAGTTGCTTGGATATGTTTTTCGGGTTTCAACAACTGCCAAAGGCATAATAAAATTAGGTTTTTGGGCATCGATGCATCGAACTTTCTATTTCCCATCTCTTTCTTCAGATCCCTAGCCAGAGGAGCTAATTATCTCAAGTTACCTCAGAAGCTTCTATTCGCTGAGATGAGTTTTTCGATTTCCCGCATTGTGGTCAGCCAGGGCTCATTGCAATTAACAGGTCTAAGACATTTGATAAACAAAGGCTTCCATGGCCCACCAAATTTAATTTACCAAATGCCCATAAAGGTCTCATTCGTTTTTTGCGGCCCTAAGGTGGAAACGTTTCGCAATAAGCAAGGTTGGGGAAGGAGCACGTCGAGCATTGTGGTCGATCCATCGGGACGCATTTCAATGCACCTGTATACGCTCATCCTATATAAGAGTAAGGGTCCTAAGCCGCTTTGCTTCTCGCTCGCACCCAAAGCTCTCAAGATTTCCGCACACTCTTAAAGTTTTCGAAGAACGAGCCATTTGGAGAATCCTGATCGTTTTTTATCTCCTCACAAGGTTTTCCATTTGCTTTCATTATTTCGCTTGCACGGGTTGTCTAGTCATGGTCAAGTTATTAACATGCTGCCTTCGGGCCAACGATACTCGGGCGACAGAACTCCGTACGCGGTTTCGGGACTCTACCCGTTCTCCAGTGATCCCGCCCTGATCCACTGGGCCTGGTAATCGCTCAAAAATACCCTAGAATCTTTATAGCTTAATTTTTTATTATATATATTCAAAAGGACTGAAATAAACTTGGTTTTTCCGAAATTGATAAATTGATAAATTGATAAATTATAAAATGTAAATCGAAGTGTGGAGCATATGATTGAATATATAATTAAATAAGAAATTGATTGAACCCTAAATAAACCCAAGTGAAAAGGGCAAATGTGAAAAATTTGTAAAATGAGGACCTATAATAATTGTTATGTAAAAAACAATGTCTATGAAATTATGATAAATGAATGGCCAAAGTGGAAGAATAGGAGACTTAAAAGAAAAATGGGTTAAAGGCCAAACAAGGCCTTATGGAAATAAAGAATTGAAGACCAAAGAGGAGAAAATGAGAAATGGGTGTGTAGGCCAAACATGGCCTTGTGTTCTAAATGAATTTAAAAGAGCAAAAGTGGTCTTTGAGCCTTGTTGCACACATCATGTTTGGTTGTTAAGTGGTGAGCCAGGCCTATAAAGATTTGCTTTTGCACTCTTTCCTGTCACTCGCTCCCTAAGAGATCTAACAACTTGGAAGAGAAGATTTGAAGAGGCTAAGGTAAGAAAATCAAAACCCTAACCTCATCTTTATTTTCGATTTGGGTAAGTGTCTTAATCTTATGAAGGGTTTTCATTGATTCTGTAAACCACCTTGTTGCCTTCTGGGGTGGATTCCATGGTATCTTTATTACGGGACTAATTGGAGCAAAGGCTCATGGTTAAAATTCGTGAGAAATGCCAAACCCGATATCAAGTAAAATCGCCAGATTGGTAATTGGTACCAAAAAGTGGTACCCATGATGCAGGGCAAGTGGTACCGGCATCTAATTCCACAGGAGGAACTCCAGACCGTACTACCAAAAGTGGTACCTGCACTTTCACCGTCTCGCAACCTTAAAATGGCATATTTTTGCACCGTTAAGTCCCGTATTTGTACATGATTGTTTAGGAACCCTAAGAAACGACAACGGGGGTTTAAATAGGTGGATAAAACTATGAAAACGTACCGCACTCACGCAAAGGCGCATTTGTCTAACCCAAACCGCTAACAAAGATAAATTGTCATTCATTAAAAAATATGATAATTGCTTTAACCACTATGCGTGATTGTCACAAAATTGTAATGTGTGATGATCGCCTTACCTAGATCGAGATCTAAGAGAAGGAAACTAGATCCGACAACTTTGGCTTTGTTCGACTCTATTCTTATTTCAAGTATTTCGTAGTTTACCAAGTAAATATGAAATGAGTACATGAATGGGTATATGAAATGAGTATGTGAATGAGTATATGAAATGAGTACATAGATTGAGTATATCTTTGAAAAGATAATACGAAAGTGAATATGAAATTGAAATGTGATATTTGAAAACTGAATGAATGTGAATGATAAATCCAATCAGAACGGCACTCCACAATTTCGACATCTTGAATTGAATCGAGATCAATGAACCGCCCGACGGATGCACCCGCAATCGACATCCGTCACGGCGCACTCGAAATTGTCTAATGTCCGATGCCAATTGGCATCCGTCATGATGGCGTATGACATTGAATGTCCCACTTGGTGGGATGCTGTCGGCATCGTCATGATGGTGTATGACATTTAAAGTGATACCACGTGTCGAGTGCACCAAATGGCATCTGTCATGATGGGGGAACCCGGTGTTAAATGTGTAAACACATTCAGAGATGATAATAAGGGGGATTCATCGGCAGGTCAGTCGAGGAAATGTAGATTGAATAGTCAAAGTGAAATAACTTGACATTGAAGTATATAAATGAGATTTTTATGTATATGCTTAAATCTCATAAATTGAACTGTTGCATTGAAAATGCATGTTGTGATATAGTAAATGATTTATAAAAGAGCTGAAAGCATCACGAAATTAGAATAGCATGAGTATATGTTGATATAATAGGCATGGTTTAATGTTTAAATGCATGCCAAAGTTAAATTGAATATTGAAATAGAAACGTATAAAGGCCGTAAGCGTAGAAAATGCTTTCGGTATGAATTTTATCTATCGCGGCGGGTTTCAAATGGAACGGGAAGGAAGACAAGGCGTGAAGCGTATAGTCATAAAACAGGATTCGCGGAGTATGAAATGCGTACCCGCCATGCACATATCATTTCCTTTTTGAACATGGATATTTTGTGAACAAATAGTTATAGAAACTCGAAAAATGTTTTGTTTGTATATCATTTGAAAGGAGCATAGAATGCCTTCCCAGCGTAATTGCATTTTTATGAAATGTAAATGTTGCGGAGCCTACCATTTATGTATAAGACAGAAATTCCAATTATGGAAAAAGGGTAAAATCGTAATTTCGGTTCTGAAATTGTAATTTAGGTTAAAATCAGAAATTATTCTCTAGATCTCGGATGATGAGAAGCGGATTTCATAGTTGGGATCGTCTCGCGAGAAATCTAGCTAGCACGTGGGAATTTGGTAGAAATTAAGAGACAATCGGAATTTACACGTTTTCGAGCATGTCGCGTTCGGGTCTTGAGTAAAGCGTTCGATGCGACGAAATCACCTTATGGCACACGTAATCATGTGCCATAAGGTGGCATGAGTAGAGAAATGATGAAAATGGGTAGTAGAGATAGTGCCAGAGATGTCAGCTATCAGGAAAAGAAGGACATAATGGTCTGTTTGGAAGTTTGATTAAATGAGAGTAAAACAAAGAACTACGATGTCATCTCTTGAAAGGAGAAAAGGCGTGGCTGGAGTAGGAAAGCGAGATGACGGCGGTTGGGGTTTTGAGTTTTTAGAGAGAGAGACTTCTCTCCCAGTTTTAGGCAAATCAGGCCAGAGTCGAGATTCATGTCGGAATGAAGCAAAAGCGCTCACAAGCATCGAGACTCTGGCATTAGGTCGGTTTTGTAAGTTTTGGCAAACTCCGAGAGGTAGGGTACCGCCTTTACTTGAGTTTTCTGGCTTTATTTAAGTGTTTGATGTTTCGATTGGATTGGGGCCTTGAACGGCGGGTTTGATCGGTCCCGAAACTGGGACGAATTATTCGTAATTTTTTTTGAGGCCTGGATTTTGTCTGATCCGTGGGTAGGGGCTGTTTGGGTTAATTGTGATTTATGTATTAAGCAGGGTGCTTTGGTATGTATAGAGGCCGTGTGGCCGTGAAACCGGAGTTCCTTAAGTGAGCCAGATGATTTGTGATTTTAGGAATGATAGCAGGGGGTTTCACTATTCCCAGCTTGATGTTCTCAAAATAATTTTTGTGAATTAATGTGTTGGTCGAGTAATTCAAGTAGAATTGCTCGTGTTTGATCATTAGCTCACGTGAGCTAATTTTGATGTATGCAAATGTGAAATTACATAACATGATTGTGTGATTTGAATTATGTGAATATATGCATGTTTATATATTGCATATGATATAGTATCTTGGAATTGGCATCATGCATTCCATATGCACTGAGAGCACCCTAGGATGATAGGAGTGAGTGCATGAGGTGAGTCTATAGAAAATGGTTTCGAAGGGTTGTCTAAAACTAAAAATGATCGGAGGGTAGTCCATACTAAAGAAAAATATCAATCGTCGAAGACGACCCAATTGATATACATCGGAGGGTAGTCCATAAATAATATCAATCGTTGGAGACGACCCAATTGATATATATACATCGGAGGGTTGTCCACAAAATAAACATAATAATTCTCATACGAGGCTTCGCGGGAGTGTGAAGTCGTGAGACTCGGGGTATGAGATGATCGAGTTAGACATTCAAGTAAGATCATGCGTTTGCTTGAATGTGTTTATTTAGACATTTACGTGCGCTTAGGTGGAGTAGCCAGCCAGGGTTGATTCCACCTCTTTGAGCATTAGCTCGCCTTGTCGAGGATACTATTTTCACCGGGTATAGGGAGGCGTGCGACGGCAATCTGGGGGGGTAGAGTTTGTGAAGAAAGCCGGGTTGTGGCTTTGGTGATTTTATACATGTATTAGAATTCTCTAATTTTAATATATGTGTTGTATAAGAGTAAAACATTTGAACTCTTAGAACTATTGGATATAGTTGGATTCATAGTTGATATGTTTATGGGATTGTTTATGGGCCCACGAGTGGTAGTTTTACTCATGTTGTGATTATGTTAATTTCATTTGGGACGGGTTTATGCGGGGTTGTATTTGGGTAGAGCTCCGTGCAAAGAAGACTACGTTCGATTTTCGTGAAGAATGTAGGGTCACGACATTCCGCAGTGTCCACGCGGGTTGTGGTGGTCAGCCGGACACCGAGGTTTTGGTAAGTCACGGCTTGGTATCATAAGCTTAGGTATACGAATACCTAGGGAGCTCGGGTTTGGTATCCATCACCACTAGGTGGTTTTATGTAGAGTATAGGTATATGGAAACCTAGAGATGGAGGATTTGGGCTTAGGCCATAGTTGAGTAAGAACATCACCACTTGGGTGGTTTGATGTTCTGTTTGGGTATGAGATTACCTAGGAAATCACGGGACAAAACTAGGACACTCCATGCATGTGTTTGAGGTGTTTTGTGTGATTTGATGGAATATTGTGTGATGGTGTGTATCTTTGTATTTGCATGCATTGTGTATGGTTTGTGTGCTTAGAAGTTAGCACATAGGTGTGTTGGAAAAACAAAATTTGGAGTTTACATGTGTGAACTGGAATAAAGGAAATGAAAGAAATAACTTTTACAAAATTTATTTAGTTTAAGGATAATGAAATAAAATTTTAAGGTTGAACTCATAAAATTATGGAGTGAAAGGATGGTATTTAATTTCTTGCTGCTTGTCTGAGAAATATGAGAAGGCTCTTGCAGTAGGAATGAAAAATGATGATGAGAATTATTTTCTAAGGTTTTACCAATTGGAAAACTGAAGAAAATGGAAGAAAATTGAAGAAAATGAATTTTTATAATTTATTAGAGTATCCTGGAAGAAATGAAAAAAAATATATAATGAAAAAAAAAAAAAATTTTTGTTGGTCTTTGGAAGCTGGGTGGGCTCTTGCCCCGAGTGTATTATGACCCGAAGTGCGAGGTGGCGGGTGCTAGGTGTGAGGCCACAGGGCGCGCGGGAGGCGGCAGTGGCGGGGCAGCGGCGTGCGGGGGTAGGCGGCGCGGGCGGCGGGGCGCGCGGGGGAGGCGGCGGTGGGCGCGGGCGCGTGCGCACGTATGAGCTGGGCGCGGCTGACGTCTTCTTTGGACGGCGAGCGTGCACTCGATGCACTCGGCTGTTTGACCCGGTTCGACTTCGATCTTGTTCTTGAGTTACTAAATGAACACTGTTCATTACAAAATTTTTAAATTTTTTTAATTGAGTAAAATAAAATAAAAATCAAAACATATAATGGGGCGAATTTTCGGGAAAATTTTTTTTTAGTAAATTTTTGTTGAAAAAAGAAAATTTTTTTAATACAAGGTGATTGTCTTGCCTTATCTGTAAATGCAAGAACAATGTGTATACAGATTTATCTTGTATGATTAGTGTCTCGGGGTACGTGTTGCTGCCTTAGAGATCTTTGCGTGCATGTTGATTGCCCATGTTAATTGTATAGATGGCTAGTAGGGACGAGGATGTAGAGGGCGTTACGGGAGCCTTGGTTATTTCCGCAGACATTTGACCCAGTACTTCGATGTTGATCGTGATTTGTAAGAGGCTGCATGCCCAGGTATTGCGGTGGCGGTATGTGCGAACTAGCATAGTAGGTAGTCGGGGAGGTGTAGTAGCATCGGAGTTTAAGGGTGCGTCGTCCTCAGACATTCACGGGAGGAGGCCGATGGTGGTAGACCATTGGTTCATACGGATCGAGAAGGTGTTGAGGCTATGGAGATTACCTGACCCTACGGGATTAGACTAGCTATGTTCGGCCCCAAAGAGTGAGGCCCGATATGGTGGAAATGGGTAAGGACCTGCAGGAGACCTTGGAGGAGCCTATGTATGTGAGTTCTCCCCTAGGGACTAGGGTAGAGAATAGGGATGATAGGTGTGGGTTGCGAGTTGGAGATCTGGGGACTCTACTCACGGTGGACTGAGGATCGTGGACATGTCGGAGTTAGATGCATCTGGGATGGATTGGTTGACAGCTTACAGGTCGTTATCGATTGTGAGCGTGGAGGTTCTTTACACGCGGGACCCGGTACTCGTGTGGTATTTTAGGGAGACAACATGACATTTGCGAATAGTATACTAATCCGGTGTCGAGGGACAGTTAAGCGAAGTTAAATTTACTTGAGCCTTACCCAAGAAGGGCGAAGAGGGAGGGACAGGACTTAGATCACCTTGAGTAATTTGAGAGTATGTGGATGTTTTCCGGATGAGCTACGGACTTACCTCCCACGAGGGAGGGGTCCTCTAGACCGGTATCGGTTACACCACAGTACCTCACCCATCTCTATGACTCGCGTAGGATGGCACCGAGTTGAGTTGCGGGGCTTCCGAATGCAGGCTACGAAGCTTCTTTGAATGAGGATTTATTAGGCAAGGCACTTCACCATGAGGCGCTCTGGTTATATTTGCGAAGAAGAAGGACAAGAACCCTTCCGGTATTGCATTGACTTCTGACGATTGAGCAGGGGTTACGATCAGGAAATGAGTACCCGTTATCGGATTGATGATTTATTTGATGGAGGTTGAGGAGGCAGTGCACTCCCGGGAATGGGCCACTGAGCTGGTTACCATCATTTTAGGGGTTGGGAGGCAGAGATATCCTAAGGCAGGCGTTTAGGGCGCGATTAGGCACTTTGGAGTTGAAAAGTGATACCGCTTTGGATTGACGAATGCCGACATTCGCGGATCTCATGCATAAGGGTATTCGACCCTATCTAGATCGATTTAACCGTGAGTCTTCGTGGATGACATTTGATGCACTCGGTCGGTGGGAGCATGAGTATCGCGAGGATTGTGTTGCAGTGCGAGGGCCGCCAATTTGTCGCGCTGGTTCGGTAAGTCGCAGTTTTAGCTTCTGGGAGATTTTGGGACACGTGGTGTCGACGCGAGGAGTGTCGGTTGACACAGAGAGGTCGAGGCGTGTGGGTTAGGAGGAGCCAGGAATGTCGATCTTTGAGATCGTAGTTTATTGGGATTAATTTGGGTATTCACGGTCGAGAATGGGTGAAGTTGTCCATTTGGGGCGAGGATCGTGGGACTTCGCCTGCGGGACGGGGACTCCGTGGTTGGGGCGACCACGACCCCGTAGAGAGAGATCGAGGATGCGGAGCGGTCGGGATGCGGGTGTTGGTAGCGAGAGGGAGGATCGACCGCTAGCCCGGTTTGGGAAGGGCGAAGACTTCGGCTTCACACGGGTTTCGGGACTAGAATTTAGGATTTGGCATGTGAGGCGGTTGCCTGAGACGGGGATCAGGGACTATGGGACCGGTCTGATCCTAGTTAGTAGCGAGCGAGGAGAGTATCGGTTCATTCCTCCACCTGATGCAGATTCGAGGAGGAACCCGGTTCCAGTTTCGAGGTGCTATCTGAAGCACTTCCCGACAACACGAGATGGGCGGAGGGGGTTAGAGTGTGGGTGAAGTCGAGGGACGGTCCGAGAGTTGCGTAGCGGGCGTAGTGGACCTTAGGGTGGTAGACGCGTGGTTGTTGATGTCGGGCTTGACATGGATGTGAATTGATGACCATCGGGTTGTTAGTAATTGGGACCTTAATAGGGTTGTCGCACACTACGACCTTGGATTGGGCTTATAGGTTAAGGCCTGCAGAAGACGGTATAGATGTTCTTCCCTAGGATGTAGGGTGAAAGTTGACCTGATAGGTCGGGATTATGAGTGAGAGATCTCTGAGATTCAGCTCATGGTGGACCCTGGGATAGGGTGTCACAGTATGGCGTTATTGCGTTCGTGTGCATAGTAACATCGCGTCGAGTCGGGTGTGGGTGCACGACAGGGTCATTCATCACTCTTGGTGAGTGTGGGTTGAGTTTGTCTTTAGGACTACGTCCAATGAAGACTCATAGTTTCATCCAGTGAAATGTGGCAGAGGCCCGGCCGTAAACCAAGAGTTAAGTTAATCAAGATGAAAACACACTGGCCAAGTTATCACGAGACGTAGAGTTGCGACAGGAGTCGGGAGGACTCGAGATTCGGGATACCATTGAAACACATTGCGTCGGTGTGAGCCGCAAGGGCCCAGATACCTGATCATTCGCGACATGGACTGCCAGGTTGACGGGTCCATTGGATTGTCGATTGTGACCTGGGAGCACCCGCGCCATGCACACCAAGTAAGGGTCAGGTTATGTGTACGGGATTTATACACAGTGGTTAGAGTGGACATGCACGAGTATTCCGGATCATAAGCGGTAGCCTTGTTACTGGGCTTCAGTAGAATTCGCTTCACAACAACAGCTTATCGCGAGTATACGTATGGCAATCGTGATAAGGCAATCGTATTTCGGGAGGCCGCAGAGTCATCATATGTCGGAATCGAGGTGAGAGAGAGCTCCATCACCGGGTCCCGATATGATTAGAGACACCTCCGGGAAGGTGAGCGATACGACAAATAGTTTCTCTCACACAGAGTCGGCAGAAGAGTTGCAGATGTGCAATGCTCAATCTTGTGAGTCAATGGATCAGTGTCTTCTAAGGTGATGCTCTAAGAAAGGAGGGTCGTTCGGTAAGGCGCGGAAGTTATCACGAGGTTCATCGGGCCTTTGAGATACTTTAGAGGGTAGGCAATCAAGGCAGATTATCAAGGCACGCTCAACACGTCAGTCCACGGCGATTTCACGCCTCCATGCTCCTGAAGAGCACCCAGATCCACTTCAGTGGTGATCGACAGATCGAGGTCGATAATCGATTCGACCTCGAGGAGGACCAGCAGCATTTTGATAACAGGATTGCGCTACGACGCAGTTAACGCGAGGCCAGCGAGGTGCTATGGCGTGCACTATGGAGTGGAGGAGTCAAACGTGGGAACGCGAGACACGATGCGGCCACCTATCCCTTCTTGTTTAGGGATGAAGGTACGTGGTTTAATGCTTAAGATTTAAATGACCGTTTACGCATGCATGGTAAGAGTGCACGTTGTATAAGTATTAACACTGGTCCTGATCTGGGATGAAATTTTTAAGGAGGGAGAATGTAAGACCGAAACGCACTTATGGAAAAAATCGTAATTTCGGGCTACAAAATTGTAATTTAGGTTAAAAACCTAAATCTATTCTCAGATTCTTGATAATTTAAACTGATTTCACCCATTGGACTGCCTCACGAATCTACCTAGCACCAAAAATTTCATTCACCCCGAGATTAACTTAATTTAAGACGTTTTTTGAGCATAGCGTTTCGTACCGTGAAAATCGATTTTCATGCACGAAAGTCACATATAACACGTACTCATGTTGGCAAGTGGCATGCGGGAGTGGAGAGGAAACGATGAAATGGATGGCCGAGATAGTGCCGAATAAACCGGGAAAAGAAGGACATAATGGTCATTTCTTGGGATTTGATTAAAATGAGAATAAACAGCAGAATCTACAAGTCATCTCTTCAAAATATGAAAAGGGGCAGGGCCGGAGCAGTGAAACGGGAGCAAAAGAATACTTGGGGTTTTGAGTTTTTTTTTAGAGAGAGAGACTTCTTCCTTAGTTTTCCTAAGAACCACCATTGAATTGGCCAGACAAGAAGCAAAGCCTACGCACTGAGGGCCTACTTGGTGGTCCCGGTTTGCAAGTTTGACAAACTCCGAGAGGTAGGGGTTTCACCTACTTGAGTTTTTACACTTTATTTAAGTGTTTTGCTAAATGTTTCATTGGATTGAGGCCTCGAACGATCGTTTGATCGTCCCAAAACTCAACCAATTGTCAGAATTTTTTGAGGCCCGCTTCGTAATAATCCGCGGGTAGGGGCTGTTGGTTGCACTGTGTGTTGATTTAAGGGAGCAAATGGTGCTTTGGTATGTATAGGGCCGGGGTAATGGTTACAAACCCGGTTCACTATGAACTGATGATTTAGATTTTTCTCGAAAAGTTAGTAATCGGTGCTCTACTATTCCCGAAACAGTTGTTCTCAAAATAATTTTTGTGAATTAATTCGTGTTGGTCGAGTAATCCAAGTAGAATTGCCGTGGTTTGATCATTGGGGCCCATCGTGAGTTAATTAATTAATTTTGATGTATGAAATGAAACTACATAACATGATTTGTGCATTTGAATTATGAATATATGCATGTTTATATATTTGCATATGATATGACCGAATTAATTCACACTGATGTGATCTGATATGCACCTGCACCTTTAATGACAGTGAGAATGAAATGAGATAAATGTTTTGAGGTTGTTCTAAAAACTAAAAATTGACTTTATGTAACCACATTAAAGAAAATATCAATCACTTCGAGATGGCCCAATTGGATATACATCGAGGGTAGTCCATAACACATCAATCGCTTCTGAGACGACCCAATTGATATATATACATCGGATAGTGGTCATTCACAAATAAACATAATAATTCTCACGAGGCTTCGCGAGTGTGTGAGGGAGTCGTGAGACCTGGTATGAGATGATCGCCAGACATTCAAGTAGGGACCATGCATTTTCTTGAATGTGTGTTTATTTTCTGAGCATCGCATTGCACCCAGTGGGAGAGCAGCCCACTTAGGTAGTGATTCCACCATCGAAAGATTAGCTCACCCCGTCGAGGGATACTATTTATTGTGGCGTGGAGCGCATGCGATAGAACGCCTGTCCCAGAGGTTTAGTTTGCAAGTGTCGGGTCAGGCTTAAGACTTACGCCATTAGAATCTCTCTAATTTTAACATATGTTACAAGAGTAAACATTTGAACTCTGTGAGCCACTGGATATAATGATTCATGAGTCGGGTATGTTTTACGGTATCATGATGGGCCCAAGTGGTCGTTAATCGCGCCAACATTATATTGACCTGTCAGATGCATTTTATGTGTTTTGCATTCGGGGCAGAGCTCCCGCGACAAAGGAGACTCGCCCGATGCTGTGGAAGAATGTCGGGTCAATCGATGAGTCATTTAGTATTCGCTGGTTGACGGGTAGTCAACGGATCCCCTGGCTCAAGGCTAATTTGAAATGCTTCCGCAAATCGAAAAACCTAAAGAGAAATAAATATAAAGAAAAATGTTTTGATAAGATAATCGAAAATCGCCGGTGCAAACCGGCTCAGCTGGATCCATTCCTTCCGTCGTGAGCGGTTCTGGAATGATATTTTTGAAAAAGAAATAATACAAATGTAAATAAAAAGAATTAAACGGCCCTGGTTTTGGTTCGACTCGCCAATCGAATAAGTCGCCAGAGGAGTCGCTACATCCGCAATTACCACATTAATAGAAAAAGCGAGTTGATTTTCGAGCTTGAAAATCCGTCCTAGTGAGGAAACCAAGTTGCCTGAGTCGCCACATACTTTATTTTTATTTATTACCATGAAAACTGGTGAAGAACAAAAACCGCTCATTGACCCACAAAGAAAGCGTCCATTTAAAACTAGATTTCTAGGTTCGGGATCAGGTTACCTATCGGGAAGGTACCATAAGGAGGAAGCACTTCAAGTCCTGGAACCCGTCCCTACTAGTGAATTGGGCATGGGAAGGCAACAAAAGATTAGATAACCTCCAGCGGCTAAACATACAACTCGGGTCACACCCACCCAATCGGGTATCAAAGATGTAAGAACACTCAACCAAAAGAGCAATGACACGTAGTCGTGGTCCACGCCGCTACATCAAAGGTTAGCCAGTAAACATAGCAAGCATGCATGACACTCAAACACCAAGCATCCATGTACTCCATTACCTAACATTAAAGCACATACCGTGGGTCCCTAATGAGCTGCCAGGAAGGCGTTAGTCGCATACTTTCGTATACAACAAGATCTCAAATTAAATAGGCAAAAGCAAAAGAAGCCGCCAGGGAAACCTCATACATTTGCATCTCAGTTAATTACGATGCTACAATACTTCAGGTGTTTATACAAACATCGCTTATTCATCTCAAAGAATCGGGTCGACAAAACACTAGATTACTAGTGCTTAACCAACTACTTTTGACCCACATAGACCCTAATTTACGAATCCAAAATGGAACTACATTAACCTCGACTAATCCCATTTCGCACTTAAACATAGCCCTACATTGATCCGGGAGTGAATGGGCTTGACTTCACAAAGGTCATGGGCCCAATTAAATCAAATTAGACTACTTCCTTTACAAAATTTGAGCTAAACCTGGCCGATCTAATTTCAATTGATCGGAAACATTGAGAAAAATTTGAAATTTGGGTCACATCATAGAGTAAGGAAACTAAAAAACAAATTATACACTTCGACTCTAATTGGATCGAACCGATCCAAACAATGCCTAGTACTCCTAATTGATGTTCGAAAAACAGTAACTTAATAACTGGTCAAAGCCAAAATTCTTTCTTGTAGAATCTTTCAAAGAGTCAGAATTAAAAAATAAATGGAGTACAATTCACTGGTTTGGTCAGAATTGATACTAATCATGTTGAAAATCTCTAATTGTTGTTCCGGAAAATAGAATTTAATGAACCGGTTCAGCTAGTTGAGAGCAGTTCTCAAAAATTTTCAAAATCCTCCTACGTAGTCAGCATCAAGCAAAACAAATGGAGGCTAATTCGACTTCAAGACTGGAACGGTAATTCAAATAATGCCTAGTACCAACCATTGCTCAAAATAGAACTTAATGAACCGGTCAGATCCCGTTTCAACTGAACGGTCCGCGAGGTTTCAAAATTTGTCAAAATTCTCATCATAGAGTTAGGAATTCAACAAAACAAACGGAGTACAATTCCGAATCTGAATGACTGAGAACCGATCCAAAACAATGCCGAAAAAGCCCCAAAACTAGGTCGCAAATATCAAAGGCAAAGACAGCATTAAAAGAACGGGAGAAGCACACAACGCTCATACCCTTAGGATTAAACTACCGCTTCCCTTTATCTTCCTTCTTTCGCCTCCAAACCTGGTATCTACTCCTCAAAACCCAAGAAACCCCTCAAAATGAGAGAGCACCCCACCGGATTTGAGAATTTTTATTTTATTTTTCCTCTTTTTTCTCCTCCTCCCTTTCCTTTCTTTCCTTTCCTTTTCTCCCTTTAGTTTCACGTTTTTTTCTTTCTTTTTCCTCAAACTCCTTGAGCTTACTACATTTTTCACACCTTCAGTCCCTGAACCCCTCAATCGCCCCTGACTTCCCTCCACAAACACTCCTCTATTCACGAGGTCAAAAGTCGCCACATTTATCCTTTTACAGCCACCAAGAACCCAAAGGGACTCAAGGTGGGTTGTGTTATCTGAAAAAATGGCCCATAACTGGGCCTAAAACTGTGCCATGACTGATATGGAGCTTATGGGCCTTTAAACTGCAGGATTTGGGGCTCTAAATCACCAAAATCAGTGCTCCATACAAGCTGGCACAATGATCTAGCTGAACTGGTTTCCAACTGGTCGAGACATTTGAGAAAAAATTTGAAAATTTGAAAGAATATTTCTTGAAGAGTAAGGAATCGAAAAAAAGAATCTGTGTGGCATTTCGAAGTCCCATGAGGGAGATATGATCAAACAAGTCGTGTTCCTAATTTGAACTCCTGCTTCTCGGTTTAAGAAATCTCAATTGAAATCACAACTGGCTGAGTTTTTATCTCAACCGGTTTATCCAGTTGATAAAAATTTCAATGCTGCAGAATTCCTTCAATGAATGTGAATCCAACAAAAGAAACGGTGTACGATTTCCTGAGCTCGATGAGGGAGATATGATAAAAACAAGCCCAAGTGCTCTGAATTCGACATACTCTAATAAGCTCCGATTGAGTTAAACCCGGGGCCCTGACTTTACTCTATGGCATGATGCCACACCAAAAAGAAGCCATGATGACACTCTGAAGTGAACAACATATGCACTCAATGGACCACATACAAGCCCACCTGAGGTTCGGAGACCGACTAAGCCTAAAAGGGCCATAATGGTGCTATATGAGAACGATGGGTGAGTGTGACACCTATAGGAAAAATGCAAGTGTCAGGGGACAAAATTGAGGCTCCCACATCGGGCTATCCCAATAGGCTTGTAAAACATTGTGGTTTTCACCGCTATCATTGTAGCACTGGTTTAGCCGATCTCCCCTCTTTTTTTTTTTTGTCTTCCAAGCCAGGAATGACAAGAGATCAAAAGGAGACTTCACCACCGTCGCAGAGAGGCCCACCGGGAGCTGCCTTCTGCAAGCAGCCTTGTCTCTTCCATGTCCATGGAGGAGTTGAGGTTCTTCTGCCAAATTCCTAATAGCATTAGTTTAGAATTTTCAGACTGGGTCCGACCGCTCAATCAGAGGGAGAAGAGGATAGCCGCTTAGTGCTGGCTCTGTGGCAACACTGCCAAAGAGCAGCGGAAATACAAAAAAAAATCCCAACAAAAACCCATCCAAGGACCCCTAGTAGCATCAAAACCGGTTCTACAACAAAGAGAAGGGTGCAGGATTACCTTGTGTCTGTTCCAAAAATCGAGCTAAGGTCGTGGCAGCTTTAGATCGGGCGAACCAAGTCCTAGGCTCGCCTCTAATGGTATCCAGACAGAGTGAAGCCGATTAACTCCAAGGCAACGGTGTCTTGGAAAGGGTCCCTGATGCTAGCCAAGTCCCGATCCCAAGAGGAGGCCAAAACTGCCCTCAATCCAGAACATTTTATTTGGGAGATGAGGAGATAGCATCAGCCTTATTTGGTAACCTCTTTTTCTCAAAAAGAGCATCATCATTTTAGGGTTTCCATAACATTCTATTTATAGGAAAACCTCATCCTTTGAAAAGACCAAAATGCCCCTCACTTTATGTGATGATAGGTTACACGCATCCCCATGCGTTATGGCGAGTTCCCACATGGCCCAAAGCCGAGATACAAGCCCAAACCTATTATCTCTCTAAGTGAGGACTTTCAATCTCGGGATTCCACTAATCCTGTGACATTTCATTAGAATTAACTCCCTCATATTTGGATCACATCCAAATTTGTTTTATATCAGCCCCAGTATGGTGACCCATTAGGTTCCGGTTATAAGCATACTTGATTCAAATCCATTAATTTATGTCAAGATTGGTATCTGAAGCAACACATCATGACCCCCACCGATCAAGAGTCGTTGGTCTGACTGCATACCCTTCCCATAGACAACTACCGTGCAATTCGTCATTTCACCAAACTATACCCTATGTGGTTTAGAGCATGGACAATTGTGTAGCTCCCACTAGACTGGCTATGCCACACCTAGCCCAAGTGATATTTTATCTGTCTCTGCATTCATCACTCAACCCCTTATGCACTTGAAGACATACCGCCATTTTCACTATGGCTAGGAGATTCCCGAGTAATGATTCGATAAGAGGCCTTAGTATACTTCCTTTTTAGGAGTGCGGCGAACTTTGTTGGCTACTTAATTATCTTCTAACAGCTCAAACTATACCCAATCCTCATCCAATGAGCGACCCCCTTAAGAGGTGTAACGTGGACGAGGTCAGCACAGATCAAGATCCAAGATCTATACCATCATGATTTATGCTATGTTATGTGAATGGACTTCATTAATTCGATTAAAGATCTATACCAATTCAACCGTATGAATACCAAATTAACGAAGAAGCCTCATATTAAATAATATGTTACGCTGCATAAATAAGTGCTAATGGCGATTGCCTTGTGAGCACTTCTCTAACAATCGCTCACTTTACTCGAGCAGTTCGCAGTTGACTTCGCTTCCCGTCTTCATCATTGTGCGCTTACATGTTCCTAGGCACTCTTATCCATCCAAATGCTATTCGGATTTTGATGGGTTGCAGTGTGCTCAACCTTCTACCAAATTGATATCTGCTGGTGGAGATTTTTCAGTTTATACGCCTCAAGCTCGGACTCAAAGGTGTCGTCGATGTCTTCCCACAATCCAAAGCTTCAGTTCGTAACCGGGCTCCTTGACTCCCCCAAGACTGAGGTGAAGTGGGTTGTCCTGGTCAAGGGCCCTTAGTATGAGACGCCTGGCTCTCTCAAGCCTTTGACGTGAACCAACTCGATGCTCCTGTAGTTTGTTTTAGCCATGATGGTAACTCATGCTCACTAGGGTGGACTATCTAACATGTACCTATTTCTCGATGTCATATAACAAGCGCAGCAAGGCTTCGGGCTAGGCAAACTAGATTGAGAAGGTCAAGGCTTGGAGAACATTAGTGGTTTCGAGATACCGGATAAGAGCACAATCGCGACCTTTTTGGCCGACTGGTGGAAGAATTTAGCGAGTTAGGCCAGAAATTTTCCTTATATTATCCCGTCGCTTGCTAAGGTGATTGAGGGGGAGCATTTTGTTCTTGCCGATCTTCTCAAGTTGGTCCCGGGTAGCTCCTCTAAGACGATTTTTGATCAAGAGGGCCAAACGGAGGCCCCTACAAGGACCTTAGTGAGGTATGCCTGTGTTACCCAGCCCTAGAGTCCACGGCTTGCCCTCGGGCCGGCAAAGAGGAGAGAGACGATGGTGCGGCAAACAAGGACAATTGGCGTCGGGTTAGAAGGTTTCGTAGATTGGACGTGAGTAGTCGATAGTTAGCCCACTGAGGAGGAAGAAATGTTTAGTCTTGCCACCGGGTTTGCTGCACGGATGCGTAAACAGTCTACGACCCTAGAGGAGGGGGTTCCGGCTGCGAGCCCTCTAAATGTTGAAGAGGTTGGAATGGTGCCCCATCAGGGGTAGTTACTGCTCTAGCTCCCCCGCCCAAGTCTACTGGTGCCGGACCAAGCAAGAAACCGTTGCTTGACTGGGTGCTGGTAAGCAAGTATGTTCCACCATTGGAGAGGGTTAATCCCTCGACGGATATGGTGGTTCTGGATCTCGAGGATGTGTTGGGAATTGTCCACCGCTGGAGCCCCTTCAACCAGGAGGAATCTCTGGTTACGCATATGCGGACCTTATCCTAATTACTCTCGACACCCGCGCCCGCTTCATAGCAAAGATACCATTCCATTTCTTGTTTATATGGATAAAGAGGACTTCCATCCTATGGACGATGATGGGATACTCATCCGCAACCACAACTTCCACCGGTCGGCAGAACTGGTAAGTGCTGATTTTTAGCATATGACCACCGATTTTGTGTAGTAATTTTCTTGTAACTCCCGCTCTTCTTTAAAGGCGACGGCCATCCGCATACGCTCCATCAAGACTGAGTTCGAAGTTTCGCCTAGATGACGTTGAGAAATTACGTCTTTATGCCCAGTCGACCGCTTCGCATCATCAGACCTTGAACGCTTCTCTAGCCAAGGCGGAATCCTTGTCAAAGCATTGAGAGAGAGAGGCCAAAGATGGCGCGACAAGCGTTATTCGAGCAGAGAAAAAAAGAGACAAGGCCAAACAAGAGGCAAGGGCAGCCCAATTAGTGGCTATAGGAGCAGGAGATGCCAAAGGTAGGGTAGAAGCTGATCTGACTAAGGCCCTAAATTCTTTGGCAGCTACGGAGGAAGGCGGGCGTAGGTCAGAGGCTGAGATTGCCTGCTTAGTGACTGAGTTCACCCGCGTAGAGGCTAAACAAACTTCGCTTTTACTGGAGCTCAAGGCGTCCAAAGGTGAGGTGTCTTCCCTTCATGCCCGAGCATGAAAGGATAGGGAAGACATGGTGAAAGACTACCAAAGGGTCTCCTCGAGCCCATCTTCGCTTATAGCCATGGTAAGGCGCCAAGAACAACATCCCGCAGGATCGGCCAGATCCTGATGGCATGCTCGACTCAACCCACTCCTCCGTAATATTTTGTCAACTCCAAGGAGCCCCTGTGCCTTAGCAAACCGCTGGAGGCCAAACACACAGGCGCATCAAGGCGTGGGCGGTTGAAGACTCCTGAGGGGGTGTTAAGTTAACAAGGAATGTGGTTTTCTTCATATGTTAGCTTCGGCTATTTTAGAAATTCTTGCTGGCGCCAACATTAATACATATGGCTTTATTTGTAATCTCTAGCGACACTTTGCGTATTTCAATGAGATTTGAAAATGTCAACAAGGCATGAGCCCTGTTTGTCAAAAATTCCATCAAGGCAAATCGACTCATGTCTGTGAGAATGCTATAGACAACAACCGTGATTTCCGGGAAGTTTTAGGTGTCGCAGACAACAAACCGCAAAGGTTGACTTTGGGATGTCAGCCTGGACAACAATCGTATCCGAATTTTAGATGCCAACCTGATAATAACCGTATCCGACTTTGGGGATGCCACGACAATAATCGATCCGACTTTAGACGCCAACCCGACAACAACCGGTGTCCGGACTTTAGACGCCACGACAACAACCGTGATCTGACCCTTGGGGATGCCAGCAGACAACAACCATATTCGACTTTAGAGTTAGTTAATCAGTTTTGAAGAGGAAATGTGTAAAGGATAATCTTTTATTGATGATAATTTTCTCAAAGAATATACCACCTGAGATAATACTTTAAGGTGCATGGAATTCACATTTCCGGAACAAAGAATCCCTTACGGCTTCAAGCCAACCATAAGACCGGGTCAGCCCTACTGAACCAATCGTGTATGGTCCTTCCCAGTTGGGCTGGAACTTCCCGTCCGCTAGGTTAGCCATGTTTTCAAAAACCCTTCTTAAGACTAATTCCCTAGCTTTGAATGTTCGTAGTTTTACATGCCGGTTGTGCAAGCTTGCCAACCTTTGCTAGAATGATGTCAGGCAGATACCTACTCTAAGTTCATCACCGTGGCTCCAGTCTTTGATTACGACTTCGTGTTTGCTTTTGTGAGAATTTCGCTCAATGGTGGGCAACCCGATTGCGGGGGGATGATAGCCACCATCCCGCACGTGAGGCGACGGTGATTCCACTCCAGCTTCCTCTGGTTGTCCTATAGCCCATAACACTTCGTGTACTCTTCCGCCCACTCTCTGGGTCGAATGTAGCGTTTTTCAAAGCCGATAGAAGTGTTTGCTAGAAGCTTACCCAGCCGCTGCTTTGTGGGTACTCAAGGGGTGGAGTGTAGGTTTTGATTTTCAGTTCACGCTAAAAGTTCTCATATACCGTTGCTCGTTTATAAGACTAAACCTTCAATACTGATGAAGCCATGAAGAGCCTTACAATTCTCTTGCATCTTCGTCTATTTTGAATTACTTGGATATAACTGAGAAAATTACTTTATATCGCTTAATTTGAAAATGGTTTTAATCTAAGACACTGCAAGTGCACATATCATACAAGTAGTAAAATGGATGTAAGTCCAGATATCATTCCCACAGAGATTGACAAGAATTTGAAATCAACTTCTCTAACTACTTAAGGTCCACACTATTTGAACTTCGAGTGAATATTGATGGTTTAATCTAGAAGATAATAGTTCTAGACGATACATAGGAATATAAAAGGAATTTAAATGTTACAAACAATCACACAAAGAAAATAATATCAAATAAAATAAAATAACGAACAAATACTGGACTGAATCAGTTTTCCATGAGAAATGAACACTATCAAGGAGATACTGAAACAACCAATTCTTGCATTAATATGCATTACTCTGTTCTGTTGTTGGATGTGGATTTGTCCAAGATGCCTTAATATGCAATTGGATTTCTCCATATTCACTGGTTAGAGGTCCCTGCTTTTCTCAAAGACAAGGATCTAATCAGCTACTTGTATTTTTGACCTTCTTGCAAGATCCGGGTATTTTTCTTTCTCAATACTTCACACCCATTTCATGATGCTGCAGATTTCTTGCTTCATTTTGTAGGATCACTGCAAAACTTCTACAACTCAATTGATGACTCATCCTTTAAATCTGATGGTTCTTCCCTTCCCTTGATTAGCTTTCTGCTAACACCGGGTCAAGAACTTCCTCGTATTGCTGCGTGAAGTCTCTCGACATTTACATTGATAAATGTTCCCTCCCACATCAATTATGAGTGAAAAGGAATTTATCGAGGTGAACTTTCAGAGCTTAGTAATTCACAATGGTAGTCTATCATACCACAAAAGTTGGAATGTTCCTAACTCCTCAGAATCCCATTTCCTCGTGTCACAGAGGGCATCCTCGAAATCGAGGAAGAAACAATTTGATATGGTATAATGTGCTACTATTTGGAACTCCGTCGATTCAATAACAACATCAATCAAATAAATCTAATCCAAATATTTCTCTCTACGATGCAAAGACTCAGAATTCAATTCAGAATCCAACTCGTTGAAGTCAGCTTTCAATACGCATTACAATCAACAATGGATCATTGATCAACTACGCCCAATCGGTGAATTGTAAGAAACCGGTTTAATGAATTCTAGAAATTTGTCTGCACTCCATTAATTCTGCAAGAATGGTAATAGAAAATTAGAAATTAAATCCAACATCGCTTTCTACACGCATCAATGGTTTGCATCCGTAAAAGAAAAATAAAATAAAAGAAAATAAAAAATATTCTAAAATATGTTGAGTCATTCTCCTCTTCCCAGTTCTGGGTATCGAAGACGGGAGCTACTTTACTATCCTTAAAATGTCTATTTATAACTGTCAAAAGAAAATGGGCCTAATTCAAAAAGCTCCAAGTGGATTTTACCAAAGAGAAAGCTCAATCTACTGTCTCATGTCGCGACCTCAAACTGATGTCGCGACCTGGATTTCTTTCATTTGCATTCTTTCAGTTGTGACCTGATAACTTCAGTTGCGACTTGGTTCCTTGCAGCTGCTTTGATTAGTGGTCGCGACATCACTATAGTCGCTGAATTCTGTTAGCTCGCTTGTTTTCAAAAATTGATGTCGACCATAGTTCCATGTCATGACCTCGTTCTTCCTTCCTTCTTACTGCATTCTGCATCACGACCTTGGTTTTAGGTTGTGACTAAGTAATTTTTCTTATAACCGTCTCGGTCAGCGAATTTCAAAAGCAAGTCACACTTTGTTATCTTGCCGAATCTCTTGTCTTTGTCTCAGCTTACATGTACCTAGTCGCATACCGAACATCTCTTCGCAACCTTTCTATCTCTTCATTAGTACTCAATTTTTAGTCGCACGAAAAACCGTGTCGCGACTTCGCCATTCCTTGCCTTCCTTCCGTCGCAACCCCTATTCTTTTGTTGCAATCCATTTTCCTTCTCTAGTCTTTCATTTCGGTGCTCGCACCACAAAATGGTGTCGCGACCTTATGGTTGCTCTTTTTCTGGTTGCATTCTGTCCCAGTTGCTTAAATGTAGTTGCGACCTGAATTTTTACTGCTCAGTACTTCTTCAGGTCGCGACCTGAATGACTGGTCGCGACCTCCTTTTGGGGTCCTTGACTAATAGGTTGGTCGCAACCTCAATTTTCTTGGCAAGGACTTCGTTTGGCTCAGTTTTATGTCGCGACCTCAATAACGCGTCGCGACCTCGAGTGGAGTTCTTCATTTAAAAACTGGTTGCAGTCTCAATTTTCCTGCAGAGACCTCATCTGTGGCTTCATCAACATATCAACGTCGCGACCTCAAGTTTATGTCATGACCGCTATCTTCAATTGGCGTTGCGATCTTCAATCTGCGTCAGCGACTCCCGATTCTTCCTCAATGTTTCTTCTGTCTCAAAGAACTCCTTCCTCACGCACGTCATCGGTGCGCTTTTGTATTTCTGGTCACAACCTCACTTTCTTGTCGTGACTTCACTTCTCAGTTGCGACTTCAATTTTGCTATTAGACCGGCTTCTTCGGCGTTCTTCGGGATTTTGATTTCACAGACTTCTCTCAAGAAAATTATATTTGAGTAAAATATCCATATTTCTTCCTATTAATCAGCATTCATATTGTCATTTAACTTAGAAAAATGGATTAAAAATCCAATGAGTTTTTGACTCATCAAATTCCCTAAAACTTAAGATTTTGCTTATCTTCAAGCAAAGAAAAGAAAGAATTGTTTGTCCTCAAACAAATTGAGCTTTATTTTTAAGGACATTTTTCTGATTTAAACCACAGTCTTTCTTATTTTACCATTTGACTTGAACAAGAAGGTTGTAGTATTGTCTAAAATTCAGTCATCAATCGAGAAAAAGGAAATGTTTGCAACCTTCATCACAAATAAGCTGATGCAATTTTCATGTAAACAGACCAGTCAAAATAAATCTTGTTCTGTGAGTGTGTGTAGGTCTTCCTTCCTATTCATCTTTTTGTGAAATTAGTTAATCTTCTGGAATTTTCCTTCGAAGCTAATTTAAGTCCCATAGGCTTGTTTTTCATATTGATCTCCACTAATGTAGGCAAATTGGGATCCTTAGGATCAAAAGGTCTTTCAAGCTCAGAATGTTAGTTTGCACTGGGTAGATAAATGGAAAATTTAGGATGCAAATTACCTAGATTCCATTCTTTTTCTATTTGTATAATGGCCCTCATTTTTCATCATTTTCTTTCTTTTTCTTGTAAACTCTTCCACATTCAACTTATCAATCCCGCTTCCTTCTTTATCAAACTCAATTCAAGAATCGAATAGTGCAATGTTCATCTTGTCAGCTTTCTATCACTCTTAGAGAACTTTCACTATAAATCCCATACCAGTTGCTGGCATTAGGTACTAGGTGCTGGAACACCCCTACGAACTTAATTGCTCAGCAGATATACTACAAGACAAAATCGATTCCTTTTTTCAAAATTTTATATATATATATTTTTATTTATATTTCTTCAATTTATTTTTCCTCCTTCATCCTCAATCTAAAAGAAATATATTCCCTAAACTTGTTCCTTTTGGCAACAAACTTTCCTTTTTGAAAACTCGGTAATTATAGGGTTCTTTCGTGGTGTTAATTTAAAGAAGGAATTTAGGTTTTCAATCGTCGCTATTCAAGAAATTAGGCTTTAGGCTAATCATGGAACTAGAGTGTATGCTTTTATTATAATGGTAGGCTTGAGCAGTTCAAACTTCCAAGGATGGCTCTATCATTTCGTTAGTTGTTCGCTTTAGGATTTCGCTCAACCAATAATCCAACAAGTCTTGTGACCATATGCTTTAATTCGATTATCTCCGTAAGATGTCCCCGATTCCTCTTAAAGTATTAAGGATTTTCCAGACCTTGTGCATAGTTTTTCCAAGATTGTGGTAGACTTAGTTGTTTACACTCAAAATTCAATCATTTATTTGCTTTTTTCAATCAGATATTTTCCCGATTCCCTAATTTAAACTCTGTTCAAACTAAAACCGCAACCTCTTAATCAGTTCCATGGTTTCTGCTCTAACCTTTCTTTACGCTTTTTTTTTGTTCTCGATTCACCATTGGTAATTGTGTCATTGTACAAAGAAAAGCTCAGAGATATAAATCATTTCTGCAGACAAATAATGAATGACACAATACAATTCACTTAATCGCTTCATGAATCCAAAACAAATTACTTGTTAGGGCAACCAAATTTCATTTATTCAATTTATTCAAATATCAAACACTCAATACTGGACAATCTGACCTCTCTATCTATACAAAAACTAATGCAAAAAAAATACAATAAAGATTGTATCTAAACCAGAGGAAAATTCTCTATTCCTTGATCCAAAACCCTATGCCTTCCTCCTAAAGAATCGTGAGCTCCCGCTTAATCGCTCCTTGTCACGAATGTGCGCAGAAGAAAGCTGATAGCAGAGCGTACTCTAACAAGGTGAGCTTTTCCTCGCCTCCCGTCTGAGTTCCTCCGGACGATGGGAGTTTCGTTAACCCTTCTTCCACTCCTTTTAATCATCCATTTTCTAATGATAGAGCGTCATTTGAATCATGACTGAATCGTTTGTTTTCCGAATCTATTCATTCCATACGCCTTGCATTTACACCCTTGGAACTCATCTTTTTCCTCATCTTCCTTTTTCTTCATCTTCATTGTTCATTCTATTTGTGTCTTCCCATCCTTTTATAGTGACCTTGGTTCTCAGGGGTATGAAGAAGCTCTTGAACCTCTTTTCAATATTCCCAATGAATTAATTAATTAAAATTTTCCGGATCCGAGTTCCCTGGCTATTTCCAACAGGAGATTTTTAAGAAAGAAGGGGGAAAGCCTTAAGGAAGTTTGATCGTTTTCTTTGAGAGGCATTGAATATCTTTGAATCTCTTTCAAAAGACGCGCCCAACCGGTTACTTTAATTTCTAATGCTTCGGTTCTCAGACACAACTTTCGATCAGAGGTCCCAAATAAACCTCTTCCTCCCCTCCGACATACTCACGCATAACTGATCATTCAAGTAAGATCCGTAGAAAGTACTTACTGATTTGCATCCATGAATGAAATCTCGAGGCCAACCGATCTAGCACTCGGGCTTAGGCTTCTGGAAATTCAAAGAATTGGAAGTGGAAGTGTAGGAGTTTGAAAGAAGGAAGATGAATCGACGCTTGTATGAAATGGGCTTCGCTTCACACTTGTTTTGATGGCTCGAGGTTAAGATTGCTGAAACGGAAGGTCGCAACATTAAATTTCTCGAGTCACCACATTAATGCTTTTCATTAACTCCTTCAGAATCAAGCCGCTACGCCCTATTTGAAAAGTTAAGACTTAAATTTATCGAGTTGAATCAGTCGGCTCGACCTACTTAGCTTTGTCGCGACCTGAGATGTGGTCTCAACATATGGGTCAGGTTACACCGAAACTTTCTAATCCTAATTCTGACAATTCCATTTCAAACAAATTTCAATTCAATAAACTAATCAAAAAGAAGTACAATTCATCTTCAAAGATTCATTTACCAAATCAACTCTATAATGCAACCCGATTTAAAATTGAATCATAAATTACACTTTTCCCAAAAAAAATTCAATCATGCCTTATCAAAATAATGAGCATTAATTAAAGAAGAGTATGTCGCCTTCTTTGGTTCATAGTGCCAGACTAAAGTGTGGATGTAGAGATTCTTCGTGATACACTTTTATCATTCTACAAAAAAAAAAAAAAAAACATAGAAGAATTTAAGGTCAATGGTCGAGATCGGGGCACCATCTTGGAGAAATTCAGATAACAAAATGATTCCTAGTTTCAAGTGAGAAAAATTTGAGGAAACAAGGATTTAATGGCAGCAAGTCCAGGTAAGGACTCAAAACAGAGCAGCTTTGTGGGAGGCAACCCACACATGCTTGTTTTAAGTTTCAGTTTCTGTTAGGAAATTTTTGAATTTTTTTTTTTTTTGTAAGCTTGGTGTGATTTTATTATTGTCGCTTAATGTCCATCACGTTCTCGTGTCACTCTTCCAAAGGTTGTATTCGATATCATCAGATATGGTCCACTCCATTTTGATTTCAAATTCTTCCCTAGAAAGAGCTTTCTCTACCGAGTTGAATAACAGGACTTGATCTCCTGCCTCAAATTTCCTCCTCAAAATCCTTTGATCATGCCATTTCTTTGTTTTATCTTTGTAAATTTTGGCATTATCATAGGCTTCATTCCTCAGCTCTTCCAATTCATTCAATTGAAGTAGCCTTTCTCTTAGCAACCTCAAATCAAATTTCACTTCGATATCTACATACTTTATATTCCAATTCTGGGAGGAAGGTGACAAGGTTTACCATAGATAATCCTCAGACAGACATTCCAATGGGAGTTTTGAGGCTAAATTTCAATGCCCACAATGCATCATCAAGTTTCAAAGACCAATCTCTTCTACTGGAGCTTACAGTTTTTTCTAGAATTTTCTTTACTTCCCTATTGGAAATCGCAGCTTGCCCATTTGTTTAAGGATGATAAGCCAAGCTCAATGTGTTTGATTCCGTATCTGCTGATGAGTCTATCAAACACCTTATTTGCAAAGTGGCTTCCTCCATCACTGATAATAGTTCTCGGTGTCCCAAATCTACTCAAAATGTTCTTTCAGAAAACCCAACTGTGAGTTAAAGATCATTTTCGAACAAGATGTTACCTCAACCCATTCGATACATAATCCACGAGGAGTATGTATAAATTTCCTACTGAAGGTGGAAAGGGACCCATAAAGTCTATTCCCCAAACATCAAATAGCTGCACCACTAGGATACCTTGCAGGGGCATTTCATGCCTTTTGCTAACATTTCCCATTCTTTGGCATCGATCACAAAATTTCACCCATTCAAAACAATCCTTGAAAATAGTAGGCCAATAAAAATCTGATTGGAGAATTTTGTGGGTTGTTTTGTCTCCTGTAAAGTGTCCTCCATATGGTGATGCATGACATTCGTGTAAGATCTTGCCTTGTTCACTCTCCGTACACACCTCCGATTATCATATCGCCCTTTTGAACAATAGCTGTATCATCCTGCATGTAAAATCTGGCCGTTAGTCCTAATTTTTTCTCGTTGGTAGCCGAGTTCTGCGGGCATAACCCCACATGCTAAAAAGTTCACAACACGCGATGCCAAGGTGGTCGAGCTGACAACTAAAATAATCGCTTCATCCGAAAAATGTCCCGCCATTTTTCTTCTTCTCGCATAACAGTTTTTCAACTCTTAACAAGTGATCGCCTATCACATTGTCACAACCTTTCTTGTCTGGATCTCCAAATCAAATTCCCCGTAATAGCAATACCCACCTGACGGGCCTCGCCGGCTTTTCTTTGCCACGATACTTAATTGCAAAGATGATCGTATGGATAATCACATGGGACCCCAATATGTATGGCCTAAATTTTTCACATGCAAATACTATGGCCAACATCTCCTTTTAAGTAGTTAAGTAATTCTCTTGAGCTTCATTAAAGGTTTTTCTGGCATAATATATGGCCTTAAACATCTTGTTAGTTCTCTGTCCCAATACAGCTCCCATTGCATAGTCACTGGCATCACACATGATTTCGAACTCCTTGTCCTAGTCTGGTTTTGCCATGATAGGAGCTTCAACTAATTTTGATCTGATCTCTTCAAAAGATCTATGGCAGGACTCATCAAACTTAAATTTGGCATCTTTTTCCAAGAATCTATAATGTCGAGCAATTTTAGAGAAGTCTCGATAAATCTTTCAGAAAAAACCAAAGATGTCCTAAGAAACTTCTTATTCCCTTGACTGTTGTTGGTGGTATAAGATTTTTTATAATTGAAACCTTTACTTGGTCTACTTCCAGCCCTGTTGCAGAAATCATGTGTCCAAGGACAATACCTTCTGTTACCATAAAATGACATTTTTCCCAATTCAGGACTAGATTCTTGTCCTGGCATTTGTGAAGTACTGTCCCCAAATTATGCAGGCAATTTTCAAAACTGGATCCATACACTGTGAAATCATCCATGAAGATCTCCATAACTTCTTCTGCCAAATCTGAGAATATGGACATCATGCACCTTTGAAATGTAGCAGGAGCATTACACAAACCAAATGGCATTCTTCTAAAAGCAAAAGTACCAAATGGGCATGTAAAAGTGGTTTTCTCCTGGTCCTCAGGTGCAATGGAAATTTGATTATATCCAGAGTATCCATCAAGAAAACATAAGTGAGGGTGTCCTGCTAACCTATCCAACATCTGATCAATGAAAGGTGAATGATCCTTTCACTGCAAAATTCGCTTCTCAGAAGTCTACGCACACCCTCCATCCTCACAGCTTTTGTAGGAATTCAATTCATTTTCCTCATTTCCGACACGTGAATCCACCCTTCAAACTACAATGGACTGGGCTCACCCAAGAGCTGTCTGATATTGCATATATAAAACCTGCATTCAACCATTTCAGCACCTCCTTTCTGACAACCTCTTTCATCACAGGATTCAGCCTCCTTTGGTGTTCAATAGAAGTCTTTGCATCATCATTCAACAATATCTTGTGCATGCAAATGGAGGGACTGATACCCTTTAGATCCTCAATTGACCAAGCAATAGCTTCCTTGTACTTGCTCAGAACTCAGAGCCTTTGCTTCAAATTCGCCACGTACCATATGATTATCGGTTTTCCTCTTTTTCTCGGGTTCTAAGAAAGCATATTTCAAGTGATCGGGCAATTATTTAATATTAACCCTTCGCACTAGTCTCTCTTTGTCTAACAACTTTCTAATCCTTTGCCGCATACATGTTCTTAACTATTTTCATTCAAGCTCAAGATTGCTTCTATATTTTGCTAACTGGAAGGTAATAATTCATAATCACCACTCAGAAGGTAATCGGAAATTCATCTCACTTCATCGAGCAGAATGGTGAAGATTACAATCATAATTCAGTTCAACACTGATAAGACTACTGTTTTCTACAGCCATACAAATCTCTTCATCAACATCAGGTTGTTCCAAGCTCTTGTTAAGGTTAAAGTGCACTACTTCATCTCCTACCCTCAAGGTCGCCACCCTTTGCACACATCTATCAAGGCGTACCTAGCTTGCTAAAAGGGTCTTCCTAGCAATATAGGAACTCGGGGTATCCTCTTCCATTTTCATGATCACAAAGTCCACAGAGATAAATCTCCCCACTTCGACAAGCACATCTTCAAGAACACCTTCCGGTCGTGCTGATCTATCACCCACTAATGTAATCGTTGTCGGGAGTGAGCCTCCAAACTCAATTTATGCACCACTGATAGAGGCATCAAGTTGATATCACCAAAGTCACACAAAGCCTTTCTCAATTCATATTCCCTATGGAGTGTGGAATGGTAAAGCCGTATGTGGTCCCCATTTTGGCCGGAAGACTTCTTCCGGATAACTCCGCACTACAAGGCAAATGTTCACTATTCCTTCCTCAACAATCTTCTTTTCTTACTCAAGATCTCCTCTCGTAAATCTGATAGTTCCAAGATTTGATCGATTGCCTCTTCGAAGGAATATTGATTTCATTTTCGAATATCTAATAATTTAGAAAATCGTTCTTCCCTTCGCCTCTCATTTCAGGAAATAGCACCGCAGGTATAAGCTTCTCAGATTTCTCCTTTGTTTTACCACAACTCTTCTCAAAGTTATTCAGTTTAGCTTTTGCTTTTCAGATCTTTGTCTTTTTCGACATAATCTTCTAATACACCTCTTCTTCATGCTTTTCTTCTTTATCGCCCTTTCCTTCGGTCTCACCTCCTTCCCACTTCTCTAACCGAATTTGCTGCCAATCCTTTGCTTTTCTCTGCAGTGTCACACTTAGGAACACCCTTGTTCTGGTTCCATATTATTCAGCAATAGTCGCCTCACTGTGTTTCCAAGTTCTTGAAGTGATGCAATCTGTTTGCTTGAAAAACATATGAATGTTGGATTTGAAATTTTCCAACTTTATTGAACCTTTGTTCAATAGAGGGCTCACGCCTTCTTGTTATCCAGAAAGACCGCTTCTTCAAAAGACCGGGCCCTCTTTGACCTCGTTTTCTTGATATCTACTTCTCGCTCTGCTGCTGAAACCTTGTTGGTCGATACCCTTGCTGGTATCTTCCCATGTTCCAAATGTATTGCTTCCTCCGCCATAGAAAGCCAGTGGTTTTTGGCGTGGATATAGGTGTAGTGTTAGAGATTAGGCTTGAATCGGGAGCAGTCTTCTTTTGTTCATTCAAGATTTACTTAAACTAGATGATCCTCACTGAGTCCCCTGTTGTCCCTTCCTCATTCTTCAACACTGGTCCCATCCTGTTTGATATCAACTTTTCAGTCAACCATCCCAATGATCAATCTAGTTTCGCTTCCATGGCTACCACACATTTGCTGGGTTCCAATTGATCCCCACCTCCTGTTCACTGTTACCTAAGATCCAGATGATTCTTCCATGATGACCATTGTGTCTCATCTTGTCCTTATTTTCTGCACTTTCTTTGAATGCCCACAAATAGCAAAGCATCAATAATACCCCTGGAGTATCATCCACTGAGCTGCAGATTCGATTGAGTCTTAGACTACGCCATTTATTAGATATCTTCAATGCCTTTAACCCTTTCCAAGCTGTATATGTTTATCTTCCCCGGATTTGAAACACATCGATTCCTCCCTCTCTTTGTTGCAGGATATAGCGAAAGAATCCGCCAAGATAAGCTCCATGCTCTTCTTCCATGGTATTCATTTTCATTATGTCGGGTAGAATCAAAACTGGTATTGCATATTTCTGCATGTTTATAAGAGTCGATCATCAGTCGTCCACCATTCATCCAAAGACAACATCCCATAGAGTCCCATCCGCGTCATTAGGTCCTCAAGAGGTGGTCAGAACGAATGCCCGTCAACCATTGTGATCAGTCGTTTCAAACAAGTTGTTACTTCACCGCGGTATTGTTTAACCGCTTCCAGTGATTATGTCCGATTATGTCTGAAACCCTCCAAAGATCTTGGTTTCTTAGGTCTTCCGCCGCTAGTCTCTGTCAACCTATCTGATTATTAATTTCATTCGCTATGAGTACGGAAGCGCCCGTTCTTTCACTTCCCCAATTCCTCGCGATCTTTCCGTCCAACAGAGTGGATAGATCCTGGCTCCGGCTTCCCGGTATGCGGAGAAGCATCCCAATAGATACCAAGATTTCGCGCAGCGCTTAGTGGTATTGAAAACAATTTCACAGCCAAAGATATGGTTTCAAACCACTCAAAGAAACCATTTTACGTTTTCATAAAATCAAAGAAAATGTCCAAATTAAAGATTTCTTCAACAATGATTGATTTCAAATCATTTCAACCCACACTATTTACAAACTATTTTCTGTTTCGTGCTTTATATAGATCAAACTAATGACATATGTTTACAAGATTTTCAATAGTACCTTCATTCTCTGCCTCATTTTTAATTCATCAGATATAACTACAAATGTTCACTTTACAATCTTAATTTGAAAATGAAGTTTTAATATAAGACACCGCAAAGCAATAGATCATACTGTTAGTAAATGGATGTGTTTCGTATATCATTCCTACGTAGATTGACAAGAATTTGAAATCAACTACTTAACTATTTAAGGTCCATTAATTATTTGAACTTCGAGTGAATTGATGGTTTAATCTAGAAGATAATAGTTTAGGACGATACATAGGAATATAAAAAGGAATTTAAATGTTACAAACAATCACACAAAGAAACACACATCAGCAAAAATAAAATAACGAACAAATAATCGGGTCGAATAAGTTTTCATGAGAAATGAACACTATCATGAGATACCGTGGAAATTACCCAATTCCCGCATTAATATGCATTAATTGCTCGTCAGCTTGACGCGACTATTCCAGCATTTAATATGCAATTGATTTCTCCATATCTATTGGTTAGAGGTCCCTCGCTCTCTTCAAGACAAGGATCTAACTGCCACGGTATTTTTGACCTTCTGCAAGATCTCGGTATTTTTCTTTCAATACTCACACCCATTTCTCGAGACTCCGCAGATTTCTTGCTTCCTTTAGATCACGCAAACTTACACTAATTGATGACTCATCCTTTAAATCTGATGGTTCTTCCCTTCCTGATTAGCTTTCTCGCTAACACTGGTCAAGAACTTCCTCGTATTAATAAGTGAAGTCTCTCGATTATTTACATTGATAAATGTTTTCCTCCAACATCACCTGCGAGTGAAAAGGAATTTATCAGTGAACTTTAGAGCTTAGTAATTCGTCAATGGTAGTCTATCATACCCACAAGTGGAATGTTCCCAACTCTCAGGAATCTCCATCTCTGTGTCACGCAGAGGGCATCCTGGAAATTAGAGGAAGAAACAATTCTTGAAATGGTGTAATGTGCTACTATCGAACTCGGGCCGATTCAATAACATCAATCAAATAAATTCCAATCCAAATATTTCTCTCTAATGATGCAGAAAAGACTGTAACTAACGGTAAATCCAATCTAGTGAAACTGCATTACAATCAACAATGGATCATTGATCAACTACAATTCACCTGTATTGTAAGAAACCTAAACGAACGATTCTAGAAATTCCGTCTGCATCTATTAATTTCCAGCATGGTAATAGAAAATCAGAAATTAACCAGCCTAATGCTTTCTACACAAATCAATGGTTCAGATCCAGAAAAAGAAAATAAAAAAATATATTCTAAAATATACAAGGAGTCCTTCTCCTTCCTAGCTTATGGGTATCGAAGACGAGAGCTACTTTACTATCCTTAAAAAGTCTATTTATAACTGTCAAAAGAAAATGGGCCTAATTCAAAAAGCTCCAGGTGGATTTTACTAAAGAGAAAGCTCAATCTACTGTCTCATGTCGCGACCTCAAATTGATGTCGCGACCTGGATTTCTTTCATTTGCATTCGCTCGCCAGGACCCGATAACTTCAGTCATACTGTCTGCAATGCTTTGATTATGGGTCGCGATACATCAATTATACACTCTGTTAGCTCCGCCTGTTTTCGTAATCAAGGTCGCGACCATAGTTCCTTGTCGTGACCTCGTTCTTCCTTCCTTCTTACTGCATTCTGCGTCACGACCTTGGTTTTAGGTTGTGACTAAGTAATTTTTCTTATAACCGCTTTCCTGGTCGCGACCTCAAAAGCAAGTCGCGACCTCTTTGTTATCTTCACGAATTTCGCCTTTGTCTCGCTTACATGTACTTAGTCGCGATAATCGGACATCTTTGGCAACTCTTCTATCTCCATTAGTACCCTGACTTTGGGTCGCGATCAAACCGTGTCGCGACTTCGCCATTCCTTTGCCTTCCTTCTCCGTCGCGAATCCCCTTTTCTTTGTCGCAAATCCATTTTCCTTCTAGTCTTCTATTTCAAGTCGCTACCTGCCAAAATGGTGTCGCGGACCTTATGGTTGCTCTTTTTTTGTTTGCATTCTGTCCCAGCTGTTTAAAATGTAGCGCGATCTAAATTTTTATCGCCAAGATTTTCGGGTCGTGACTAACACTGGTCGTGACTTCCTTTTGGGGTCCTGACTAATAGGTTGGTCTTAACTCAATTTTCTTGGTGCGACTTCATTTGGCTCGCTTTATGTCGCGAATCCCCAATAACGCGGCCGCACTTCTGCGGAGTTCTTCATTTTAAACCGGTCAGAGTCTCAATTTTCCGCAGAAGACCCTGACCTGGTGGGTTTCATCATCAGATCAACGCCGTGACCCCAAGTTTATATGCCGCGGCACCACGCTGTCTTCTAATCGGGCGCGCAATCTCAATTTGCGTCGCGACCTAGATTCTTCCTTGAATGTTTTTCCGTCCCGCAGAACCCTTTCCTTGTCGCAACGTCTATCGCTGAGTGCTTTGGTATTTCTGGTCTCAACCTCAATTTCCTGTTGTGACTTCACTTCTCAGTTGCGATTTCAATTTTGCTATTAGACTGGGTTCTTCTGGTTCTTGCTGGGGATTTTGATTATGCTGTACTTCTCTGCAAAATTATATTTGAGTAAATATCCATATTTCTGCCTATTAATCAACATTCATATTGTCATTTAAATTAGAAAAATGGATTAAAAATCCAATGAGTTTTTGACTCATCAATACCCAGTTATTGAATTGCGGCCCATTATCAGTTACAATTGATTGGGGTATCTCGAACCGACATACAATATTTTTCCATACAAATTGAACGACTTCCTAGTCTTTGATGGATGCAAAGGCTTCGGCCTCTATACATTTGCTGAAGTAGTCAGTGGCAACTAGCAATAGCTTCTTCTAAGCCGGGGAGGTAAGCAATGGCCTAACTATGTTAGTACCCTCCTGAGCGAAGGGTCAGGGGCTTGTTATGATTGTTAAATCTTGGGTCGGGAGTTTTGAGATGGGGGCTTGTCGTTGGTAGCGGTCACACTTCCTAACATAGGTGGCGACATCCACCCACATGGTCGGCCAATAGTAACCTTAGGTATGAGCTTCTAGTGGTACTAACGGTCCCATTAGATGAGTCTTAACCCATATTTTTTAATTCATATTTCTGGTATGTTTTAACAATTTTGATATATTTTTTGCCAAATTATGGAATATCTCACCGTCCCTATGCTGCAGTGTAACAAGAAAACAAGAAAGAAGAAAAAGAGTCGCAAATGTGGTTACACAAATTCATAGTTCAAAGAACAACAACATAATCAATACAACAAAGTCATAAAGCGCTTCGCACATGGTGGAATGTTTGACCACAGCCGAAAGAAATTAACATGATTATTTTCCGTCACACACTAACAGCAAAGATCAAAGAACCCAATGTTACGATCCTCAATTCATCATGATCTGATTAAAGAGAGCAAAGAAGATACATAGATAATAATTATAAATGAATACAAAAAGTTGAAGATCTGGTCATGAGTTCACAGTATAAAGAGTAATCCACACATGAATTGTATTGATTATAATCGGGCTAACTCCAGATGGCAAGCTATACAGATGTTTAGTATTTGTCGCCTCAAGATTCATGTTAACAAGAAAATGTTATGATGGATCTGAATCATAACCAAGAAGCAATACGTGTCCCCAGAGATACAACCAAAATATGAAGAGGATTCCCGCTACATATGAAGTTTAAAAGCAATATATGATGATATACAATAAAACAGCAGATATTATTCAGACTGAAAGCAAAACATGCGGACAAAGAAGTTTTCCGTCGCTGGTTATTAGAACTAGCGAATGATATTCATCGCCATGGAAAAATGAGTTCAGAATTGAATAACCGTTATGAAAAGACATCATCAACAACACCAGGTCAACACATCCTAAATGGCCAGAGCGAATTTATATTAAAACGTCACCATATTTCCGTCGCCACAACGCCATGATTCAAGATCTCACGAAAACTTATCGCCACAGTTGATAGGCCAGTGCAATGTCATTCAGCAAGAAATTATGCCCACAAACCAAAGACAAGATACGAGAGTTGGTTGCAAACAGGTTTGGTGTCAATAAAGGCATTCTTTCACATGCATCAAGATCCGAATTAATCATGTCGCATAATATCAGCATATCAACATGGTCCACATAGATGTCGAATACGTGATAGAAACAAGTTACGGTCAGCAATGATGGCACCAAATCAGCCACATGTATTCTTCGGCGTCGCGATAAAGAGTAATCGGCTCTGTGCCGGTTCTTAAAGATCCACACAACGCGGTCAATAAAGCGAACTCAACACGGTCGGTAACAAATATCGTCAGGCACGCGCATTTTTCAACCTATTAATTTTTCCTAGTGGTGGTAAGACTCTATGGCAGCAGGAGAGAGATAAGATATATAGAAGGTATATAGAGCATTTATTTTGTTTTCCATTTTATATATTGGTTATGTCGAGCTCAGCTATGGTTTGGCTGTTTTTGGTAGATTTGACACAATGCAAGGTAAATTGAAGTTTAAAATATTTCTTTATAAAGTAAGTTCATAATACAATTGTCATTTTAAACGGATGATGGAAAATTTATGGAAGTTCATTTATTTCAGCTCGTTTATGATTTCAGTGAATTTTCTTGATCAGTTAGTCACTGATATGAGTGAACCAGTTTTGAAAAGTTGAGCTCACTAGGAATGGGTCATTGATGATAGTCATTTTTCTGCATAAGGTGGAAGAAAGCTTTAATTAGAATTCTTGAATTTATTTGATTGGTATTGTTTATAAATTTGTTCTCGCATTTAGTACCACCCAATGCAAGGTACTATACCTCACTCTAATTTCCAAGAGGCCATCTGAGTGACACAGAGATGGAGAATCCTGAGAGTGTAGAGTAGTTCCTTGTGGGTATGGTAGACTAATACTATGGAACTAATGAACTTTGAAGGATTACTCAAATAGATCACTAACTTACTTATAATTTGAGGATGGTTGAATAAAGTATCTGTTTAATCATTTAGAGGTCTCTTATCTTTATGCTGAATTGATTGTGACCCTGTTGGGCAAAGATCTAATCAAGGAGATGGAAATTTTCATCGAAGTGTGAAGATGAGGTGTCAATCAAATCGGAGAAGGCTTGCAATATCCTGTCTATGGGGGCAAGAATTCTTTAGTCCTAAGATTTGAGTATGAAGTACTGAAAAGGAAAAATACTTAAATCTTAGAAAGAGGGTTACATATTACAAGTAATTGATTAGAATCATGTCTCAAAATGAATATGAACCGCTAATCGAACGGAGGAGGTCAGGGAAAATCCAAACTATACTACTTCAGATCTTTACAAACTCGGCTTTTCCAATTTATGGTTGAGCTATGAATCGAAAAGATGAAAGTTATCACACACTGATCCATGCCCAGCTTCTGTCCTTCACCAGTTAATCCTCAACCCAACTTGAGCCAAACCACTTTTGTATACAAAGATTTCGCTTTAGGAGTACATTTTTTAGTCCTCTTATCATCATATAATAGCGGAGTTCAAATAGTAATGATCTTGAGTAGTTGGAGTAGTTAGTCTTTCTTTGATTTATCATCCTTCCTGGAGCATCTGGACTTTAAATATCCACTTTTATTATTTGTACGACTGCTCACTTTGCAAAGGATCAAGACCACACATAAAAATTTTAAATGAATCATTTTACAAAAAAGAACAAATCCATCTTTTCATGTATATAAAAATGGTCTTAACAAGTTTTTGGCGCCGTTGCCGAGGAATGAAAAGTTCTTGAGTGGTCGTACCAGAAGTTTGGCATACACTGATCACATCATACGCTTTGGTCTCGAAAGTTTTACGCCATGGTCGAGGAATGAAAGTTTCGGAGTGGTCAGACTCGTGGCTCTGCATACAATCGGCCTGGCACATTGTTACAGCTCGTCCGAACAAGTTTTTGGCGCCGTTGGCCGGGGAAGAAGAAGAAGAAGAAGCAGAGAGAACTTAGAGGCCTAATACTATGGAGGATTTTTGGAGGCCTATTATCGGGTGAGTGAAGTAATTAAGAAGAGACAACCTACATGTAAGCCAACACCCTTGAAGTCAAGCGCGATTGATTACCATGGTACAACAACACCCGCCACCGGGTCATCCCTCTGAAGATCCCAATGAGCATATGGGAAGATTCATGAGGATGGCCAATACAGTTAAACTGAATTGGGTGAGACTGTGGCAATCAAGCCGCAGCCTTCCCTTTCACCGAGGGACGTGGGTAGCAACATGGCTTGATCCATCACACTGGATCAATGAACAACTGGGAAGAGTTGGTGGAGGCCTATATGAGCAAATTTTTTCCTCTAGCTCTAACATCTGAGAGAAGAGGAGAAATAATTGTCTTCAAGCAGGGGGAAGAAGAGAGTCTCTTCAACGCATGGGAAAGATTTAAGAGACTGTTAAAATATGTCCTATGCATGGAATAGATTTGACCACTCAGATGGATATAGTATATCATGCCATGAATTATGCCTCCAAGGGTATAATTGATGCATCCTGTTGTGGGGCTTTTAAGAGAAGAAGTGTAGAGGAGGCAAGGCAACTAATTGAAGACCTTGCCAAATGCAACTACAAGGCTCCATTTAGTTTTCAGAGCAAAGCAGCACCGAGGGGAGTGGTTTGATTGAGTTGAACCGCATGGATTGCCATAGGGCTAAAGCTCTGGATGCAAAGGATGAAACAAACCGGGAAGCAATGAAAGGAGAATGCATATCGCACATGAAGTGAGAGCAAGAAAGTGAAGGAATTGAAGTATCATAAGGGCCAATTGAAGAAGAGCCCTACCAAGTTGAGTAGACCAAGTATATGAGTGAGCAAATAATTTATCAGTTCAAGCGTAACCCCAACTTGCCTACACACTATACACTAGCACTAAGGAACCATGAAAACTTTTCATATGGTGGAGGAGCACAATAAGGCCCCAGACTTGGACAGAATTACCATCAGGTTTATGCTCAACCCAAGTTCCAAGAACAGTAGTAGCAGAGGGATAATAGAGGAGAATATTAGGGTCAGAAAAGGACTTAATCATTTGAAGATCAGATGCTGCATTTCATGTCAGAAAACAAAAGAGTTCTGAATATGCATGAGAACAAATTTTCTGAACTTGAAAATTTCCAAGCAAGCACAATTGTGTTTCAAACAAATACCAATGCCTCTTTGAAGAATTTAGAGACTCATATAAGGCAGCTGGCTCTGAACATGCATAATCAGTCCAAGGGTTTAATTCCAAGTGACACAAGGAAGGATCTAAGGGAATGTATGGCAGCACTTCTGAGAAGTGGCAGAGAACTGGATGAGAGAAGAGTCAGTGAGACTCTGAGGAAGAGAATTATGCTGAAATTAGAGAAGAGTTTAAGTAGCACAGTTTAGAAACTATAGAGGAAGAGAAAACAACAAAGATGCAGCCAAAGTAACAGGTGGAAAAAGGAAATCCAGAAAAAAAGGATGAGGTTAAGGCTTATGAACCTCAAGTTCCATTCCCTCAAAGGCTACAGAAGGTAAAGCTAGAAAAGCAATTCTCTAGATTCTTAGACATGTTTAAGAAGATAGAGATCAACATTCCTTTCTTAGAAGCATTGACCCAAATGCCTCTTTATGCAAAATTTATGAAGGAGATATTGGAGCAAGTAAAAGAAAGATTAACAAGAAGGGAATAGTGAACCCGACAAAGAACCTCGCAGTAGAGTAATCTGTAATTCTTACCGTAAAAGATGCAGATCTGTGCAAATCACTATACCCTGTGAAATTGGGCATGTTGATATGGGAAAAACACTATGTGATTTTGGAGCCAGCATAAACTTGATGCCTTTGTTAGTTGCTAAAAGACTAAGTTTTGGGGAACTTACTCCCATAACCATGACCTTGCAAATGGCAGACATAACACTGGCCCATCCTATGGGCATTCTAGAAGATGTGCTGATCCAAGTGGGAAAATTGATTTTTCCCAATGGACTTTGTAGTCATTGATATAGAGGAAGACAAACAAGTCCCACTGCTGTTAGGAAGACCTTTCTTAGCAACAAGAGCATCTTTGATCGATGTGAAAAAAGGAGAATTAACTCTCAGGGTTGGAGATGAGGCAGTGCACTTCTATCTCAATCACAGTTTGAAACAACCTGAATTAAGTAATGCTGGTTATGAGATTTTAGAAACAAAAATTCCAACTAGTTATGAACTGAATAATGATTGTATTTTTCAGAATTCAATGAATGAGAATGAGATGAATTTTCAATATCTTGAGCATGTTGAAGTTGAATTTCTGGACTCTATGTTAAATTGGAAAAGGTAGTACTGTGTCAAGAAAATAATACGGTGAAATTCAAGAAGTTATGAAAGAGTAGTTGCTAACATAAACAAAGTTCAAAGGGTTTGAATTTCCTAAAGAATTACTCGAACATTTAGAGGATGCTTTCTCTTGCAAACTTAAAAGGGAAAGCGCCATCATTTCACCATTGACTGAGCTTTTGAAACAAAACTCCAAGGAAATTTTTAGAAATATAAGGAGGTATACCTCGTCCATGAAGATTTGGAAAGGAATCAGTCCTTCTCTTTGTATGCACAAGATCCCGGTTGGCAGAGAATGCAAAACCTCATAGAACATTAGAGGAAGGTCGATCCAAGACAAACGAATAGTCGAATGGAAGTACTGAAGTGGCTAAATGCAGGCTTCATATATGCAATCTCAGACAGCCCTTGGGTAAGCCTAGTTCATGTGGTTCCAAAGAAAGGAGGATTCACTGTGATAAGGAATGAGAAGTATGAATTGATTCTTACAAGAACTGTGACTGGATGGAGAGTGTGTATAGACTACAAAAAATTGAACATCAAGTACTAAAAAGGACCATCCTCTAATCCTCATTAACTAAACGCTAGACAAAATAGCAGGGCAATTCCCATTATTGTTTTCTGATATTCGTTATAACCAGATTACTATATAGCCCTTGAGATTCAGGGGAAAGCCATTTACATGTCCTTATATAGCACCTTTGCTTTTAGAAAGATTCTCTGATTAAAATGCTCCGCCACCTTCAAAGATGTACGATGTCTATGTTTTCCTCGATTTGGTGGAAGAGGCTATGGAGATCTTTGCGGATGACTCTCAAGATATGGATCCGCTTTTCAAGATTGTGTGGAAAATTTAGAAATAGTACTTCAGAGGTGTCAAGACAAAAATCTAGCTTTGAATTGGGAGAAATGCCATTTTATGGTGATAGAAGGTATTGTCTTAGGACACAAGATTTATGTCATTGATTGAAGTAGACCGCTACAAAGTTGTCGTTATAAAACCCCATGCCACCTACAATAGTAAAGGGATAAGAAACTTCCTTGACATGCTAGTTTTGGCAGAAGATTTGTGACTTCAAAATCTCCGCACCATTATGTGATCATTGGAAAAAGATGCAAAATTTGATTTTGATGAATCATGCAGATCTGCATTTGACGAAATCAAGTCCAAATTAGTGACAGCTACCATAATGTTGACACCTGACTGGAACAATGATTATGAAATTATGTGTAATGCTAGTGATTATGCAATGGGAGCTGTATTAGGACAAATAACTGAAAAGATATTAAAGGCCATATACTATACCAACAAAACCTTTAATGGGGCACAAGAGAACTACTCCACCATAGAAAAGGAGATGCTGGCAATGGTGTTTTCTTGTGAAAAATTCAGCTCATATTGGGGTCTCATGTTATAATACACACTGATCATGCTGCAATTAGATATCTAATGTCAAAGAAGAAGGTCAAAATAAGACTAATCATATGGGTGTTGTTGCTATAGGAATTTGATCTTGAGATCAAATATAAGAAGGATAGTGACAATGTGATAGCAGATCACTTGTCTAGATTGGGAAATCACTACTGGAAATGAAAAAGGAACCGAAATAGTAGAAAATTCTTCCAATGATGCTGTTAAGGTCGGGCTCAAACACCCCGGTATGTTGATCTGCATCACTACTTAGTTTGTGGAGTCAGAGCTCGACCACTACCGGGCCAGAGAAAATTTGAGAACTGGACAGATCATATTTGGGATGACCCACTACTTTATAGAAGAGGAGCATATATGATCATAAGGAGGTATGTTCTAGAAATAGAACAAAGTGGCATTATGGAGAAATGTCATGCATCACTATATGGAGGACACTTCTCATAGAGACAAAACAAATAAATTCTCGCAATCAGTTTTATTGGCTCACCCTAGTTCAAAGATTATTTGAGGGTAAAACATTGTGATAATAGTCGAACAGCAACATAAGCGTAAGAAATGAAATGCTCAAGGAATTCCTGCAGGCATATTTTGCTCGGGAATAGACTTACTGGACCTTTTCCATCATTTGGTAACATATACATTCTCCTGGGCTTGTGAGATTGTCCAATAGTGGAATGATCGCCTTGTCCTGCAAATGATGCCAAGACAAAGGGTGTAGGTTTATACAAGAAATTTGAGTTGCATTTGGCAATCTGCAATCAACTATTATTAGTGATGAGGGGGTTCATTTTGAAATAAAATTTTTGAAAAACTCATGAGCAGATATTGAATCAGACATGTGATCGGGTTTCCACTTATCACCTCAATCAATGGCAAGGTAAATTTCCAACAAGGAAATAAAGAAAATTTTAGAAACAAGTGAATACAAGGTGAAGGACTGGTCTATAAAGCTAGACGATGCATTGCGAGCTTATAGAATTGTTACAAACTCCCATTGAATGTCCCCATAATGAATTGTATTTGGAAAACCTTGTCATCTACCTTAGAATTGAATACAAAGCCATGTGGGCCATCAAGAAATTGAATTGGTGACTGCCGCTTATGAAAAGAGACTACTCCAAATGAATGAATTGGAAGAGTTGAGAAATGAAGCTTATGATAATGCCAGAATTTACAAAGAAAAGACCAAGAGGTGGCATGATCAAAAGATTATGAGGAGAGAATTCAAGGCTGAAGAACAAGTCCTCTTATACAACTCCAGTCGCTATTTCCAAGGAAATCAAGTCAAGATGGAGTGGTCCTTACATAGTGGTAACAAATACACCCTTTTGGAGCAAGAATTATCAAAGATGAATCGAAGTGGCTCTAAAGTAAACATCGAGATCAAGCATTATCTTTGGAGGAAGCATAAATGAAGTAGATCCATATTGTGAAAGGGGAAAGAGTTTTGTCAAATGAAGACATTCCAACAAGTGTCCGACTAAGGACATTAAACTGAAAAGTAGGAGGCAACCTAAGTAATTTTCATTTTAGTAATTTGATTAATGTTGATTACTTTTATGAGTTTGAAGTTTTAGTTTTAAATTTTTGTTAAAAATTTTATTATGAAGTTTGATAGATTGCTAATTTTTATTATTATTTTTAACAGGGAAGATCAATTGGAAAGAGATATTATTGGAAAGCATACTTTCTCAACTAAAATGTGCAGAAAAGAACTACAAGGGGGAGTATTTCTATTTCCCTCAATTTGTTTTTATTTTATTAATAATGCATAGTTGAAGTTTGGGGGAATATAAAGATTTTTAGAGCATAAATTGTTAGACAACTTTCTTTAGCCAACTGCTTGAATACCTTGTTGAATATCTTGATGAATGATATTGAATGAAGAAAGAGATTTGTTGTTTATATTTGAATGGAGATTGTTTGAAGAAATATGTATTTTTACAAGTATGAACTAAGTGGCAGACTTTATTGCATAATGTCATTTGGTTTGAATGGTTGAAAGCAAGAAACTATGCAAAGAATTTGAGGTAAACAAATCTCGTTGCTACGTAGATTGCGTCGCCATTAATCGCTGAACTTGGTGCTAAAATAGAACGTACTTTGTCATGACAGGCTTCTTTGTCATGACAAAGTTGAAAGTAAAATAGATAAGAAAAGTTTGTCGCATATTTTCTATGTTGCAACAAATAAAGAAACTTTGGGCTCCTGACATATGTCATACAAGATTTCCGTATGTCACATATTAAATTCAATCGGAGCATAGATAAAATTATGTTGCGACGCTTTTTTCTCGGGTCACACAGAGAATTCGCCCCCATTCAAAAATTCAGTGAAAATTTGTGTTGCATACTATTTCTCTAATGTCGCGAAATAGTAATAAACAAGGAGCACAATTTAGGGTCAAAAATTTGTCGATATTCAAAGTAAAGACAACAACTCTCGCCTATAAATAGAAAAATTTCCAAGACTGAGATTCACATGCTTCCATAATATTCAAACCACTCGGGCCTCTTACCAACCCTCTACTCATTCTAAACCCTAGATCCTGTAAACCGCTCTCTCAAAATGTCCGAGCCCTGTAACTGTTCCAAACCTCAACGAAATCATAGAAGAATACGATGAGTCGAGAATGAAATAGTTCAAGCCACTCAAGTAGTGTCAGGAAAGGTGAAGAAAGTGAGCCGAGGTAAACGATGAACTGGAAAGGTATAGTAGAAGAATTCCAGGAAGAGGAAAAGAGGAAATGAAGAATGAGAGAAGCAAAACAAAAATCTGGTGACTCTCGACATGGCTTATATTGCTCGAGAGACGTTTGCCAAATACGTAGACTCATAAGAGAGGCTTCATCAAACGGGTTTCCTCCTGATTCCAAGAGCTGGTCGAAAGTATGGATGTAGATTTGGTTTCCGCGTATATAAAGCTCCCGGATTTAGATGTGGGTAAAGAGTTCTACGCCAACATGGGCGGGATGAAAGATAAGGTTGTTCACGCCGAGGGAAATGGATACCCTTCGGTAGAGAACATATTGACCAGACGTACAATCTTCAGGAAAGGAAAAATGGGTCAAAATTCAAAAGACCGGTGGAAACACCTTACCACTAGAAGATTATAAACCTACTAATTGATGGTAAGGGGAAGTGGAATGCCACTAGGAAGAACCTATACGAGTCCATCGCTAGAGGAGCACTGACTAAACCAGCAAAGGTGTGGTTTTATTTTTTATGTTCAATCATGCTGCCGTCCAAACATTTATGAATAGTCAGGGAGAAAGGGGCAGTCTTATAATATGCCATCCTCAAAGGTCAGAAATCTGTGGTAAGATAATAGAAACCCAACTGGAAGTTATTACAGAGGAGGATACAAAGGGCTGATTTCTCACCCAAAGATTGATTTCAAGACTTAAGACCTTTAGGGTGCCTAAGGAGACCGAGGAGGAGGAGAACTGCCCTAAGACATCACCCCGACATTTACCAGGAATCACCAAAGGCCTGTGAAACAAGTGGAAGACAGTGGAAATGAAGGGTTAAGAAAACCAGTAGAAACATATCAGCCACAACCTGAAGGTAGTTCAGAGCTACCATAGAGGCAAAGAGTTTGACTTTTAGTACCGACCTTCCCGAGGTGAGACAAGTCCAACCGTGAGCATGTCAAGGCCCAAAACCCCAGTAACAACTCGTAGTCTTGTAGATGCTCAAATCCATGAAGTAAGAACTGAAGAGAGGGACAGCTAGTCAAGTCTAACCACAAATCTCAATGGGATGAGGACATGGAGGTTTAGTTGAAAATAAGGACCAACATTTGTAAAGGTCTGCCACAGCAGAATGTAATATAGAAATGATATAGCGAGCATGAGCCGAAAGTGAAGACTGAGAGCAAGAGAAGATGCTTTTCTCTCAGACTAGGTCAGAAGAGATAGTGAGCTACTCAAGATCATGAAAGAAAGGGAGGATGCTATGGAGAAGAACATGCTGCAAAAGGCAGATGCCTTTGGGTATCTGTACAAGGAGCACCGGAAGGAGATAAGAACTCTAATCGAAAAAAGGGACAAAGAATTGGAGGGCACCCTAAACTATAAGGAGAAATGCTGGATGAAAAGCTTGGATATGATCAACAAGAACCTCATCAAAATGTACTCTACTTAGGGTGAGTTTGAGGGAACCCTAAATTCTATTGGGCAGAGACAAAATGAAATGATCAAGCAACTAGCCCTAACTATGGAGTGGTTTGTACTAAATAGAAGTGGAGAAGGTAGTAAGTCAAGACAGCCATAAGTCCAAATCCCTGAGTTCTCACCTTTCCGCACCGGGTATAGCTAGATCCGTTAACCTACCATCCCTTCCATAGGCAATAGGAAAGAAAAGAAAATAGCTCACCCTGCTCTTCCATATCTTCTCCCTCTCTGTACCTAATGTCCATCCTTGAAACATTCAATGAAATATAAATTGTGCATTTTTGTGCAGAAATTGGTGTTCACCATGTTTGTAGAATATTCTGTGTGTTTGTGTATATGTTCTTTCTTTCTTTATGTTTACTTTTGAATGAATGGGAATTATTAGTTTCAAGGAGAATAATTGAATAATTAGAAACCGCCATCTGATCTAGTTGTCAAATTGTTGCAACATGTTTGGTTGATTGAAACTGATTAAAGAATGACATTGTGATTGTGTTGGATTGTTTGAGATGAATGCATGATGTAATTGAACCACTTGATTGGTAAAGCAACACAACAACAAATCTCAAAACCAAACAAAAATATGATAGATGCATTAGGGTAGGATGAAATGAATGGAAATGGAAAGTTGTAAGGTTATGAATAAATGTGTTGAACTTCAAGATTAAGGAAGGCTTTAATAAATTGATGGAATAGATAAGACCTATAATTCTGTTTGTGTAAATAGTTTAATTACAAAAATCTTGATAAACTTTACACATGGTCAACAATAACTCTGAAAGAAGTTTTGAAGCAAGACTAGAACATTCTGGGATCCATCACAAGAAGTTTCCTCCAACGTCCTAGAACTTGTTAGATTATTAGTCAAGGAGAAACTAGGCAACACCACTAACAGCAATGATTTGCACTATCCTCGAAGCTCGAGCCTTCAAAGCTCGCCCTTTATATATGCATAAGCATATACACTAGTTCCTTATTTGAGCTTACAACCAATCTCATCATCAACCATCAAATGGAGTTTCAATTTTCTTCCCTAAACATAACTTCTACAAGAAGAACCCTCTTATTTGCCTGCATTATCGACAAAGTACATTAAGGATAGAAAAGGACAAGTCTAGGGAAGATGATTTCAAGTTGTAGAAAATGATGAAAAGGGATGAGAAAACACCATGGAAATAAGAAAAGATGAAGAGGATTATGAAAGAAGCCGTGGAAAAGTAAACATTAAGGAGGAATGAGTTTGTTCAGAGATTCCTCCCTGGTTCATTAAGTTCTTAGGGGTGTTCAACACCTAGTACCCTAATGCCATATAGAGTTACTAAACAAAGTTCGTTATGGGTAGAAATCTTAAAAGACCAACATTACACAATTCCACAAAACTTGGTGAGAGATAAAAAGTGAAAAAGCTTCTAAAATAAGGAAGAGAAGTTATCTTCTGAGTGTGGGAAAGGAAAAGAGAAAAGATACCACAATGAAAAATATGCAAACAGATGCACAAACCTAATGGGAAGGTTGGAAACTTAGAATCAAGAGAAATCAAGGATGTATCAAGAAGGCAAGAGTGTAAGTTGTTAGTGAAATCTGGGTAAAATTAAGCCTAAAGTGTCAATTACCCAATCTAATCGCCTGCCACACGGGTTGCTTAAAGACCTATTTGATTTTGAAGGCTGCGATGTTATGCCTACATTAGTGAGATTAATAAGGATAAATGTTTATAAGTGTGATTTTAAAATGAAAGAGAGCATGAACCTGAGCACATCCCAAAAGATTAATCCGATTCGCAAAGCAGTAGAAAAGAGTAAAGACCAACACACACAAAAATCAGGATTGAATGATTAAATTGTTACACACTATGAATTATTGGTTGGTTCAGTGAACTTAATTGAAAATCTTCCTTATTCTAGATTGGAAACATGTTTAGAAGTAATTCTACAATTGACTTATGTTTCTTGCCCAATTGAGCTTTAAACAGAAAAATGTCCTTAAAAAATAAAAGGTCAATCTGTTCGAGGATAAACAAATTTATTTTCTTTTGCTTCGGGATAGCTAAAACTTTAAGTTTGGGGGGAATTTATTGAGTCTTAAACTCATATATTTTAATCCATTTTTCCGGGGCATGTTTTTAACAATTTTAGATATTTTTATGCCAAATTATGGAATATTCACCAAACTTTATAATGTGTGTTATTGAAAAAGAGAGAAAACAAACGTAAAAGAAGCAAAAAAATGTGGAAAATAGCGCCTGTCGCGACATGATTTTCGTAGAAGCGCACACAAACTAAGCAAGCCAAAGGAACCATGTCATTTAGCAACTAAATGTCGCAACAAAGCTCAGATAGAACTCAATGGCTGAAAGAGAAATTTTGTCGCGACAATGAGTTTTTTTGTCACGACATTATTGAAGAAGATTGTGAAGAAAACTATCACGACAATCCTTGACTCTGTCTCGACAATGATTAAAGCAGAGCAAGAAGCCGTGGTTACGACAATATAAATTTATGTCGCAACATAAAAAGTCAAGACTACCAGATGAACTCGTCGCGGGATAAAGACAATCCCGCTGACAGAAATTGCTCGACATAAACACAAGTCAACTAAGACAAGTGTTTTTATGTTGCAATAAAGGTTTTAGCATCGCCGCCTCAAGGGAAGAATTCGCCGTCAGAACAAAAGAAAATCCTGCTATGACATAACATTAAGAACGCCAAACTGCTAACATCTCTGTCGCGACAAATATTATTTATGTCGCGACAACCAAAACATGAAGGAGGTGAATTTCCTGTCGCAACACAAAGCTGAAGAGCAACACAAGAAGGATGACGACAAAGAAATTCTTGTTGTGACATGATCCAGAATTGAAAGCAAAACATGTGTCGCGACAAATAAGTTTTATGTCGCGACAATAAAAGCTATGGAATGATAAAATTATGTCGCGATAGAGAAAAATTAGGTCGCGTCAGAAATTGAAGAAGAACTGAGCTTAGCCAAGGAAATTGTGTTGCAACAAATAATTCTATGTCGCAACACATAGCTCAATAAGCTAGAGGAATTAGAGAAGAAAAATATGTCGCGACCAAGGAGTTTCTCTCGTCGATGCAATTGCTATGACTCAAAGAAATCTCGTCATGACAGAGAAAAACTCTGTCACGATGAGTTGACAGGCTGAAAACACAGCTATGACAAGGAAAATTATGTCGCGAGAAACTCCGTAAGGACAAGGACAGCAGTTGGTTGCAAATGTGTTTGCGTTATGACAAGGCATTCCCCGTCATGACAAGAACAAGACTGATGAATAAAATTATGCGTCGCCAACATTACAAAGTATGTCGCCACACAATCCAAGAGCAAGCTCTGAGAACAGTTAAGATGTAAAAACAAGAAGCCACGCATGTAGGCATCGATAAAGATCGAATTCGCCAGGATGCATCTTTCTATGTCACGACAAAGAGGCCAATTTAGGCCATAATTTTGGGGATCCACAACTCACTGGCGAGGCCCAACATTGAAAGCCTATAAATACACACTTCTAGGAGCAATGTGCAACTCAGACGTCAGGTGGTGGAAGACTCTTGTACATATATATATATATTTTCCATTTTAGTAGATTTAGTTTTAGTGTAGCTTTATTTTATTAGTTTTTTGGTTATTTTTCTGGATTTGGGTATTGTATTGAAGTGCTAGTATTTCTTTATAAACAATCCATTATCGTTTTATTCAAATGGATGATGGAAAATTTATGGAGTTGATTTCAGTTTGTTTATGATTTCAGTGTGAATTTTCCCGATTAGTTAGTCATTGATGTGAGTGAACTGGGGCTTTTGAAAGTTAAGCTCACTGAATGCAAATAATATGATAGTCATTTTTCGCATAAGGTAAATGAAAGCTTTAATTGTAATCTTAAATTTATTTGGATTGGTATTGTTTATAAATTTACTTATTCTTAGTACTAGTACTGTGGTACCCACGTAAGGCACATTAGTCTCATTCCTCGATTTCCAAGAGGCCATCCGAGGATGATGGAGAATCCTAGAGTGTTAAGCGCCCGCGGTATGGCAGACTAATACTATGGAACTAATGAACTTTGAAGGATTACCTGCTAAATAGATCACTAATATTTCACTTAAGTAATTTGAGGATGGTTGAGTGAAGTATCTGTTTAATCAATCAGAGGTCTCTCCTCTTTCTACTGAATTGATTCTGATCTCGTGTTAGCAAAGATCCAATCAAGGAGATGAAAATTTTCATCAGAAGTGTAGGATGAAATGTCAATCAAATTGGAGAAGTCTTGCAATATCTTGTCTATGGGGGCAAGAATTCTTTAGTCCTAAGATCTGAGTATGAAGTATTGAAAAGGAAAAATACTTAAATCTTAGAAAGAGGGTTACATATTACAAGTAACTCGATTAGGAATCATGTCTCTAAATATGAACCTTAACTGAAAAGTATGGTTTGGTGGAGAAATCCAAACTATACTACTTTGCATCTTTGACAAACTCGGTTTTCCAATTTATGGTTGAGCTATGAATCAAAAAGATGCGGAAAGTGATTATTACTAATTGATCCATGTCCAGTTTTGTCTCACTCAGTGAATCCTCAACCACAATTTTATTAAACATTACTTTTGTATATTAACGATTCGCCTAGACTACATTTTTTAAATTTTATCATCATAACAAATAGAGTTCAAATAGTAATGATCTTGAATAGTTGAGAAGGTCTTTGATTATCATCCTTCTCGTGGGAACGAGCATCTAGACTTTAAATATCCACTTTTATTATCAGATGACCTGCGGCACTGGTAAAGTGATAAAAAAAGAACAAATCCATCTTTTCATGTGTATAAAAATGGTCTTAAAAAGTTTTTGGCGCAGTTGCTAGGGACTGAAAATTTCTTAAGTTGCAGTACTAGAAGTTTTGCATACACTGATCACATCATACAGTTTGGTCTTAACACCTGCCGCCTGGATGGTTTCCGCATATCCCATCGTGGAGTTTTGCCAATATGTACTGTCTTTGTTGTTGAGTGAGGCATTTAAGATATGGCTCTCCCAAGGACCGCTTCCGGATCGGATTCAGTCAACCCCGCGATCCATCGTTCCTCTCAAACGGGCGAGTGGCTACTAGGCGCCTCCGCATATATGTCATAGCGGACCAATACCCCAGTTATAGTACAGAATCAGCTGTTTTTTGCCAGATTCAGCCTTCTATTGCTAACCAAAAAGCGCCCGCGATTTCATGTTAGGCTTCCTGAGCGCTCCAATCATTAACACTTCAATCGCCGCCGAATGAACCACGACATTTGTCGCCGCATCTTCTATCATGGTCTTCGTTGATCTTCGTCCCCATCGTCAACGAGAGTCGCTTTAGCATTGATTTTTCCGGCGATTACGAGGGCCGCGTGATCAGCCCGCCATACCTCTGCACTTCATTGGCGGTTGAAGCGCGAAAATTCCAAACGGCGTTCAGCTCTGCGACTTCCCGTCGGTTTTATGTTACACTTCAGTCGCCCCGCCCCACACATAGCTCATCCATAGATTCGAGTCACCTCGATCCATTTCAATCCAGCTTTTACGCTTCGAGAATTACGCCGTTGAAGCCCGCCATTACCGCCCTTCAACACGGCGTGGTTTAACGACGCCAACCACTGACGATTATCACCGAATGTTCGCCCGCATAGGTCTGGGCTTATGTATAGCGGGCTTCTCAGCGGAGGTCAGCGAGCGCAAGACAAACCCAGCAGTGAGCTGCAGCTGTCCCCAGGCCGTTGTCGTATGCCTAGACTCGCATATCAAGTTTCACCCTAATAAGGGCTTACAGAGTAAAGAATATGGACTGTCGTCGCTCGTCTTCTCTTTGAATGTTCAACTTACTTAAACATCATAAAACAAATACAGAAGATAGAAATGTCAACTATCTCGTGGCTATGCCACGAATCGTGGTTCGCAGATAATATTTGATCGCATAAAGGGCCTGGTCATTCTTATCCAGCCGGGTTTTGCTTAGCCCCTTTTAGAGTGGTAAAAAACGGCTTCAACCTATTTTTAAAATAGAGATGAATCGCCATAAAGTCGCCAAATCCCATGAATACTGTCGACTCCTTTTCAGGAGTCTCCAGATCAGCAATAGCTCCAGTTGGACAAGATTGGCCTCAACCCCTGTGTCGCCACAACCCTGGTAACGCACTAACCGACTTCAATAATGCACACTTTAGAAGATTAAGTTTCATATCGTACGAGCGCAGCAACTCAAAAGTTTCTTGCAGGTGCTTCATATGATTGGGGTGATCTTTGGACTTGATATGCATATTGTCAATATAAACTTCCATTGTCCTGCCTATCAACGGTTGAAATATCTTGGTCATCGGTCTCCTCAGGTTATCGCCGCATTTTTCAAACCAAAGGCATCACGCGTAGAAGATAGCCTATGCGTTGTGAATGAAGGCCGCTTTCAGATCGCTTGCATTGAATCGTGATAGCCGGAGAAGGGCCCAAAAATGGTATGTCATTGAAACTGTGTAGTCTACTACGCAGAGGCATCAACGATCTGATCTATTTATATATGTGGGAAGATGTCTGTACGTCATTAAGGTCCTGTAAATCCACAGATACCCACCATTTATCGCTCCTGGGACGACCACCACGCTTCAAGTAGTTTCATTTAGATACTTCACCTCTCCTACAAACCCGACTTAGTAGATTGTCACCTTTATTTGAACACCTGATACAATCTGGTGGAAGCGCTTTATCTTCTCACAGCTTAATGTGCTTCGGCCGTGACAATAATGCTTTCTCCAGATTGGCGAGAGGCCAACCTGGCCGATCCCGACCATGTTCGAGTGACCTGCGCATCTTACGCTCCCCCAACACACGAGCTGTTCTTTTCTCTCACTGATAATACAAAGCACATATGTGATTTCTCCTAACACCAAATAAGTATGCTCAAAAGAGGATCCACGCTAATCTGATTCGTTCTTTCCGCCTCTTACCAAATAGCTATAATTGCTATTGCCGGAATGTGGTCCCCAAGGGTAGACCATCCAACCCTCTTCCTCTCTCTCGCTCCAAAGATTGACAATTGGTAGCATTGTCGTGGCGCTGGGCCTAGTCAGCTAGAAGATCGACTGGGCCTCACCAAGTTAAATAACCGACCATTTGACATGTATCAAGGGACGACCTTCATCAAGTGCAACCAAGCCCTACCTACTATGTAATCAGATGGCTCTGAAGTTCGACGATTGAGAATAAAACTCACAGGATCGACCTTGCTTGTATATAGGAAGTGATATCTCCCAAGAGCTGGTTATCAATGCCAAACCAGAGGATTCATCATCTAGTTGACCAACATTTGTAAGTCACTGGTTAAAAGCGAGCAAAACAAATATGTGGTGCCGTCAGACTTTTAGCACCAGATAATACCAAACCAAGTAATACGCAAGAGCACATGCATCAATAAAAATAATGACCTATCTCATTTCACCTGAGAGACAGAGGCCATCTATAGGCTGTTAGTTCTTTCCCCGCTATCTCTGTGGATAAAGTAGTTTTACCCGCTTTGATCGTGGCTGCTCTCAGGAGCTTCTTTTGTTGTCGTTTTGATTGGTATTGATCGTCGGTTTCACTCCTAGTATATAGTTGTGGCGGCAGCCTAGTCTGGCGAGGTAGTATGCTGATAGCACCATCGGTGCCATGAGATGTATTCTCTTCCTCGCCATCACTTCCAAGATACATCTTGAGATGCCCTACGTAATTAGTCTTTTCTACTGAATTTCAGCTTCGCATCACTAACTTCTCATGCCCATGATCTCGTGATAATTGCATCGCATGATGTTTCTTCTTCAGAAATCCGCTTGATCGCACAGCTACTGAAATCGCAAGTCGAGAATGAGAGGCAATAAATATCTCATAGGTGATATTCAAAGGAGTGAATTAGTGTGGGCTCGTGTTCCCAAAATAATGGAATTGGCACACTTTATTATATATTTCGGTAGTAAACTGAGTCAAACTCGCTTTTCCTGCTGGGAAAACTGATAAATCAGGAAATGAGAAATTCATTGGAACCTGAAATAAACCCAAGTGAAAAGGGCAAATTTGAAATTTGTAAAATGAGAATTTGTGGTCAAATGACACTTAATGCCACGTAGCTCAGTTTATTAAATGAAAAAGGAATGAAGACCAAAAAGGAGAAAAATGAGAAATGAAATTTGTGTGTAAGCCAAACATGGCCTTACACTTAAATAGGAAATAAGACCAAATGTGGTCTTAGAAGAGCACATTTGTGCATTTGGCCAAAAACGGTTTTGAGAGAAAGTGAGAGGAGAAAGCTAGGCTGTGCAAGAATTTTTAGCTGATTCGTGGGAGATCATCCCCATTCGCTTTCTAAGGATCAGACATCTTAGGTGAAGAAGATTCAAAGGGGATTTAAGGTAAGAACCAAACCTCAGATTTCTTAAATAATGTTTGTTAGAAAGACCCTAATCCATCCATGGGGTTTTTCTTCTCATGTCATTTTAGATGATAATGGTGAATGCCTGGGAGTGACTTGTATTTTCATTTGGATTGGGAGAAAATCTGGCAAAATCCGGCCTCACGCGCTGCACAGAACCCAGCCGCGCATAGACCTACGCCGCAAGACGGGATCGCTGGCGCAAGGCGGAGGTGCCCAAAAGGGCACCCCTCGGGTACGCCTATGCCACGACGTAGCTACTATTAACCACGAGAAAATTTTGATCACACCCAAAGTCCTACAGATTCATACCATATTTAAGGACCCTAATAAAGACTACATAATGGGTCTAAATAAATGAAACTAATGAAAACGTATCGCACTTCACCGCTTCAATAAACGGAGTCTGCCTTAGCGACTTAGTATCTTAACTCAAAACCCACAATTAAAGATAAAATTTTGTCATCACAAATAGTTTTTACACTGCTTATCCACCAAGAGTATTGCACTATATCATTAGTGGATCGTGAGAACCTACCTAACCTAGACCGAGATCGAAGGAAGAAACAGAGTCGACATCTTCAGTTTGTCTCACTCATCTCTCATCCTTATTTTCCATGTTTTGGTATACCAAACAAATCTTAAATGATTATATGGAATGGTATATCTTTGAAATGATATTTGAAGTGCATACAGAACTAAAGCTTTTTTCTTTTTTTTCCTTCCTTCTTCTTTTTTTCAGATGAATGGAAATACTGACAATTAATTGTATGTGAGTGATTAATTGAGTTGCAGAACGAATTGGTCAATTCTGACATCTTGAATTGAACTATAACAATCACTAATAACGCGTGAGATTCTACCACCAACTCCATTGCGAAAACCCAATATTCACTCATCCATTACGGATTCACCATATTCCGCCATATGGTACAATAAGAAATAACCACTTAGAGGATGCAAACAATCATATCCGTTTCGCGATGGAAGCATATTGAAGAAAATCCACTGGCGATATCGAATCGTTATCCGCCGATGCTGGCGAGATTTTAATGACCATACGTCAGAGGTGTTCAACGATCCATATTGTGGATACTAAAAATTGTTGTCGTAAGCACATTACCGAATGATAAAGACGGATTCACCGAACGGAATCCGCTATGAATGTGGAATCAGATAGACAAAGTGAAATAACAAACTTGACGAGTGTAAATACTTAAAACTAAATACATCTGGATTATGTTTGAATCTCATGATTTGAGCAAGTAAATTGAAAGCATGTGAAATACATATTTTGATATGATTTAATGATTTGTAAAGTGAAAGCATGTGAAAATGAATAAGCATGAGTATAGTTTGACATAAAAGGCATGGTTTTAAGGATAAATGCATGTCATGTTAAACTGGAAAATTGGAATAGAATCAGATAGAACTACTAAGTATGAAATGCTTAGCGTGTAGTTTTTATCTATGCGTTGTGCTTTGAAAAGTAAAATAAGTATGCAAATGACCAAGAAGCTGCCAGAATATAGAGAAAGTTGCTTTATACTAAGTATATACCTGGTCATATGTGAAGGCAATTTTTGAAATATGTGATATTTTACCAACAAAAGAGTTAAACTCCGAACTATTATTTTGTGTGTATCATTTTAGCGGCAAGATACGCCACGGTGAACGACCAAAGTAAGAGTACATGTTTATGGGCCTACTATTTGAAAATGCTATTGAATTAAAACTTAAAACGAAATGACATAAATGAAATGTTTCAGCGATAACAGTCGATCGAGTAAATCGGCCCGATTCTGATCTCGCCTTTGGGTCAAGCCGATTCGTCGCGGTGAGCCACTTTACAAAAAAGAAAAACAAACAAACAAATAAACAAAACAAACGAAAATACAAAAAGAATTAAACGAGTATCCGGAATCCGGCCGATCCGCCGCACCGGGTCGGATCGGAAAGGGTGCTATGCACTTCTTCTTCTGCATCATCTGGTCACTCCACACCCCGCCGTCGCTCGTGAGGCTTCTTCCCCTCCAATGCCTGGTCTGCTTCCAATCATTATCGTGATCATGATACAATGAGTCACTCGCATCGATGTTATTCCTAAGCGTTGAATATCTAACTCGCCCGTCTGTACACCTTTCCATCGTGATAAGACGCAAAGACAATGAGTGGAAGAATGCAGGATCGGCGCGGTTCTTCCCTGATACTCAAGACTACGCCCATGTTGAAACTTCACCATTCGACGCGCATCACCAACTCCACGCACTGTCCCATGCCTTCCTCTCTGGCTTTATTATAACTAATATTCCTCTTTTTCCGTACTGAACAAAGGTATTGAGAGATGAATACAAGCTCAACAATGAATTCTACTCGAATTACGGAGCTCAGGGAACAAGCTACCGCCGACTCTGGAAACCAAATTTAAAAATTTCAGACAAATAGGCACGCTCGCGCTAAAGTCATTGCCCGTTGTAATGGGAGCGATGTGGTCATAAGGATCATCAGAATGCCAACACAAGAAAGGTCAAGATGACAAACCCTCGCGGTCGAATCACAATGTCATTTCAGTGGGGAAGTGAGCATGTCATTAGGACTTTGAATCGCTATTGTAGGCGGTATATAAAGCATAGGCCCCGCTCAGAGGTGAGTAAACTGGCCTATAGCGATCGCATCGAGCGCCGTTTTTCATTCGCTTGATTTCACCCCGCCATCATCGTCGTGGAATATATCACGTCAATCTAACGGTGGTGATGGCGCTCTTCGGCATGATCTATCCTTGTTGATTTTTGCCGTGATTTCATGAAATGCCGAGGATAACTCCGTCGTCACGAACATCTACATTATTGTCAAGGACTACGCTTTCCTTATCGCGAACGCATCAACGCTTTACTGATCGCGATTCTCAGGCGTCTCTTTCATCAAGATCGCGCTTTTTCTAATTGGGCCCGCAGACACATTTTCACTGTAGGTGTGCCAGCACGCTCCTTAAATTCCTTCATCCTGCCTTCGCTTCCTCCCGCTTCTTCTCCATATCTTAATACCACTCAAGAAATTGATCTTTGGCACTGATCATCAAGGTTAGTCATTGCACTCTGTAAGAGACGAATCGATGCCATGAATGGAACTGCCGGCTACTAGTAGTGGAGGGCCACCGGAGTCGTTGGAGCTGCCTGCCATTGTCACAGACTTTTTGCCCAGCTTCCCACAGAGAAAGCAATTGTAGGTACTGATCACGCCTAATCTTCGGCATTAAAGTGCAGCGACGTGAACTTGCAAAAAGTGGGACCGATATGTGCCGACCGTCGATGCTTAAGTCAGCAAAATGATGGAGAAGGAAAAGGAAGTACGACAGTTAGGGTTGCCTACCTTTACTTGTGGGGAGTTTCTATTTTATACTTGAATTTCTCCTTTATTCTTGGAAAGATAATCTTGTGATTTTGGCGATAGAATCACTATTTTCATCAAGACCACCCTTGATTTTGGGAGAGATATCACTAACTAGAGATTGAAATTTTCATTCTTCCTATCAAAGACCAATTCTCCCCATTAAGATTAATGTTTTGAGAAATACTGTAGATCGGGATATTGAGAGATTCATGGATGAACATCCAGAGATGCGTGAGAACGCCAATAGAAGACTCGAGACTTTACCTGATACTGCAAGGTACATACACACTATACCCAAATAAGCTCATTGGAGTAGCTGGTTTTCTTAATTGAACGAGAGGTTCATTTGTTTCTCAACACACAAGAATGACATAGATCATCGATTCTCAAAATTCTGAATAGCTATGTCTCTTTTCTCTCTTCCTCCACAAATAACCCCAAATGTTCAATGTAAAGAGAGCTGTTAAGAAAACTAACCCCACCCTCACATGATTTCTGGATCTGGGAAAACCCTAACCTGTATAAAGGCATCACTGGCTGTGATAAATTTAGAGTTGTTTTGGGTTAAGTTTCAAATGCTTTAAGTAGAATATTTTATGAATTTTATAAAGAAAATGACAGTTTTAAAGGAGTTGTCACAAAAAATTTTCAAAACGGTATTTTGTTTTGCCATATGTTATGTCATCCAAATTAAATTGAGTGATTCAAATTGGTAAAGAACCACAGAGCTAGAGCTATAAATGGTAGAAGGACTGTATAAATTGTAGTTCTATGCCTCCCCACATAGTTTGTGCAGGGGTTTCGCAGTTAAATCTGATATGCTATTTAGGTGTAGTTGTAGAAATGTATTAGTTGAGTTTCACTCATCCAAATTGAGAGATTCAAAATTCTGGGTAAACTAGACTTCTAGGGGAATAATTTAAGAAAGTGTACGTAATTTGTAACCCCAAAGTTCCTAGAAACCCATCAAAGTGGAGCTATGTATAAGAACAATCTGATTATGTTTTACAAATTAGAGTAGTCTGGATGTAAAATGCAATAACTTGAGTTTTGGTGATCCAAATTAGATGATTCCAATTGGATAAGAAACCTTATAACCATAAATTCAAATGAGTAGAAGAAATTATAACCAAATTATGGATTTAAGACCCCTGAAATTGAGAATAACAGTAGGTAACCGAGTGAGTTGGGCATACCACCCGCCTTGGCACTAAAATGTCATAACTTGAGTTTGGGTGATCCAAATGAGATGATTCCAATTCCTAATGAAAATAGACTCATATAGCTATCATTTTCTTGAAGGAAGCATGAGAAAAATATGGCTCATGTGTCCCCATAAAATTTTGAAAGTGAAGGTGTATGGGGTAGACATCAACCCTAACCAAAAATCCTAGAATGTGAAACTCATTTTTTTTCTTGGGTTGTTATTTGATTGTGACATATTTGTGATGGATTAGGGGTTGGTGACAAGGAAGCTTGACCCAAGAACAGGATTCCGAGAATAGGAATCGAAGAGCGACAACCTTTTTGGGTTTGTTCTTCACACTTCCTTCTTGTTTCTCGTTTTGTATTTTGCTCGACAAAATAAATCTAAAAGGTTTTATATGAATATGCATGTGTTCTCTGTTTGAACCATAAATGAATTGGTTGTTCTCCACTTCTCTCTCTATTTCTAAAATGTTTGAAGGATTATGAAATAAGTGGATTTTGTGAAACCCCGAGAAAATCTAATTTTCTAAAAATGGCAAAATGGTAATTTTGGTCAAAAATCCACAAATTTTTTAGATCTCGGATGAAAAAATAGACTTCACTGTTGGAATCGTCTCGAAATCTAGCTACCACGTCGACTGGCCGACTCGAGACGCTTAGAATTTGCACATTTTTCGCAACGAGCGTAGATTGCGACACTTAAGTACATTTGAGCGTTCGCGCCGTCATGTCAAGTGCGTAATCAGTCAACTCGAGCTCAAGTGTGGGCCATGGTGACAAATATCTCCTAATTTGAAGAAAATCCAAAGTAGGTGGATTTAGTGGATAAGCGAATCATCTCAACCAATTAACTCGACACGTAAGTAAAAGAGGGGGAACAAAAGGAGACTTCTCTTCTCCATTTTTGCTAGAATCCGGAAATTGAGAGAGTGGAGAGCAGATTTTTGAAAATTCAGAGTTTTAGAAAGAAAGGCAATTTCTCTAGATTCAGTGTTCGACCGTCGGACTGGGTCAAGCAAGCATAAAGTTGTTCTACGCGGCAAGGGCTACTGGTGGCACCCGATTTTGTGGAGTTTTGACAACCTAAGAGGTAGGCCCTCCCTACCGGTTATTTTTGGTTTTAAGAGCTTTGTAAATGACGAAGTGTTTGAGGTCGTGAATGATCACTGGGTCGGGTCCTAAAACTCGGGACTAATCGCTGAATCTCTAGAACCCGTTTTGGACATTTAGGACTATTTGGTGGAGTTTGTGTGATAATTTATGCAATAAATTATGGTTTGGGTGTAGTTGGGCCTAAATGGCCATGGATTTCGGTCGACAAATTGGAATCATAAGGAGAGGGCTGCCCACGGACATCCCACTCAGCGCTTTGGGACTCAAAAACAAATTCCCGATTTGCTTGATTGGACCGGAAATGGTCCATGTGTGTTGTAAGAAAAATATTGCTTGAATTGGATGACTTGAATTGTGTGAAAGAAATGTTAATGTATAAAAAATTAAATGTGTTAACATGTTGTTGAATTATATAAAAATATAATTGTGTGTAAGCCATGGGAATTAAAATGGATTGTTGATTAGCTCAAGTGAGCTAATTTTGATGTTATTGATATGAATTAAATAACATGATGTATGTGGATTAAACTTTTTAAATATATGCATAATTGATATATTGACATGTGTGGTTTGGAAATGACATAATGCATTTCATATGCACCGGGGCAACCTAGAAAATTAAGTGTGAGTGCATGGCATGAAAGAAAAGAAATGAAAAATGGAAAGTGGTTGTGAAAGGTATTCAAGGGAAGATTTTCCGAAGAATTGTCTTGGAGAGTAGTCCAACAGTTCATCTCGAAGGCTGACCCCATGATTGTCTTGGAAAAATGATCCAGCAATTCTTCTCGTAGGGTAGTCCAATAAATTTACCGAAACTCGGTAGTACGTTTTCGAGAACAAAAACCTTTTGTTTTGAAAATGATGTTTTTTTCTCACATTTGGCTTAGGTATGCGTAGGGAGCAGCCAGGTCTCGAGAAGCCGGGAAAGGGTGAGTCGATTCTCATCCATATCATTTGTGACATTCAAGTAGATCATGTATTTGCTTGAATGTGTTTATGTTGAATCATGCCATGTGCACTTAGCGGGAGTAACTCCATGTAGAGATTATCACTACTGGCATTGCTCACTCCGTCGAGGGATCATATTTCCGCACGGAGTGTTCGGATGACGACGCCATTGTGAGGTCGTTTGAGAAGAAAGCCGACATGTGGCTTGGTATTCATTTCGGTATAACATAAATTAAAACTTTAAATCTTAATATATGTTTGTATTAAGAGTGATGTATCAACTCTGAACTATGGTAAATATAGTTGATGTATGTTGGTGAGTATTGATGTAAAAATTCAAGTGACCATTTTACTCATGTATAGGTCCTATAATATGAGAGACACAGTATTCACGGTCGATCGGTTATCAACGACACTTCGATTTGGGGCGTCACAACCTTGGTATCAGCTAAGGAAAACGACACTGTGGGAGCTCCTGCGGTATGTCTATAAGTATTTAGGCCATGGTCATGAGGTGTAAGAACATCACAGCTTAGTATAGCTCGATGTTGGATACTAGAGTTATAGCTTAGTATCAGTAAGTTAGGTATATGGTTTACCTAGGACTTGATGGAAAACGGGTTAGATCATGCATCCTAGTGCATTTGATGAATTGTTGTGTGATTATGTGTGATTGAATTGTGTGATTTGTATGTTTGGTGAGTAGCATAGGAGAAAGTGTTGAACATTAGGGTCGAGAAAACAAAACCCTTAGTTTGAGGTTTCAGGTTTGTTTGAGAATTTTTGGGCAAAATGGTCCATAAATAAACGATTTTTTTTTTTTTTGGGACAGTTGCTCCAGTTTTTGAACATGAACAGATTTGGTTTTGTGAAATTCTGGAAAATTATTCCAGTTTTTGCACAAGAAAAAGGGTTAAAATTAAACTCTTAAATGGTCAGATAAATAGCGTTGTTCAAGCTATCGCATTCGGGAGAGTAAGGAAGGCTACTCGAAGGAATAAAAAAAAATGTGTTTACTAATTTTTCTCGAGGTTTTAAAGTGTGAAACAGAAAATATTTAAAATAAATATTTTTGGTTCTACTCAAGATATGAAAAAATTAAAAAATTTTATGATCTTGCAAAGGAGTAAAACAAAATGAAAAAAATAATGAGTATAAAAAACGTGCAAAAGGAGGCTAGAACGGGCTACGCCCCATATAGCCGAGTCACGACATACAGATCAGATCGCGACATGTGGCGCCAGGCGCAAATGGGGCCACGATACGGCCGTAAGCCCCGCGACACGGCCGCCACAACACGCCGGGGAGGCTCGCGACACGACCGCCCGCGCTTGGGGGCCAGCGGCAATACTCGCGCGCACGGCCCGACCGCGAGCGCGATACAATGGTTTGTATCGCGGGTCGGGGCGACCTTGATGTTCGCATATTGCACAACAAGGTCAGCGACATGGCAATGTCACGCGACGACACGTATTAATCAGGCACATCGCAACACCCGCCGCAGGAGCACGCTACGATACGAGTCAGATTGCGGACACAAATTTTTGCGGTCGCGACCAGGAGTGCGACACGGTGAGGACACCCGCCATGACATGACCGGATGCAGCCACCACATCGCGCCCAACGCCGCCAGCCGCGCCCGCGGCCTAGGCGCAGCGCGAACGCAGGCGCGCGCCGCCCAGGGTCCCGGGCTCGCACACCACCCAACCTAGTTTTGACTCAATGCACTGTTTTGAGTCACTGTTTGGATAACTGTTCATGAACACTATTCACGGGGTTTTCAAAAAATAAAATAAAATAAAATAAAAAGAAATAAAATAAAATAAAATAAAATTTTTGTTGCATATGATTTAAAGTATGGAAAATTTTTCGACATGTGAATAGTGTCTCGGGGCTGTGTTTACACCTTAGAGACACTTCATAAAAACTTAACTTGCCATTTGACATGTGTAGATGGCTAGTCGTGGGATAGGATGTAGAGGTCATCCACGAGGTGCTAGCTTACACCACCCGCATTTGACCAAAGAAGTCTCTTGTTAAGGTTGTAGGGATTGGCACGCGCGACAGGCCGTGCTAGAGCAAAGAGGAGAGTTGTGAGGTCCGAAAGTAACCTCCGCAGGTTCAAGGCACATCACCCGACATTCATGTGGGAGGAGATCCGATGGTGGCGCACTACTGGTTCATGCAGGAAGAAGATATCGGGAGGTGATGGAGACACTCCAATGACGACTCAGGATCGTACTAGCCGCATTCCAAATGCATAGGCAAGGCCCAAGTGCAGGAATCGGCTAAGACCTCTAGGACCTGTGAGGCAATGACATAGTGAATTTCTACGAGCCATTTACGGGCAAGCATTTTTTCTACCACCTTAGAGATGCGAAGGCTCGGGAGTTCCAGAGCCAGCGGGCCATGACTATGATTGAGTATGTGGCAGTTCACTGAGTTAGCTTGTTTGTCGATGATTATGTAGCCACTGCATCTAGCTAAGGTCAGAGGGTTCGAGAACTGACCGAGATCGTCCATTCGAGGCAGGATTATGTGACTTTGCCTATTAAGACATGGACTCTATGGTTGGACCGCCATGACCATAGAGAGAGAGAGATGAGATGCACGGCACTCTGGATGCGTGTTAGTGGCAAAGAGGAAGGAGAGTTTGGGCCTCTTCCGCTCGAAAGAGGCGTATATTTCGTCAAGTAAGGATTTCAGAATGGTCGAGGTTGTCAGTGGCAAGGCCAAGATAGGCATTCGTCGCGCAGACAGATGATATGTTATTTCTACCGACAGCCTGGACATATGAGACGAGATTGCCCTCAGAGACAAGGATCCCTGATTGGGACAAAGATAGTCCCGCTTAGTCAGGACAGAGAGGATACAGCTTCATTCCTCCACACCCTCTAGTACGGGTCAAAGAAACCGGCTTCACGCAGGTGCTATATAAGCACCTCGACAAAGCATTGCATGGGCCGAGGAGCCAGAGGGTCGAGGTCGTGCACAGAGCTCACAGGTCGACTCTTCGGGACCCAGGGCGTGTCTAAGCACCGCTGCGCTGCAGGCCGAGCATGCACACCGACATGCAGTGGTACGTTTTATACATGAGTTTGTTTTTCGATGCATCCCGTTTATTAATGCATCTCTGCGGTTATGTGGCTCGGGCTTGGAGGTTGAGGCCTCTAGAAGAGCCAAGCATGGATGTTCTCCCTAGAACCTGGGGTGAGAGTTGACTTGATAGGTCGGATTGTGAGAGTGCCGGGAGATCTCGAGATTCTACTCATGGTGTAATCCCGATCGGGTGTCTCAAAGAGGGCATCAATGCATTTATGTGCACTATGACACGTCGTAGCTCCGTGTGGTGCACCTGTGATATTACTTACCACTCTTGGTGAGTGTGGGCTTGATTTTGTCTCGGGACTACGCTCCAATGAAGACTCATGGTTCAAATCAGAAATGAAAAGTAATTAATGTGTGTCAAGGTGAGCAAAAGGGTCAAGCATTCTCGTGAAAAGCCTGGAATTAGGGTGAAGGAGGCCCGAGGTAGTATCCGAAAGGTCCTGTGTGGGTGTAAGAGACCCGTGGAGACATCCAAAATTTCTGTGTGGGTGTAAGAGACCCGTGGAGATATCCAGAATTTCTGTGTGGGTGTAAGAGACCCGTGGAGATATCCAGAATTTATGTGTGGGTGTAAGAGACCCGTGAAGATATCAAGAATTTCCGTGTGGGTGTAAGAGACTCGCAGTGTAGGCCGAAAAGTTCTATTGCCCGAGAGAGAAAACACACTGTCATGGTTATCACGTAGACTTAGAGTTGAGGATGTGTGAGCCTGACTCGACTTCGAGATTTGGATACCCATTGAATCGCATTAGGTGTCAGGAGCCGTATGGCTCGATATATAGATGTCATTCATGACATGGATTAGTTGACGACCCATTGATCGCTGATCGTGGACTCGAAGGTTAGCGCTTGCACACCGCGTGGATGGTGTGGGTTACATATGCACGTGGTCGACGCCAGATGTGCTGGAATTTCGACCTAAATTCTTTGCCGGCGGCAGAATGTAAACCCCGAGAAAATCTAATTTTTTGAAAAAGGGCAAAATGATAATTTCGGTCAAAAATCTGAAATTTTTTTAGATCTCGGATGATGAAACGGACTTCACCGTTGGAATCGTCTTGCGAAATCTAGCTACCACGTCGAATTCCGAGAAAGTTGGAATTTACACGTTTTTTGAGGCAACGAGCATAATGTGGGACACTTGGCACATTTTGAGTGGCTCACAGTGTGCCACGTGTCAGGTGCATAATCAGTCAACTTGAGCTCAAGTGTGGGGCCCATGGGTGACATGTGGCATCTCCTAATTGGAAGAAAATCCAAAGTAGGTGGATTTAGTGGATAAGGAATCCTCTCAACCAATTAGAACTTGACATGTGGCAAAGAGGGGGAACAAAGACTTCTCTTCTCCATTTTTGTTGGAATCCGGCAATAGAGAGAGTGAAGAGCAGATTTTTGAAAATGGAGGGTTTTTAGAGAAAGAAAGTGCAACTTCTCTCTAGATTTCCCGGTGTTCGGACCGTCTGACCGTCTGCCAAGAAGCTAAAGTTGTTCTATCGCAAAGAAGGGCTACGCCTGGCACTGGGCTTTATGGAGTTTTGACAACTCCAAGAGGTGTGGGATCTTCTCCTACTTACATTTTTTGCCAGAGATTTGTAAATGATTTGAAGTGTTTGAGGTCGTGAATGACCGTTTGGTTGGTCCCAAAACTTGGGACTGAATTGTTGGAATTTAGGAACCCGTTTTGGATAGTTTAGCGACTGTTTGGGTGGTTTGTATGATAATTTATGCAATAAATTATGGCTGGGTGTAGTCAGCAAGAAATGGTTGATTTCTGGCTCCACAAAGTGGAACCGACAAAGCTGGGGAGAGAGGCTGCCCACGGATAGCCCACTATTCGCCTGGGGACTATTAAAAATGTACTCCTGCTTGTTTGATTGGACCGAAAATGGTCCATGTGTGTTGTAAGAAAAATATTGCTTGAATTGGATGGCTTGAATTGTGTCAAAGAAATGTTAATGCATAAAAAATTAAATGTGTTAACGTGTTGTTGAATTATATAAAAATATAATTGTGTGTAAGTCATGGGAATTAAAATGGATTGTTGATTAGCTCAAGTGAGCTAATTTTTATGTTATTGATATGAATTAAATAACATGATGTATGTGGATTAAACTTTGTTAATATATGCATAATTGATATATTGGCATGTGTGGTTTGGAAATGGCATAAAGCATTTCATATGCACCGGGGTAACATAGAAAATTAAGTGTGAGTGCATGGCATGAAAGAAAAGAAAAGAAAAAATGGAAAGTGGTCAGAAAGGAATTTCAAGGGAAGATTTTCTCCAAGAATTGCTCGAGAGCGTTGGCCCAACAACATCTCTAGGTCGACCCATGATTGTTTCGAAAATGATCTAGCACTACTCGGAGGGGAAGTCCAATAAATTTACCGAATCTCCTAGAGTACGCTTCGAGAACAAAAACCTTTTGTTTTGAAAACGATGTTTTTTTTTTCTCGCATTTGGCTTAGGCATGTGTGAGGGAGTCAGTGAGGGCTCTAGAAGTGGGAAAGGGTGAGTCGCATTCTCATCCATATCATGTAGACATTCAAGTAGGTGGGGAGTAACCTATGTAGGAGATTATCACTACTAGGCATTGCTCACCTTGTCGAGGGATCATTATTTCGTGTAATGTGGAGGTTCCTGGATGATCTCGAGCTTATTAGAGAGGTCACATGGAGAAGAAAGCCGACATGTGGCTTGGTATTCATTTTGTATAACATGTATTAAAACTCTAAATCTTAATAAATGTTTGTATTAAGAGTGATGTATTAACTCTTGAACTATGGTAATATAGTTGATGTATGTTGGTGAGTATTGATGTCCGGGGTCTGCGCTATTTTTAATATGTATAAGTCCTCATAATATGAGACACGTATTCGCGGTTGACGGGTTAGTGTCAACGAGACACCCCGATTGGGGCGCCATGTGTTTATTCGAAATGAATTGTGATAAATTGCATATTGATTTGTTTTAAATTGATTTGATACAACTGATTGTGAAATGAATTGCACATGAAAAATTGCATGAGTATTGGAAACCAAGTATTTGTATATAAATGTATATACACTATTGTAAATCGCTATGAATGATTTGAGCGCATTTAATAGAATGTTAACCATTAAATTCGAGTTAAGGATAGATTGGTATACCAATAAGGGTCAAATGAGCAGTATTGCGCCAAACGTAATGATGTGTCACTCCGATCCGTAGCCCAATATGACAAGATTTGATAAATACTCACGAAATGATTTTTAATAAACCAAGCACTCAACGGACCGCACTGTTATAAAACCTTTATACCGACCGCAACCTGGACCGCTCCTGATTCGTTATCCTGTGCATTGAAAGCATAGGTTAAATTCGCTTTAAGGGAAAAAATGAAAGAAATTGTGAAATGCACGATTCGTATTTGAATGATTTATCGATATGAAACCGCATGATTTACTTAAACTCGAAATTAAGAGATAATCGTATAGAACCACTAGGCATGAAATGCTTAGCTGCCGCTTATCATCGTAAGTGTGTATCGAGTGAACATGTGCGAAGGAAAGACCGCAAATGATCTGCAGTCAATGTTAAGGCCTCACGGAGTTGAAGTAAAGCTCCAACCTTGCATTCATGAAATATATTTGACACTTTTTGTACAAATTCTAATTTTTTTTTGTAAATATTTTGGTATTGAAAACGACTTATAATGCTGTAATGTATAAAGGTGGTAAATGGACCAAAAGGGCATGTAATGCTATATTTAATGGAAAATGTGTATTGAAAATAAAATGATGGGTCCCCTTTAAGTTGAATTAGTATATACAAATATATTTTCATAAAGATAAATATCCTTTACAAAATGAGCATTGGAAATGTGTTTTACTGACAAAAGAAAAATGAACTGGATTCGAAAAGAGGACCGCGCCCCGGATCAGATTAGTCCTCGGGGTTAGGTTCGGTACGGGGCGTGAGTCGCCACATTTTCAAAGCAGTAATGAGCTCCAGCTTGCTGCTCCCACAAAATGATTTAAAATTTTTTTTTTTCTAAGGATTTTGAAATTATTCCAGACATGCATTGCATTTGCATATAAAGGATGACGAGACTCTGATGCGATCTTGTTAGTCTTAATAGGTAAGCATGGATGGTTTAGGACCCCATAGGGTCAGAGGTGACTTAGGAAGTCGCCTAAATAGCCTTGCTAGTGGGGAAGGTAAGCAAGCGTCCCATGCTCCATCGATTCGTGAGCAAGATCAAGCAGCAGGAAGTGCTATGGATATCATCCAGCAGATAGCTCAAGCATTGCAAAGAGCAGCACAACCAGCTACAGTTGTTCCTCAACGGTTAGCCATAGAGAGAATGGCAAAATATCGACCCATGGATTTCCTTGGGAAGAAAGATGATGAGCCTTCCATGGCGGAAAATTGGCTCGAAAGAATTGAAAGAATGCTTCAACAAATGTATTGCATACCACAGGAGAATTTAGAGTGTGCGGCCTCTTTACTACAGGATGAGGCTTACAGTGGTGGGTTTCCGTGACTAGGACTGCACCACCGGAGAGTGTTACATAGGAGTTCTTCTTGACAGAATTCAGGAATCAATATGTGAGTCGTATCTATATGAGTAATATGAGACGAGAGTTTCATAATTTGAAACAAAGACAGATGAGTGTGACTGAGTATCAGAGAGAATTCATCAGATTGAGCAAGTATGCTCTTGAGATGCTAGTGATTGAGGAAGAGAAATGCCGCAAGTTTGAAGATGGCCTCAATGACCATATTCGGGCCCATGTCACAGGATTTTGCCATGATGACTTTTCTAAAATTGTGACATGTGCTCTAAATGTTGAAAGAGTGAAGAATGAGGAATATGAAAGAAAAGAAAGAAGACAGGTAAGAAAAATCCCGGTCAGCCAAGCTCCTATCAGCACTAGAGTAAGAAGTTAGAGGACCATAAGGTTCAAATCGCATTAACAAATTAAAACTACTTCCAGAGTAAGACTATTCTACCTAAGACCGTTAGTCACAAGGCACTAGAGGTTCTTCAAGAGGACAAGCTCCTCCTTATTGCACACATTGTGGGAGGAAGCATAGAGGAGAGTGTTGGAGATTGATAGGTGCTTGTTTGGTTTGTGGATCCAATGAGCACAAAGTGAGAGATTATCCTAGAGCTCGTTCGTTCACACTGGACTGGGCGTACAGTTTCAGTAGTACAGAAGAGCAACAAGGACAACAAGAGTGTTGCATCACTGAAAGTGCACCGACAAGCTGATTACCCGACCATGGGTAGACAAGATACTCGTGCTCCAATTAGGGCATATGAAGGCAAAGAAGAGAAAGATGCACCGGATGTGATAGTTGATAATTTCTATATCTTTGAGACTATTGTACATGAATTGATAGATCTAGGTTCAACCCATTCTTACATTTGTACTGCCATTCCGAGTTTGGGTAGTTTACCAAAGAGTGAAACCGAGTATGATATCTTGGTGACAAATCCACTTGGGCATAGTGTCATTATGATTAGAGTTTACAAAGATTGCCCCATCAAAATACAAGTATGAGTTTCCGTGAGACTCTGACTGCTATCATTCAGAGAGCTCGATGTGATATCGGGGGATGATCAGTTGTCCCGACAATTAAGTCAGAGCACCCTTCCTTCCGGTCCGATCCAAATGGTGGATCCAACCTGCCCGGATGCTCGCTTAATTCTTGATTTACATTTTACAAATTTTATTTTTCAAAAGTGTTATGACCGAATTCCCGCTCGACCGAATGGCGGATCCAAACTGGAGCTCCTAGCTTACTCCGATTGTTTTCATTTATTCATCAAACATTTTATTTATAAGTATTTCATTTAGAGTCTTCATGCTGAAGCATATCAAATGGTAGGCCCATAAACATTTACTTTTATGCAATACGTTTACAAAATGGCATGTCATGCCTTTACCAAATGATATACAAAACACATTTTTAGAGATTAACTCTTTTGTTCACAAAATATCACATGTTTAAAAGAGATGATATGCATATGACGGGGTATACACCTATACGCCGCAACTTCTCTATGACTCGCACTTCGGGTCTCGCCCTCTTCTGCTTACTTGATACCTGTGCATAGATAAAAACTACACGCTAAGCATTTTAATGATTAGTGTTTCTATACAGTTCTATTACAATCTTCAATTTAGCACGACATGCATTTATCATTAAACCATGCCTTTTATATCAAACTATACTCATGCTTATTCATTTTCATATGCTTTCACTTTACAAATCATTGATCATATCAAAATATGCATTTTCACATGCAACTAATCATTCAACAATTCAATTCATGAGATTCAAGCATACACTCTTGAAGATGTGTTTAGTTTACAAATCCCATTTTTGTTTCACTTATCAAAGTTTGGTATATCACTTTGACTATACAATTCATATTCATGATGGATTCCGTTCGGTGAATCCCATCCTTTTTTTTCATTCGGTAATGCGATTACACATTTAACAATTTTGGTCTCCCATTATGACGGATGTCGATTGGTGCATCCCGCCAAGTGGGACATTTCTTCAATGCCATACACCATCATGACAGATGCCGATTGGTGCATCCCACTAAGTGGGACATTGGACAATTTTGGGTTGCCTTCATGACGAATGCCGATTGGTGCATCCCGCCATGTTAGTCGTTCGGTATATCGATTCAATTCAAGATGTCAAGAATTGACCACCTGCTTACAATTCGACACCGCCTCACATGCAATTAATTTTCAAACAATTCAAATATCACATTTTCAATTCATATGCACTTTCGTAATATCATTTCAAAGATATACTCATTCCATATAATCATTTTTATTGATTTGGTAAACCCACAAACACTTGAAGTAAGGATGAGGTTCGAACAAACCGAAACCGTCTGGCCTCGCTTCCTTCCTTCGACCCTGGCCCCAGGTTAGGTGATCCTCACTCGTCCCTAGTCAATAACAATCACGCCACTCTTAGTGGATAAACAATTATTATACATTTTTAGTGAATGACAATTTATCTTTGTTAACGGTTTTAGGTTACGCCGAGCTACGGTACGTTTTTCATTTGGTTTTATCCTTATTTGAACTCCCATTAATAATTTATTAGGGTCCCTAAACTATCTACGAATAATGATGGTGTTTAAACAAAATCCAAATTTTCGCTAGGAATGCTGTCTACGCCGCGACGCTACGGGCGTGAGCCCTCCACGCGGGCGTAGCGCGCCACGTCGTGGTGTACCCAAGGGCTGCCCTTTTTGGGCACCTCAGCCTCGCCGCGACGAGGCATCCCATGTTACGGCTTAGGTCTACGATGCGGCGTGGGTTCCCTACACTCGCACAGAGGAGCCCATTTTGCACGCATTTTCTCGGTTTTCCTTTCTGCAATTTTCTCCAAAAAATCACCCCAAAACTGATGAAACTCTAGAAATCACCCCAATAGCATTCCTATCATCCTAAACCAACCATGAGCAAAACCCATGGATGGATTAGGCTTCAAAATCCAAACATCATTTAAAGAAATCTAGGGTTTAGGTTCATACCTTAAATCCCTTTTGCACTTCAAGCCTAAGCCTTTTTCATTCTTCCTTCTTGCAAGATCTTGAGCAAAAAGGGAAGAATCACACCAAAACCTCTTTCTTCTCCAAGACCTAGCCTTCTCTCCTCTCAAAACCCTAAATGCTTGTCTAATGTCATGTTCTAAGACCAAATGTGGTCTAAGATCATTAACCTCATAAGGCTTGTTTTTTGGCCCACAAAAACTACTTTAGACTTAAGTCTCTCCTAAATGCCATCTCGCCCATATATTTTCTCTATTTGCATTTAAATTCTCCATATTCACTCTTAGACCTTTATTCTTTATCACAAATGACCCTTAGGTCCTCATTTTACCAATTTCAAATTTGCCCTTTTTCAGCTTTGGTTTATTTTCGGGTTCAATCAATTTCTCATTTTTGCATATAACATTTAATCATATGCCAACATATTCATTTCACATTTCACAATTTATCAGTTTTCCCTGGAAAAACCTAAGTTTGGCTCAATTTATACCCAGAATATATAATAAAATTGTTATAAAATTCTAGAGTATTTTTGGGGCGTTACACAAGTGGTGGTTGATTGTAGAATGAAGAGAGTGACCTTAAGGACACCGAGTGGCAAGGAAGTGACTTTTATTGGCGAGAGGTCAAACCACCTCTCTAATGTGATATCCGTCGCTACTGCTAGAACGATGGTTCGAAAGGGGTGTGAAGCCTACTTGGCATATGTGATATATACAAAAAAGGTAGAGCCTAGCTTACCGGACATCCCTATAGTTAGTGATTATCCGGACGTGTTTCTGGAGGAGTTGTCAAGATTGCCTCCACAGAGAGAGATTGAGTTCGCAATCGACGTTGTTCAGGGTGCCACTCTGGCATCTATTACACCGTATCGAATGGCTCCGGTGGAGTTAAAAGAATTGGAAATTTCGCTTGCAAGCACCATTTGAGAAAGGATTTATCTGCCCCAGTGTATCACCATGGGAGCTCCTGCTCTTTGTTAAAGAAAGATGCTACGCCTGGGCCAGGTGTTTATTATAGTAACCGAACAAATGACATGAAGAACAAATATTCGTTACCTAGGATTGATGACTTGTTTTGTAACACCCCGAAATATACCCTAGTCGTTTTCGACATGTTTAGGTATTTTGTAGGTATAATTTGAATTTTTCGTAAGTATTATTTTGTTAAGTGAGAAAATTTGAAAACTCAAAATTTGTACAAGATACAAGGCCAAACTTGTAATTTGTCAAAATGGGACATAAAGGTCATAAGGTAAGAAGAGTGTGGACTAAAGTGGAAATAACATAATTTGATTTACAAATAGTAAAGAAATGGGGGACCCCAGTGAAATAAAAGGAAAAATTTATTATAAAGGATGAGACCAAAATATCTCATTTTTTGGTCTCCCAAATTTAGGCTTCAATGCTTTGGAGCAAAGAAGAGAGTGAGTAAGAGAAGAATAAGCAAGAGAAAAGGTATGGAACTAAGTATAGAAGTCTAGTTTTTGTATGGAATCATTTGTATTTGGACTTTGGTATGGATTCATGACTTTGGTATGGATCACTATGTATTTGTGACTTTGAGTATGGAAAAGTATGATTTGTATGGGTTATAAGGGAAGGTAATGGATTTCTAGGTTTAGTTAGAAATTCTCTTCCTAACCCTAGATGTCTTAAAATCGATCAGTAAAACCAATGATTTCATAAGCCGAGTAGGAATCCTCCTTGAGTAGGGACTTTGGTTTATGATGTCGATACATGTTCGAGTTAGGAATTGGACCTAACTTACAAGTGATTAAGTTCGGGTTTGGAAAACCTCTAATTCTTCTATGTTCGCTTCATTAAGTTAGAACCCATTTGGGAGTTATTCTCAGTGATGCCTTGGGAGTATTTAAGAGTTTTGGTTTGATTTCTGAAAAAAGGGAAGGAATGATAAAAAATTTGGGCAAGATCGGGGGTCCTTCGCCATGGCGAGGACTCCTCGCAGTTAAATGGCGTAAATGAAGGAAACGGCTAGCCTCGGTTCAAGGAACACCAGATACAACATGGAAATGTTGTGTTTTTTGCTTCGCTTTGTTTTTCCGTTGTTTCAAGACTTGTCTATTGACTAATAAGGATTCTATAAGTGTATGAAAGGGTCCATATATGTCTCTGTAGCAAAGGAAAAAATTTACTGCACTCGCCGTTTCTACGAGCTTAAGCAACTTAATGTCCCTATGATAAGATAGTAAGCCTTGAACACATATAATTGGTGGACCCGCCTGCACTGTGACATGGAATGACACGACACCTTTGTTACGTGGGTAGGCACGTATAGTACTTCGGTACTCTCTGATTAGTGCGACGACACTCTCTGACCGTGCTTCGACACATTTAGTACTTCTAAGAGACTGCTGGGGCATCGACACCTCCCCGCTTGGGCACTTCACTCTCCTCGATTAGTGCGACGACACTCACCGTCAATGCTCGACACCCCCGCTTTGTGCTACTAAGACTCAAGACTGCACTGCACCTCTCGAGTACTTATTGTGTTGTGTCCTACTCGTTTCTTATTACTAGTCTAGGTAATCCAATAGTTATATGATAAGGTTCTGAATAACGAATAAGAGGAAAGTAATGCACATCATTCTGCTCTGTAATACCTACGGGTACCTCCGTATAAGTATAAGCTCTGAATGTACCTAAAGGTACCTCCGTACAAGTATAAGCTCTATAACTCCTACAGGAGATCTGAACAAGTATAAGTCTGCTAAAGGTACAAGTATAAGTATAAGTTCAATAGTACCTACGGGTACTTTAGTATAAGAATAAGCTCCATAGTACAAGTATAAGATCCGTAATACAAGTATAAGATCTGGAATACAAGTATAAGCTCCATAATACAAGGATAAGTTCAGTAGTACCTACGGGTACCTTCGTATAAGGATAAGTTCAGTAGTACATACGGATACCTTCGTATAAGGATAAGTTCAGTAGTACCTATGGGTACCTCCGTATAAAGATAAGTTCAGTAGTACCTATGGGAACCTCTGTATAAGGATAAGTTCAGTAGTACCTACGGGTACCTCTGTATAAAGATAAGTTCAGTAGTACTTACGGGAACCTCCGTATAAGGATAAGTTCAGTAGTACCTACGAGTACCTCCGTATAAAGGTAAGTTCAGTAGTACCGAATACCTCCGTATAAAGATAAGTTCAGTAGTACCTACGGGGATTACTGTACAAGCATAATCTTTATAGTACCTACGGGTACCTCTGTATAAGTATACGCTCTGTAGTATTAGTATAAGCTTCGTAGTACAAGCATAAGTCCCTTAGTACAAGTATAAGCTCCGTTGTACGAGTATAAACTCTGTAACTCTAACAGGAGATCGGTATAAGTATAAGATTGACATAAGTATGAGTATGTGGATAAGTACTCACAGAGGCATAACAACTCTTTGTAGAGTTCTAACCAAGAATAAGTTTGTTATATGAATTCATGAACAATTATGATATCTGCTCTGTTATTGTTATATGCTTATTGTACAAGAGTATTGATGCATGTGTATATGTATAAGTCATATTTTTCCCACTAAGCGTAAATCTTAGCACGGGTTTTTAATCCGTGTAGGTACAGAAGAAGACGTCCGCGATCTTCCGCATACTTGCTAGCTAGGCAAGACACTTATAGGGGTTCATCACCGTAGGTCTGCACTTTGATTATGTAAAAGTAAATGTACAGTTTTTGTTATATATATGTAAATGGGACTCAGGATTATATGTATTAACACTGTAAACACCACTAAGGTGGTAGCTGATTAGACTTAAGGCGATATTTGATATGCTTATAAGACTCGGATCACCCATGTCCGAAAAGCAAGTAAAGAGTCCCAAGTAAGGGTTCGCCTCCTCCACCCTCCTAGGCTAGGGTCAGGGGCGTGACAAGTTCGACCAATTGAAAGGCAAGTGTCTTTTCAAGATTGACTTATTTATCCGGGTATCATCAATTAAGGATTGCGACGCGGATGTGCATAAGATGACATTTAGACGCGTGATAAAGATTACGAGTTCCCTTGTAATGCCGCTTGCTGACAAATCGCCAGCCTTCATGTAATTTTTAATGAACCGCGTGTTTTTCGATCGTATGTAGATCAGTTTGTCGTGGTGTTTATTGATGACATCCTTGTGTATTCAAAGGATCGGGAAGATCATGATACGCACCTTCAGGTAATGATAGAAACCTTGAGAAATTTTTGTTTTATGCAAAATTGAGCAAATGTGAATTTTGGTTGAGATTAGTGTCCTTTCTTGGACATATTGTATCAGAAAAAGGAATTTGAGTGGATCTAAAGAAGATAGAATTGATTATTGAATGGAAACCACCGAGAAATGTCACGAAAGTGCGTAGATTCTTAGGATTGGCAGGTTACTACAGAAGTTTCATTAAGGGGTTTTTTACGATCGCAAATTACGATAAGATCAAGCCCAAAAGAATGTGAGATTTGAGTGGGAGGAAAAGTGTCGTTAGCTTGAAGTTGAAAGCATTCTAACCAAGGTAATCGTTCCATTTCTTAGCCGACCTCCCAGAAGAATACGTGATTTTTAGTAATGCTTCATTAAATGGACTCGATGCTGCCCTATGCAAGAGGGTAAGTAGTAGCTTATGCTTCAAGGCAATTGAAGCCGCATGGAAAGAACTACTCCACGCATGATTTGAATTCACGTAATTGTGTTCGCATTGAAAATATGGAGAAACTATTTTTACGGAGAAAACCTGCTTCATCTACACCATCACAAAAAGTCTTAAGTATTTGCCTCGCAAAGAGAGCTTAACTTATGACAACGTAGATGGATGGAATTGATCAAGGATTATGATTGTGTAATCAATTATCATCCCGGGAAGGCCAATACAGTAGTAGATGCTCTGAGTAGAAAGTCAATACAAATGCTTTGAGCGTTGAAAGCTCATTTGTCATTATCGACGACTCGCAATAGTGATGTAATCTGATTGCAAAACCAGATGAAAGCAACCGAGCGCTGCAGGTACAAAAAGAATGATTTAGAAAATTTCCGCAATTGTAAATCAGAGTAGAGAGGGGAAAGAAACCGAATTTATAGTGAACGAGGATGGATTTGTGTATTATAGAGACGGTTTATAAAATTCCAATGATGATGAGTTGAAGAAACGCCATTCTCGCGAGTACACAAAGGATCTACATGATCCCTGAAGCACAAAGATGTATCAGGATTTAAAGACTTCATATTGGTGGTCTGGAATGAAAAGAGATGTTTCAGAATTTTGTGACTATGTGTATGGTGTGTCAGAAAGTGAAAGCTGAACATCAAGTTTCTTCGGGATTGTTACAGCCTATCAGGATACCCAAATGGAAATGGGACCGAATCACAATGGATTTTGTGGTCGGGTTATCGTTGGATAGAAGAAAGCATGATTAAGCTCGGGTCGTAGCAGAATCGATCGGGCGAAGACAACCACTTACTAGTGAGAACCGACTATTCACTTGACAAGTCAAGTGCAGCTTTACATAAAGGACATAGTTCGTTACATGGGATTCAATATCGATCATTTCAGATAGAGATCCGAGGTTTGCCTCGAGATTTTGGGGAAAATTGCAAGAGGCTTTAGGCACTCGACTGAATTTGAGCACAGCGTTCCACCCTCTAGTCGACTATGAGAATGGACAATCGGAAAGGGTGATCCAAGTGTTGGAAGATATGCTAAGAAGTTGTATGATCAACTATGAGAATAGTTGGGATAGACACATCCCTCTAGTCGAATTTGTGTATAATAATAGCTTCCAGTTGAGTATCGAAACGGCACCTACGAGGCCATCTATTAAGAAAAATGTCAAACACCATTGTGTTGGACCGAGTTAAAAGAGAAGAAGATAATTGACCTTGATTTGATTCAAGAAACATAGGAAAAAATGAAAATGAATAGAGAAAGATTGAAAGTGGTCACGGATAGACAAAAATCCTATGTCATGAGAAGAGTGATATCTCGATATGAGATCGATGAGAGAGTATTTTTGAAAGTATCGCCGAAGAAGGTAATGAGATTGGGAAAAAGCGGTGAGTTGAGTCTTAGGTCTATCAGCCATATGAAGGATTGAGAAAGTGGGTCCAAAGAGCATATAGATTTTCAGCTTTTACCACCGCAGTTGGAAAAGATCCATAATACCTATGTGTCAATGCTAAGGAAGTATAGGTCAGACCCATCACATGTAGTCTCTTCGTAGACAATTGCTTAAACCGACTCCGACGTACGGCAGCAGCCCTCAGAGATCTTAGCGCGACAAGTCAAAAAATTTCAGAACAAGCGAATTCCATTAGTCAAAGTGTTGTGAAGAAACCACAAGACCGAGGAAGCCACGTGGGAAAGCGAAGAGGTTATGCGGCAACAATACCCTCAACTGTTCAATGAAGGTAATTTCGATGACGAAATTCTTTTAAGGAGGGGAGAGTTGTAACGCCCTGAAAATACCCTAACAGTTTTATAACATGTTCAGGGTGTAAAATAAATTAAATTATATTTTTCTGGCGTTTAAATGGCTAAAAACAAAGAATGATAAAAACCCGAAAATTTTAAAGGAGCCAAACAAATTTGGTAAAAATGTCAAATGAGGACCTAAGGGTCATAAATGGGTAATGTAAGTGACAAAGTAAAAATGAAATGAAATGAAGTGGAAATGAAAGTGAAATGAGGCTTTAAAATGAGAAAAATGAGAAAAAAACCAATTAATGTGCTAGCCAAACATGGCATTACACATGACATGAGAATAAAGACTAAAGTGGTCTATGGAATGCCCATTTGGGCATTCACATTTTTGAGATAAGCAAGGGGAGAAGGAGCTAGGGCTTGGGAGAAGAAGGTACTTTTGGTGTGTTTCTCTCCATTCTTGATCTATCTTTGTTCAAGCAAGAATGAAGAGAAGATTTGAAGAGAGCTAAGGTAAGAAAACTAACCCCAACTCCCTTTTGATGATTTTACTTAGGGAAAACACTAACCTTATGTAAAGGCGATTTGATTGGTTTTAGATCAATTTTGAGTTGTTTTGGGTTAAGTTTCAAAGTGCTTTGGGTTAGGATTGGTTTTGAGGAATTTTTGTATAAAGGAAATGATGAAGTTTCAAAAGAGTTGCTGAAATTTTTTTTTAAAACCCTTATTTTTGTTTTGGCTATAAGTTAAGTTATAATCATCCAAATTGAGTGATTCCAATTGTTAAAGAACCATACGAGCTAGAGCTACAAATGTATAGAAGGGACCAGTAGAAAATTATAGCTCTAAGGCTCCCAAATATGGGATTAAAGGTAAGTTTCGGGTAGTTAATGGGTATGCTCTGTTTTGGGTGTAGTTGTGGTGTTTTGGCCGTAAGTTGAGTTTCACTAATCCAAATTGAGTGATTCAAAATTCTGGGTAAACTATACTTCTAGGGAAATAATTTATTTGAAGGAAGTATATGCAATTTGTAACCCCAAAGTGCCAAGAAACCCATCAAACTGGAGTTATGTGCAAGAACAATCTAATTATGTTTTGCAAATTAGAGTAGTCTGGATGTAAAATGCAATAACTTGAGTTTTGGTGATCCAAATTGGATGATTCAAATTGGAGAAGAAACCTTAAACCATAGATTCAAATGTGTAGAAGGAAATATTACCAACTTATGGATTTAAGACCCCTGAAATCGAGAATAACAATAAGTAACCGAGTGAGCTGGGCATACCGACCAGTTTGGCATTAAAATGTCATAACTTGAGTTTGGGTGATCCAAATGAGATGATTCCAATTCCTACTAAAATAGACTCATAGAGATATCATGTTCTTGAAGGAAGCATGAGAAAAATATGGCTCATGTGTCCCCAGAAAATTTTGAAAGTGAAGGTGTATTGGGTAGACATCAACCCTAACCAAAAATCCTAGAATGCACAAATGATTTTTTTTCCGTGGGTTGTTATTTGATTGTGACAAATTTGTGATGGATTAGGGGTTGGTGACGAGGAAGATTGACCCAAGAACGGGATTATGAGAATAGGAATCGAAGAGCGACAACCTTTTTGGGTTTGTTCTTCACATTTCCTTCCTTGTTTCGGTTTTGTGTTTTGTTTGACAAAATAAATCTAAAAGGTTTTATATGAATATGCATGTGTGCTCCATTTGAACCATAAATGAATTGGTTTGTTCTCCACTTCTCTCTCTACTTCTAAAATGTTTGAAGGATTATGAAATAAGTGGATTTATTGAAATGAATTACAATAAATTGCATATTGATTTGTTTTAAAATTGATTCATACAACTGATTGTGAAATGAATTGCACATGAAAAATTGCATGAGTATTGGAAACCAAGTATTTGGTATAAATGTATATACACTATTGTAAATTGCTATGAATGATTTGAGCGCCATTAATAGAATGTTAACCATTAAATTGGAGTTATGGATGGATTGGTATAACAATAAGGGTCAAATGAGCAAGATCAAGGCCGAACATAATGATCATTACCGATCCATAGCCCGACAAGAGCGATAGTGTTCACGAATGATTTTAATAACCGCTAGCATTCAACGGACCGTAATCGTTATAAAACCTTTTTATACCGGCCCTCAGAGCCCAAATAGACCATGCCGGATTCGCTATCCCGTGCAACTAAAGCATAAAGTTAAATTCGCTTAAGGGCAAAATTAAAAGAAAATTGTGAAATGCATGATTTGTGTTTGAATGATTTATTGCATATGAAACTGCATGATTTACTTAAACTGAAATGAAGAAAAAACTGCATAGAACCACTAGGTACAAAATGTTAGCGCGTTGTTTACATCGTGCGTGTGTATCGAGTGACTGTGCACGGCTGAAAAGACCACGGGGTTCAGAGTCAATGTCAAGGCCTCACGGAGTTGAAGTAAAGATCCAACCCTCGCATTCATGAAATATATTTGACACTTTTGTAAAAACTCCGATTTTTGTAAATATTTTGCATTGAAAACGACTTATAATGCCATAAATGGCAAGGTGGTAATGGACTAAATGGGCATGTAATGCCATATTTAATGGAAATGTGTATTGAAAACAAAATGATGGGCCCTTGTTGAATTAGTGTATATACAAATATATTTTGCTAAAAAAATAAATATCCTTACAAAATGAGCATTGGAAATGTGTTTTATTGACAAAAGAAAAGGAATTGATTCAAAGAAGACCGCGCCCCGGGATCCGCCAGCCTCCAGTTCGCCGTGCACGGGGCGAGCCGTCACACCCGAAAATTGGGTCGCATACTGCATCGACTAGGTAAACAATTACCTAGGGAACTTGAATCATAAGTATGGTCCTGATACTAGCTCGTCTTAGCTAGGTATCAAGAGTCTAGGTACACGAATACGGAGGGCTGATGGGCATGGGTCTAGATCATGCCTCGTTGTGTGTTGCATGTTTTGTGTTTAAATATGTCAGGTGATATGTGTGGTGATTTGTGTGTGAATAATATACATGGTGGATCAGGAGTAAGGAACACTAGAGTTAGAGAACATACCCTTGTTCAGAAAACAAAATGAACATGATAGTTCGTGAATTGATGTGTATTAGTGTTTGGCATTATGCGCCACTAAGGAAAGAGGGATGAACGGTGTAGTTCGTGATGTTAAAGTCTATTAGTGGTTGGCATGTGCACTACTAGTTAGATTGTGATAGAAATTTGAGAACTCTATTGGTATATGACATGTGTAGATTGCTAGCAGAGGAAGAGGACATGTGGTTGGTCACAGGCACTCCAATTGTTTGATCACAGGTCTTTGTTGCCATGGGTGTCGTGAATCGCTACCACTGCACAGCTAGTACTAATAGTCAAGGTGGGCGCCAAAGACTTCGGCTACGGGGAGAGTTCCTCGAGCCTTCATGGATGTTTTTCCAAGATCGCCTAAATATAAAAGCTCCTGAGTTCCTAGAGTTAAAACAACGGAAGTATGATCAGAAACAATACGTAGCCAAGTTCACCGAATTGGCACGTTTCAGGGATGATTATGTGGCCATAGATATGGCCAAGGTGAGGAAGTTTGAGGATGGCCTGAATTTGTCCAATCGGGTTAAGATTGTAGGATTTCTCCTACAAGAAAGGGACTCTATGGTCAGGACGGCTATGGCCATAGAGAGAGAGAGATAGAAGATGTACAAAGCATCCAAAATACGGGTGCTAGTGAAAAAGGAAGGAGGATCAACCTTCTACCGAAAGAATAGCGAAGACTCTACCCCCGAGGATTTTAGGACGAGGCTGCGACTATCGCATAAGGTCGTGACTCAGCAGCCGGCAAATGGGCCAGACCGGATGACATGTTTCCATCGCACCAAATTTCGACATGTAAGACGAGATTGTCTGGGCAGAGGTGTGGATCCTAAGGATGGACAATCTCAAATCCCAATCATCATGGACAGCGCGATACGCTTGTCTTCACCCGCGCAGCGAGGACCAAGATCGGGCCTTAGTGGTGTCGCCAGCGCCTCTCTACTATACGTATAGGCCGTAGAGGTCGTGGTAATGGTCGAGGCCGAGATGAGCCTACGGGTTGAGACTTTTGAAGATCTAAGGGTATGTTCACATCGATGGTACCGCTAGACTGCTTCTTGAAGATCAACATGTACAGGTACGCTTCGACTCTCGGGACTTCTCGACTATTAGAATGTTGTTTAAATTCTCGACATGCATCATTCATGCTTATAGTTGCATTTCAGCTTTCTAGAGGTTGAAACCTGAAAAGCCATTGTATGTGAATTCTCCCCTAGGAACTAGGGTGAGTGTTGGATCGATATGTCGGATTGTGGAGCTGGAGATCTCATGATCTCGCTTTACTGGACTCGGGCGATGGACATCGGATTTGATGTCATTCTCACATGGATTGGTCAGATCAAGACACCAATGCCATCGATTGTGATATTGGGGAGGATTATCGCCACACATGTGATGTGAGCTTCTATAAACACACCAAACATTAGAATTCAGCCCTAATTATTGAAGAATTGATCGGGAGGTCAAGGCGCATTGAATACATGTGAAAACTCCTTTGGACCTCATTTGGGCCTCGTGGAAGGCAAAAACGTGGTCGACTCGACAAACCCTGATGTGGAGCCGCTATATTGATTTTAGAAAGATTTACCTAGGATTCTAGATGATTTGTTTTATGACTTCAGTTGTATTTCTTTAGAAATATTTGCCCAATATTTTATTCTATCCCTTTTAGGAAGATTTGCTTTATTTATTTTAGAAAGTTTTCTTTAGGGAGTTTCTTTTGTAATTTAGAAAGCTCTTTCCTAGTTAAAGTAGAAGGCTTTTTTTTGATTTAGAAAGTATGAGACTATGTATACCCCTAATGTACTCTTTAAGGGAAGTTCAAGTTTAATAAATATTTTCAGATTTCTTTTTTAAGAGTTCTCTCTTGTCTCTATCTCTCGGGTGGATTCCCTGGGATGAGTCAGGGCTTCATACCTAGGTGGATTCCTGTGGCGAAGTCTTTTGTTCACTTATCAATCAACCCGTCCATAGTTGATCAGGGCACCTTCACTGCCATCTATCTTGTGTGGATCGTTTACTGGACCCAGAAGTGCAACCACTCTTGTGCAAACTCTACTCTCCTCACCATCTAACCTTCTCTTTAAACTTCATAACTAATTTTTCAACCTTACCCAAAACTTTATCTTGTTCCATACTACTAAAACATTCCTAAATACCATTTTTCCCTTATATACCACAAATACACATTCCCTAACTTAGAAAATCTCATAAACTCGTCCATAACCTGTTTTGGCCTTAGAAAACTGCCCCAAACCCATATTTTGACTAACCAAAACTTCTAGATCATCCATCACGGCCCCAACCTTGCATCAAAGTGGTATCAGAGCATAAGGATTGATGGCTGATCATAAGCCAAAGGGTATTCTTAGTTCCGGAGACAAGAGTCCTAATCATGGTTCAAGTGGTTCTCAATCCCCATTGCAAAAACACATTGTTGATCTTGAATATGTGGTTCAGCGTCTATAAAAGCAGATGGCTATCAATGATGATCCTATGGCGACAAAGACCTTCATGGAAGGTGAAGGTGATGAAAGTTTTGACGAGGAACTGTGTCGCCAGCCGTTCTAATTACTGAGGCGTTAAGAAGTTTCAAGATAAGCATTCAAGAGAATATGATTACGAGGAAGGTATGAAGATCGATACCGCTGATGATGATTACTATGAGAAACGTAATAATGATGAAAGTTCCGCATTCAATCCAAAGTTTCGATATTCCGGAATTTGAAGGAAGAATGCATGCCGATGACTTCTCGATCGCTTAATACCGCCGAACGTGTTCAATATTTCGACCCCCAGCGGCAAAAGGTGAAGTTGTGGCTACTGTTATTAAGAATGCTTTTGGTGGGAAAATTTAAGAGGCAACATCAGAGAGATGACAAGAAGAAGATTGAAACTTAGGAAAAGATGAAGAAAGAACTAAAAAGGAAGTATCTTCCCTTCCACTATCGCCAAGATATCTTCCTCAAAATTCAGAATCGGCAGCGCATCCGACCTGTGGAGGAAAGATTCTCATTTAGTTTGAAATTTGATGATCAAAGGAGACTTGCAAGAGGCTGAGGAGCAGTCCATAGCCCGCTACCTTGCTAGTTTGAGGTTCGAAATTTCTAAAACTGTTCAATTGCAACTATATAACACCCTTCAAGATGTGATAAAGCTTGCCTTAAAAGTCGGTGCTCTAAAACAAGTATGGGGTTTTACTACAAATCGATTAAAGAAGGATTTATCAAGACCAATTTCAAGGGATCCAACCTTAAACCTCAAGTAAAAGGTGAAGTAATGGGCCACAACAAAAGTCTACCTCTAAGTCGAGGTGTTTAAATGCCATGGATCAGCATATAGCTTTTAATGTCCTACCGATCGAGTGGTTGCCCTGAAGAAGAATATGAAGTCGAGGAAGAAGACGTCAAGAGGCAATTGAATCGCCGCGAAGATAAGGGATGAGCTTACTCATGCCCGACCATGGGACTCTTAGTTGTTCAAAGGAGTTCAAGATAGGCAACAAGTAAATGAGGAGAGAATTGTCATGGGCTTCATCGTTCTTTGACACAAAGTACATCTAAGGACATGGTTTGCTTGGTTATTATTGATAGTGGGGAGGAGCTTCGAGAATTGTGCTCTTTGGAGGTGCAAAAGCTTGATTTGAAGATGGATCCACATCCTAAACCCTATAAACTTAATGGGTTTCAAGAGGGTAGTGATATCAAGGTAAAGCATAGGTGTCTGCTCCCTTTACAATTGGAAAGCACTACTAGACTTATGTATATGATGTTGTCTCAATGGATGTTTGTCACTACATTTGAGGCCATAATATGTGTCACGCCCGATTCTGGCCCGAAATTCCGATTGGAAAATCCGAACCTGTTTTGGGATGCGAAACCATAATCGGGGACTCTTACCGTTTTTTTTTTTTCGTAGCCGATTCAGACTGGTGGGTGTACAAATAATTTTTGTAATAACCAAAATCATTTATATATACAAAAGAACTACCATCTAAAGTGGTGTCCATCAAAAATTCATACACATATGCTAAGTCCCATTTACTTATACAAATACTTATACATGGCCATATCTACAAACATCGAGATCATGAAAGGCCGGTGAGCACCTGATTCCGAGATGGCCCGCATCGCTAGTGGAATGTCCCGCCCTCTCTTTATCTCCTCTTCGCCTACACGGATTGAACACCCGCATGTTTTACGCCATGGGAACATATAGACAAAGAATTGACTAATAACAATACTCACAATCTTTACTTTTTCTTGTCCTTTCGCGATATAAATAAGCCTATTCTTATGTGACTTCTAACCCATATCATATTATGCATGTAGATTTTATCCTTTTTCGCATTCCATATATCATTATTCGCTCAGATACTGATGTGTCACACCTTTACAAGTTTCAATTTATATCTTCTTACATGTATGAGATAAATGATCATATTCAAACAAACTTACATACATTAATGGCAAATCGAATGCATCAAGTCATATCAAATTCATACAGGGTCAAATCAGACTAATACCAATACATATTAGACTCATATTATTATCCTGGCCGAGGCCATTAATCAAATCCCTTTAGCAAATACATTTCATGTTCCGGGATGCCCGTTTAATTCTTTTTGGGCTATCGCGATTAAATTTTCATTTTCAAAGTGTCGACCGGTCCCCTACTAACCCGCTGGCTGATCCAAGTTGGAGCCCGCTTACTCGACATTTTCAATCAAAACATTTTGTTTCGTTTTATTAAATTTTTATTTTCTAAAAGTGTCGCGACCGAACTCGACTCGACCAGTCATGATCCAAGTCGGAGCCCGCTTACTCCGACATTTTCAATTATCTTCCCAAAACATTGCCTGGTTATTCCATTTTAGACTTTTTAATTACGCGAAAGCACTTCTTCGGCAATCCATAACACTTACAAATTCAAAAGACCCATAACATTCACATTTAACAAAATGCATTTACAAAGAATGCCTTTACTATGTCTGTAATGTGTAAAAGATACTTATACAAATACACTTTTCAATACCGTTGTTTCGCTTTTCGGTTTGTGATTTCACATATGGCTATAGAATCCAACATCCACGACAGATTCAGTTGGTGAATCCTGTCCTGTTTGTCATTCAGTAGCAATGTGATTTCGCATTTAACAGTATGATTCACTTTGACTATAGAATTGACATTCACGACAGATTCAGTTGTTGAATCCTATCTGTTTGTCATTCAAGAGTGTCGTGGATCTCACATTCATCACCGTTCTCACATATGGCTATAGAATTAACATTCACAGATTCAGCTTGTTTAATCCTCGTCTCGCTTGTCATTCAAGAGCAATGTGGATTTCGCATTTAACAAGATGATTCATTACTATAGAATCGACATTCAATGAATGTATTCCTGGGCCATTGAATCTCAGCTCATGTCATTCAAGAGTAATGTGATCTCACATTCAATATCACTGCCTCACATATGGCTATAGAATTCACATTCACGGCAGATTCAGCTGTTAACTCGTCTGCTTGTCATTCAAGAAGGTTTTGATTTACATTTAACAGTTTCATGCTACCTTCATTTACGAATTCGCCGTGAATCCTGGCCATGTCGGGTCATTCAATACATTTCTAATCAGCTTTTACTTGAGCATTTCAATTTATAGTTCAAATATATGAACACGCATATGTGTGACAAACATTTCAGAATATCAATAATCCAACCCAATGTATATATACTTATATATTTCACACAATTAGCATTCATAACCGATCAAAATCACATTTCACTCCAATTTGTTTTCAGATTATCTTTCAAAGATATATCAACTGGTGTACTTATTTCATATACTCATTCACATATACTCATTCATGTATACTTATTCATATATTGCCCATTCACGATACTCATTCCTATACCAATCATGTGTACTCATTCATATACCCATTTACGTACTGCTCATATACTCATTCAGTATAGGTTTCCTATCATTATTATCAATTTCGTTATATGTGATAATGATCATATATAACTTAAATCCACATCATGTGTCTGGCGACATATTTTCCCTTAATATTCATATTCGTGTTTCTAGCCTGTTTCATTTTCCATATCACATTCATGTTTCATGAACATACTTATATTACGTCAGATTTTCTATATTTTCCTCGTTGTTTCATGCCTATCGCATGGCACTTCATACTTGTAAAGTATGATGTCTATGAAATCATACCTCATTCATATTTTAATTTCACGAAAGATAATTTTACTTAGAAATTGGAATCATTCCAATCGGATCATCCAACTAAAGTTATGGCATTTTCATGCCAAACTAGTCAATTTACCGGGAGCATACACTTGGGGATGTTTGTATTACTCATTTTCCAGTGTCCTGACTCCATATTTGACACTTTCTCTTTGAACTCATTTAAAGCTATGCTAAGGTTCTTCTCCTTTTGAATCACCTAAATCGAGTAACTGAAACTCCAGTTATGTCCTAAACAACCCGGACAACTCTATGTTAAAAAACATAACCAGAAATTTGGCTTGAACATGGCCCCACTTTGAGTGAATTTTTAGGCTACTTAGAATCAGAATTTGAAGGTACCATTTTAGATGCTTCGCCTTTCCTTGTTTAGTTTAATTAGCCACTGAATCACCTAAATCGAATAAGAAATGAGCAAGTTATGGCTAAAATAAGAAAACTGGTCAAATAGAGCAGTGGTATCGCACATGTTCCGCGACATACTCTGCAGATAGGTTCTGCTTCCTCGAGGGCGCGCATCTGTATGTTCGTGCGCACCGTACATGTCACCCAAAAAAATGCCCGTGTAATGTGTGTTTTCTCCCCATTTTTCCATATTTTTCCATCCTAAACCAACTCATACTCTTACACACACATCAAAACCATTTCATATTCATCTTCAGTGAATCAATTATACTAAATCATCTTTCAATGGATATCTTTCTTCAAAAACCCTTCATGATTTACTCAAAGCAATTTAATAAGGTCATAACCCATACACATACTAAATATTAAAATGTTGTGGCTTGTTCTAACCCAAACTCCTTCACTTTGCAATTAAAACCATGAATCCAACCTCAAAGGGAGGATTCCATGTTTTCTTTGCACTATCTGGGGTTTCACCTAATCTTTAATCAATGACCTTGGGTTGTGATGAAATCCTATCAAAAAACCCTTGTAAACACGCCAAATGTTAAACCCATGTCGGGATTTAACTTTATCAAACCTTATGCCTGGGGGCAAGCTACTAATCATGCAATTGTATGGAAATTCATACAAGAATTCATAATTCCATACAAAACTAAAGTTCCATACCTTTGATTCTTTCAACTCCTCCTCTTCTCTTCTTCTTCTCTTCCTTCTTCTCCTTTCCCTTCTCTCCTCTCTTCATCTACGTTTTTTTTTTTTGGCTTTCCAAAATGAGACCAAATTGGTCTTAAATCCTATTTAAGTTAAGGCCATGTTTGGCCTTTGCATTTTTAACATTTTCTCATTTTGTAATTGTGCCCTTCCATTCTTTATTATTTTCTATTCCATCTTTTCTCTAATCGTTTCTCAATCCCATAACTCTCTTCTATTTACATTTCATTTTTCAAATCTATATTGGGAAAATATAAACTACAGGTTCATGCCTTTCATCCTCAAGTGGTATATGAATGACTCACTGTTTATGATTAATTTCCGGCCCATCGCTTTATTTCCGAAAATTCCTATTTAGCTTATAATATACCCAAAACAAGTCCGAAACCGGGAGCAGCAAGATATTTCTAGTAGTGTTACAATATGATAGTAGTGTCATTTATGATTTACTTTCCAAGCACACTTACACATTCCAAGGATGGGCAATAAAATCGTTTTAAGACCATCAAACCTAGACCGTCCAAATTTCCAAACCACAGAGCAAAATTCTTTGTTGTCAAAATCCAGCTGAGAAAGAAATCGAATGGTTCGTATGTGATGGCTTCTGTCATATCAAGAAACCGAAAGTGAGAAGGAGATCCCAAAAGAAGTAGAGCCACCCCGCAATTGGCTGATAAGACTAAGGAGATTCCATACTGGTCGCTCTACAGAGATATTCACACATCAGCAATTTGCACTGTGTCTCCGTTTTTTGCCCAATAAACCATTTATAGGAGGAGTCCTAAAGAACATGAAGAGCTTACAAGTGTTGATGAGTCGCTCAACAGTATTTGGTTCAGAGCTCCTGCAGCGGTTCTCACCCGCTAGTACTGGTGCATGATGATTCTCGAGGATGCCGATAGTGTGATACCAACAAGATTACTATTGAATATCGATTTCATTCCAAGACTCATGATTTGGTCGGATCAACTCTATGGTGCGTCCATCTTTTCCAAGATTGATTTGAGGAGTGGATACCATCAAATTGCATTCGGGAGGAGATTTAATAAAGACGGCCTTAAAACTCGAGATGGACTCTATGAGTGGATGGTGATGCCATTTAGACTATCCATGCCTCAAGACTTTATGAGGTTTATGTGAATCATGATCCTGCCACATCGAAATTTTGCGGGTGGTGAACATTTACGATATTCGATCTACACCAAAATCCACTTCTGAGCACAGAGCATTCGAGGCAATTGTTCTCATTCAAGATTAACTGACATTCGCCAACTCAAGAAGTGTGACTTCTATGCCGAATAGTGAATCATATTTCTTGGTTAAGTGTGGTTACTAAAGATGGAGAATTGAGATGGACCGAAGAAGATAGAAGGACACGACCGGGCCAACTCCTAGCCTGATCCATATGATGTGAGAAGCTCACGGGCTAGTCTCTTTATAGGAGATTATTCCAGGATTTAGCCTATAATGGCCTCCCAGAACCGACGCTTAAAGGGGAGACAAATTTATGGATCTAGTGTTGCCGAAGAAAGCTTCTCGAGTCAGATTAAGAAGAAAGTAATCAAGCCCTATGTTCGTTTTTTAATTATTTCAACAAAGTCTCAAGTGAGGTGATGCATCTCGTCGGGATTGGTGCTCATCCTTAGTCAAGAAGGAAGACCCATTGCTTTTTAGCAGAGAAGTTAAATGAAGCAAAAGGAAGTACTCCACCTATGACAAGGAGTTCTATGTTATCTATACAACTTTATTTCCCCATCGAGTCAATACTTTTCATGCCATTCAGGCTTTTCTGGACTAAGCACTAAAATTCATCAACCACCAAGCACAGCGAATCAAGAGGCGCACATGGGTGGAATTTTTTACAAGCCGCATAAACTCACAATCGCATAAAGTGGGTGTTCATAACGTTGTTGCGGACGCTGAGGAGATATGCCCAGTGACTTCCATGCAAGTCCAAGTAGTTATCTGAGGTAAGCGAAAGAACCATAGGAGGAGGATGCTGATTTTAGAATCTGGAAGGTGGTACAAATGACAAGCCTTCAAGGTTTCTTTTGTAAGGATTAATATTTTCTCTTTAAAGGAAACACTCTATGCATCCCGCCTGTTTCTCGAGATTGAGTATTCGGATGAAATAGATGGTGGAACATTAGAGGACACTTTGCGAAGCAGTCTCTCAGCTCTAGTGAAGGCAAACTTTTCGCCTAAGCTAGAGAAAGACACAGATCTTTTCGAGAAGTGTGTCAGTGCATGATGGCTAAAACTCATGGAAACAATGGACTATATACACCATTGCCAATTCCAAATATGCCAAGTGGGAGTGAGGTAAGTCAGATTTGAGCCGGATTACCTAGAACTCAAAGAAACAAGATTCGATTCCGGTGGTCGACAAAGCTTTCAAAGATGGCTCACTTTGTTCATGCAACAAGTCTAATGATGCTTCATGATGTTACCGATTTTGTACTTCAAAGAGATCATGGCGTCTACATGGCAGCCCCAAGACTATGGTTTTAGATTCGAGACCTCAAGTTTCTTAGTCACTCTCGAGAACTCGTGGGTGAACTTAGACTTCTTTAATGTCAAGACTCCTATCACCCTGCACTTAGGGATGGTCAAACCGAAGGCCACAGAAGCTCGAAATTTGCTAAGGAGCTATGTGAAAGAACGTAAAAACAATGGATTTGATTCTACCCCAAATCGAGTTTGCCTACAATAGTCCACATGTGAACTGTCAAAGTCCACTGAGGTAGTCTTATGGATCAGAACCGACATTGGACCCATGAATTAGCACCCCATCCGACTATTCAACAATTTATGGAGAGATATGCTGAAGTTAGAGCCAAAGAGATCAAGAAGCCGCATGAAGAAGTTCGCTTGAAGATTGAGAAGAAGAATGCCAAATATATGTGGAACAAGCAACAGATGCCGCAAGTATGTCGAGTTTGGAGGTTGGCTACTTGGTCTGGGCATACCTTCTCGCAAGGATAGGTTTCACCAGAAAGTTTGGAAAGCTCAAGCCAAGGGTGATGGTGGCCCTTCAAGATTATGAGAAAATTGAGAGAATGTCTACAAGTCAGGAAGTTGCCGACGACATGAAATTTCTCCAATGTTCAATGTCAAGGACTCAAGGTTTATCACTGGTACTCAGGGCAAGTCTTTTCCAGCCTATGCGGGAATCGACGCGCGGCTTCATAAACACACCAAACATTGGGAATTCAACCCTAATTATCAAGAATCGGATCGGGAGGTCATGACATTAACACGCGGAAAACTCTTTCGACCCTTATTGGGCCTCGAAGTGCACATGTGGTCGACTGATGAAACCCATGATGGAGCCGAGCACATCTGTAAGATCGCCAGGATCTCCCGGAGGATTTGTTTTATGATTCCTCAACGTATTTTTAGAAAGATTTGCTCCAATATTTTATTCTATCCCTTTAGGAAGATTTGTTTTTTTGCCTTAGAAGTTTTCTTTTGTGAAATGTTGTAATTTGTAAAGCTTCTTTTCCTAGTTAAAGTAGTTGCTTTTTTTGATTTAGAAAGTATGACTTATATACTTTAAATTTAGTCTTGTATGGGCAATGTGCTTAATAATATTTACATTTCTCTTTTTAAGAGTTCTTATTCTCTCTTATCTCGTGGATTCCCTGAGACTAGTTTGGTTTCTCATAATTTAGGTGGATTCCTTGTGGCGGTGCCCTTGTCCGAATTTATCAATCAACCCGTCCATAGTTTGATTGCGCTTCACCCGCCATCTATCTCAGTGCATGATCGTTTCATTAACCTCGGTAAGTAACCACTCTCAGGCAAACTCTACTCTCCTCACCATCTCACCTTCTCTTTAAATCCTCTCCATAACCAATTTTTCAACCTCTACCTGAAAACTTTCCATATCTTGTTTCATACTACTAAAACATTCTCAACATTTTCCTCATATCACCACACATACACATTCCCCGAACTTTAGAAAACTTCATAACTCAGCCCGCAACCTAAAAGCCAAGCCCAGAAACTACCCCAAACCCATATTTTGACTTACCAAAACTTCTAGATCATCCATCACGGCCCCAACCTTGCATCAACATGGGACGATATTCATGTGACTTTTTAGGGGGAGAAGCATGATGCTTTGCCCCATACCATGCAATAACTCCGCCGGAAAGGGATGTAAATGGCTGGGTCGCAAGAAAGCCTTACCCTAGAGGATGTGGGTATAACGCCCCAAAAATACCCTAGAATTTTTATAATAATTTTATTATATATTCCGGGTATAAATTGAGCCAAACTTGGGTGTTTCCAGGAAAACGGATAAATTATTAAATTGTGAAAAGTGAAATGAATATGTGAGCATATGATTAAATATTATATGCTAAAATGAGAAATTAATTGAACTTGGAACCATGAAAACGGGCAAATTGAAATTTGTAAAATGAGGGACCTAAGGGTCAAGAATAGGAATAAGCCTAAATGCATAAGTGAATTAAATGATAAATGAAAGTGAAATGAAGATCTCAAAAAGGAGTAAAAATGAGAAATGGAATTCCATGGTGTGAGCCAAATACGGCCTTACACTTAAATAGGGAAATAAGACCAAACGTGGTCTTAGAATGCTCATTTTTAGCACCAACCGTATTTGAGAGAAGGAGAGAAAAGGCTAGGGTCTGGGGAAATAGTTGAGATTTCAGGTAAATCTCTCCATGTTTGTTCAAGATCTTGCAAGAAGGAAGGAGGAAAAAGGCTAAGGCTTCAAGTGCAAGGGGATATGAGGTAAGAACCAAACCCTAGATTTTTTTAAATTAGGTTAGAAAAACCCGAATCCATCGATGGGTTTTGTTCATGGTTGGTTTAGGATGACTTTAGAATGTTATTGGGAGTGATTCCCATGATTTGTTTTGAGATTTTGAGTGATTTTTAGAGGAAATCGCAAAAAGGAGCAAATTGGAAAATCTGGGCATCGGGCTTCTACGCCACAATGTGGGGTGCCCTCGCCGCGGTGAGGCCAGGGTGCCAAAATGGCACTACATCAAGAATAAGTGCTACCCTCGACGAGACACTATTTACGTAGAGCAAATTCTGTGATTTTGTTCGAAGTCTCATATTCGCACTCGATAGTTTAAGGACCTTAATAAAATATTAATGGGGGTTCAAATAAAGATAAAACTAAATGAAAATGTACCGCACTCGCCACCTGTGGAAGCTGCTTTGCTCCTGGCTGAAATTTGCCTCAAGGCACTTAGTGTCTTAACTCAAGACCAAGTAATGAAAATTAATCGCCATTCAATAAAATGTATAATAATTGTTTATCCACTAAGAGTGGTGTAATTGTTATTTACTAGGGAATGGTGAGGATCACCTAACCTAGGACCGAGATCAAAGGGAAGGGAAGGGAACGAGCCGATGTACTTCGGCTTGTTCACCGACTTCTATCCTTATTTGGTGAGCTGAGAAGATATCAAATAAATTCAAATGATTATAATAATGAGTATATCTTTGAAATGATATTATAAAAGTGCATATGGATTTGAAAATGTGATATTTGAAATGTAACACCCCGAAATATACCCTAGCAGTTTTCGGACTTGTTTAGGGTATATTATAAGCTAACAGAAATTTTCAGAAATAAACGAGATCTTAATTAATAATAAAGCCAAGGGTAAATATGTAATTTACCACTTGAGGACATAAATGGCATAAATCAAGTTGATATGAAATTATGAAAATTGTGAAAAGATGGCATGCCAAAGTATAAAATGTGTGTTAAATTGAGAATAGAAGAGAATAAAAGGGCTTAAGTGCAAAATGAGAAAATGTTTGTAAATTGTCAAGGCCAAACATGGCCTTAGCAAAAAGGTTAAATAAGAGCAATTGGTCTCTCATTTGGAGAGACCAAAAAAACGTGAATGATGAGAGGAGAAGGGGAGAGGAAGAAGAAGAGGAAGAGGAAGAGAAGAAAAGCAAGCAAGGCCAAGCTCCAAAAAGGTATGGAACTCGACGGTAATGGATCTATGGTTTTGTATGGATTGCCTAGACATAAGGTTTGTGTGGCTAGAAACCTAACCCTAGAATGAATTTATGCATGGAAATCCTTTGTTTTCTAGGTCATATGAGAGGACCTAGAGTTCTACATTTGTGTTTTTGGGTTTTAAGGTTATAAAGTATGAACACAATTAAAATTGTTTCAGTTTGAAAGGGATCCTAGATTTCTTGAAGTTTGGGTTGAGTAAACCCAGGCTTTGTATAAGAGATGAATAGAAAACATAGTTGCTTAAATGAGTGCATAAGATAAGAAATGAGATGATTTGAGTATAAAAGAGTTTTACAAGGTGAATTTGAAATGGTTTTGAGGGGTGTATATGGAGTATAGAGTTGATCGGGTTGAAATATATGGAAAATGTGAGAAAACACATTTTAGTAGCATTTCGGGTGACCTGTATCGAGGACACTTTGAAAGTGTACCGGCATTAATTTTCGTTTCTGGTCGTTTTGGTTAATATGTACCGGTACATGTTAGACATGTACTGGTACACTTCACTCTGCTTTCCCAGCTTTCGACCAGTTTTCGATTTGGCCATAACTTGCTCATTTCTTATCCGATTTGAGTGGATTCAAGTGGCTACATAAAATAGACTTCAAGGGAGAACAAAACTTAAAGAATAGGAATCAAATTCTGATCATAAGTGGCTTAAAAATTCACTCAAAGTACAAGTGTGCAAGCCAAATTCTAGTTCCGCCTTGACTATAGAGAACCGGGGTTGTTTCTGACGTAATCCTGAGTTCTGTTCAATTGGGTGATTCAGTTGAATAGAACCTTAGCACCTTATATTTAAAATAATACAAATGAATTTAGAGTCAACATGAAGTTAGGATCCCGGAAAATTAGTAATAATGAACTGTTCTAGTGTAATCCGGGTAAACCGACTAGTTTTGCATGAAAATGTCATAACTTTAGTTTGATGATCCCATTGGATTAATTCCACTCCTAAGTAAAAGTAGATACATAGAGGAATAAGAATATATGAATGAGGTGTGATTCCACATACATCATAATTTCACAAGAATATGAAGTGCCATATGTAATAGGCATGAAACAAGGAAATGTAGAAAATGAAAATGTAAAGATGTGTTCATGAAACATGAAATGATTGGTGGAAAATGAAAATGAAATGAATTGAAACATGATTGTGAACATGCGAGGCAATATGTCATGAACATAATGTGGTTAAGGATATATTATTATTATCACATATAAACTTAAAAATGATAACAAATGAAACGAGCATAATGAATGAGCATAAGGAATGAGTACATGAATGAGTATAGGAATGAGTATACGTGAGTGAATACATGAATGAGTATACAAATGAGTATACGAATGAGTATAAACGAGTATACGTAAAAATGAGTATATGAAATGTGTACATAGATTGAGCATCTTGAAAATAATAATGAAGATATGTTTGGAATTGAAATGTGATTATGGATCGGTTATGAATGCTAATTAGAAATATATATATATAAGCATATATATATATTGGATTTGAATGATTGTTATTTGAAATGTTTGTCATACATAAATGATATGAAGACAAAATGCGATCAGACTCTGCTATGAATGCATCAGAAATATATATATATAAGTATATATATATTACTATCGATTGTTATTCTAAATGTTCTGGCTACACGTATGCATGTGTGCATGCATTGAACGATAAGTGAAATTACCGCATAAAAAGTAATGGATCGAAATGTCACGATGACCGGGCATGACGGATTCACCAACCGAATTCGCCATGAAGGTAACCGAGATTTATCGACGCGAATCACATTGCTAATGAACGACAAACAGGCAGATTCCCAAGTGAATCTCGCCGTGAATGCCGACTTCTATAGCCATATGTGAGACGATAATAATTGAACAGAAATCGTTATCGCTAATGAATGACAAATGCGGCGGTGATTCCCTAAGTGAATTGGTCAGGAATGTCAATTTATAGCCATATGTGAGACGTATAATAATTGAATGCGAAATCACATTGTTACCGGTCGACAAATGTATGTGATTCCCGCGAATCGCCGTGAATGCTCTAATTTCTATAGCCATATATGTGAGACGATAATAATTGAATGCGAAATCACATTGCTACTCGAATGACAATAGGGCAGGATTCCCTGCAAGTGAATCATTGCGAATGTCGACCTCTCTATAGCCATATGTGAGACTAGCACACCAGTGTGAAATCACATTGCTACTCGAATGACAAACAGCATGGATTCCTATGAATCTGTCGCGGAATAGTCACTTCTATAGCTATATGTGAAATCACAAACCGATGCTTAAAAAAATGACATTAAAATTGTATTGTTTAAGTATCTTTACATTACTAATCTTATTGATGCGAAAAGGCATCATTTTGTAAATGCATTTTGTTGAATGTAAATGTTATGGTCTTTGGAAATTATATGGTTTATGGATTGTTCGGTGCTATGCTTTCGCTGAATTAAAAGTCTAGCCGGAACATAAACAAATGTTTTTGGAAAGAGAATGAGTACGCCCGAGAAACCGCTCCACCGATCCTAACCTGGTCAAGTCGATTCGTCGCGACACTTTTGAAAAGAAAATTTTTTAATAAGACGAAATAAATGTTTTGATTGAAACCGGTTTGAGTAAACCGGCCCGTACTGATCCGCCAACCGGCCGGGTGCAGGGATTCGGTCGCGACACTTTTGAAAATGAAAATTAATAAAACGAAAACTAAAAGGATTTAACGGCATCCTGGTCACAAATGTAATTTAAAGTGGGAGTTGATTAATGGCTTCATCGTGATAATGATAAGAGTCTAATATGAATTGGTATTAGTCTGATTGACCCACATGTATTTAATATGACTTGATATGTTTCACTTACCATTGTATAAGTATGAGTTTGTTTTGAATATGATCTAATAAGTGAGATACATGTAGAAGATAGAATAATTTGTAAAAGACATGACATGGAAGTAATACGAATAAGATAATGATATGGAACTGGGGAAAAGGCTAAAAATCTACATGTATAAATGAGATGAGTTAGAAGTCACATAAGAATAGGATTTTCATATGGCATAAGTAAGTAAAAAGATAGTGATGGCGATTATTGTTATCGGGTCACATCGCCTATATGTTCCCACTAAGCTGCAGTTTAGCACTGTGTTCAATCCGTAGGTACCAAGAGAAATAAAGAGGACAGACATTCCACACCAAAGAACAATATCTCTATATAAAGCTCACCAAGATCAGTTCGCGATCTCCGATGTTTATTTTAGATATGAATTTGTATAAGTAAATGGGACTTAGTGCATATGTGTATAAACTTTAATGGATACCACTCCTGGTAGTTCATTAGTAAATGTAAATGATTGTTGGTTATGAAAATATTGTTTGTATAAAAAAAAAAACAAGTAAGAAGTCCCAAGATATGAGCCTAAGACTCAAACCGTCTGATTCTAACGGGTCGGATCAGAATCGCTGACATGAAATGTCGGCTAAATTAATCGTATGTGAGTGATTAATTGAGTTATAAACGATTTGGTCAATTTTTGACATCTTGAATTGAAACTAAGAGATTTAACAACTACATAGATCACACTCGAACCCGCGAAGGCGCACCTGGAAATTCTTCCAATGTCCCACTTGGCGAGATGCACCAATCGACAGCCGTCTTGATGGCGTATGGAATTTATAAGTGACCACATGGTGGGGGTGCACCAATAGGCATCCATCATGATGGGAGACCAAAATTGTTAAATGTGTAAGCACATTACCAAATGATAAAGTGAGTGGATTCAAATTCGGAATGAACTGTAAGCCATGAATGTGAACTGTATAGACAAAGTGAAATAATTAACATTTGATATGTGAAAATGAGATTTGTAAACTAAATACGCCCTATACATGTTTGAATCTCATGATTGAGTTAAATGATCGGTCGTATGTGGAAATGCATATTATGATATGATCAATGATTCACAAATGAAAGCATGTGAAAATGAATAAGAATGAGTATAGCTTGATATAAAAGGCATGGTTTAATGATAAATGCATGTCATATTGAATAAGATTGAATAGAATCAGATAGAACCACTAAGCATGAAAATGCTTAGCGTATAGTTTTTATCTATGCACAGATATCGAGTAACCAAGAAAGAAGGTCAAGTACAAGAAGCATAGAGTCATAAAGAAGTTGCATTGTATAAGTGTATACCCCGTCATATGCATATCATCTCTTTTGAACATATGATATTTGTGAACAAAGAGTTAAACTCTGAAAATGTGTTTTGTAAAGGCATGATACGCCATTTTTGTAACGAAATGTATAAGAGTAAATGTTTATGGGCCTACCATTTGAAATGCTTCCGCGTAAATGAGAATTCTAAAATGAAATGACGTGAAATAAAATATTTGATAAGATAAATACAAACGATCTGAGTAAACCATTCGCCAACTACCGTGCTCCGGGTCTGGGATTCGGGATCGTGGACATTTTAAAAATTTAATAACACGGTAACAAAAAAGAATTAAACGGAAGCATCCCTGAACCGGTTCGGATCCCGCCATGCACTGGGTCTGTAATTAGAGAAAGCGGCGCTACTTCTGAGGGAGATGATCTGGTCTACCGTGGTTTGCTAGTATGAGGTGATGTCTTCCATAAGGTACCGATTACCTCCCAGCGACGGGACTGGCTACTGAGTTACACCCTGGCATGTCTACTTATGACTCCCTCAGAATGGCACCGGCCGAGTTTAGAAAATCAAGGTCCATCCAGAATTGTCGACAAGGGTTTTATTAGACCGAGCACTTCACCATGGCGCTCCCATTGCTTTAAGAAGAAGGACAAGACTCTTCGACTGCATTGATTATGCATGCTTGAATGGTGGTTACGTCAAGAATCGTATCCATTACCAAGGATTGATGATTTGTTTGTCAAGTGAAAGGGGTGCAGCCCACCCAAGATACCTTCGCACCGATTATCATCAGTTGAGAGTTAGGGAGACTGATATCCCTAAGATAGCGTTTAGGACGTGGTATGGGCATTTCGAGTTCATAGTGATGATTTTCGGGTTGACGAATGCTCCAACGGTATTCATGGATCTCATGCATTGGGTATTCCAACCCTATTTGACTGGGCTATTATGGTTTGTTGACACACTTTGATCTACTCCCGCCCGCAGGAGGCGCGAGATCATTTGAGGATTATTCTCCAAGCACTCAGGGACCATCAAATGTATGCCAAGTTCAATAAGTGCGAGTTTTGGCTTATTGAGGTGAAATTCTTGGGACATGTCGTGTCAGCTTCAAGTGTGTCAGTGGACCCTGATAAGGTAGAGGTTTTTATGAGTCGAGATGCCGGTCGGGCCTTTAAGATATACAGCTGATTGCAAGGTATTACATGAGGTTCATTGAGGATTCCACTAGCAACACCTATGACTAGATCGAATGAGAAGGGGTCAAGTTTGAGTGGAATGAACCATGAGAAGGCATTCCGAAGAGTTAAAAATGAGGGCTTACTATAGTCTTTTCTGATGGGGCCCTTAACAGTGGGGATGAGTACACAGTAATCGTAATGCCTCTGTGGATGGATCTGGGATGCCTTGATGCAGTCCAGAGGGTCAGAGCTTATGGTTCCAGATTAACTAAAAATTCATGAGCGTAATTACCCTACACATGACATGGAGTTGAGCCACAGTCTTTGCCTTAAAGATTTCATGCGACTACTTATGGTGAATATATTAAAACCACAGAGTCTGAAGTATATTTTCACACAATGAGACCTCAACATGAGGCAATTTAGTGATGGAGTATTCTGAGATTATGACTTACTCATACTACCATCCTGAAGGGTACTTCGGAAGGAGCGATGCACTCAATGGAAGTCACGAGAGCAATTAGCTAGTAAGCCTTAAGGAGGGTGATGCTCGAGATCAGGGGGACGCTTTAGGCTACAAAGATGTGCTGGATCAGGCTCAGGGAACATTAGGGAGTTTGGTGGCTACGTTGTCCTTACCGAGAAGGGTGATTGAGTCCCAAGGGCAAAGATGCAGATATCGGGCCCCATCAAGGACCGCATAAATCCGCATGTGTGACGGCGTCGTTTATCCACACAAAATGGTATATTCTCTGTGATAGAGGAGGGTTAGTTCAGCTGGATCATCTGAAGAGAGGAGATCCAAGCGAGAGTCTTCATTATTCCATTTGTTTGCGGTAATCCGGCGGCACTGGGCATATTTTGATCTACTACCAAAGATCACCGAAATGCACGGCCACACGTTGAGATTTTGTTCGAATGTTCCACGCACAAGAGGTAAAGGCCGAGCATTGTAGCCGTGAGGTTATTCACCCATTAGAGGCGAGTGAAAGTGGCACATCACAATAGATCTTCGCGGACCCACTGGCTAATGACATCATGAGGCATGATGTTGTGTGGGCGACAGACCGCTCACTAAGTCGGCACATTTTCTAGCAGTGCAGATGACCTTCACACTAGAGGAATTCTATCGGTTGTACATTAGAGAGATTGTCCGGTTACATGAAGTACCAGTGTCCATAGTATCGGATAGGATCCTGAAGCCATGGCGCACCCGAAGAGTTTCTAAAGGCCATGGGACACGCTTGACGATGAGCACGCATTTCATCCTCGTAGACATATGGTTAGCTCCGAGATGACCATGTACGGGTTTAGAGTACATGTTGCGCAGCATGCTGCCTCAGATCTGCCGGGGAGAAGCACTACCCTAGTGGAATTCGCCAACAACGCTATCGAGAGTATGCGATGGCACCCTATGAGGCTTTATACGGGAGGCTATGCGATCCCCGATTTGTTGGGAGCGAGGTGGGAGAGAGTTCCATCATCAACCGACGAATATAGACACCGAGAAGTGTGATTTGGTGAGACGAAGGCCTTCATGGCTCAGCCGATAGAAGAGCTACACCAAAGACGCTGCCGAATTTCAGAGTTCGGTGCGGGTGATCACGCCTTCAAGGTGCATCCTAAGAGAGGAGTGATCGATTCAAAGAAGTTTGGTGGGAAGAATGAGTATATCGGCCCTTCAAGATACTGAGAGGGCAGTACGCTTGCATATCGGCCGGGCGTTACCATCGAAGTTTATCAGTGTCCATGAGGTGTTCCACGCCTACGCCCAAGCACCAGCTCCAACTCATGCAAAGGGATTTGGGAGAAATTACTCATGCAGCCACCGATGGGACTCGAGGAAATACCAAAGGCGTATCTTGATAACCGGATCAGGTTTTCCGACGCGCAAGACCAGCGGTTAGCAGAAAGTGTCGTGGCAACAATCGGTGGAGGAGAGGTAACTTAAGAACGCGAGGACACTATGCGGGTCACCTATCCTTTCCTATTTGAGGATGAAGGTGCGTGGTCTAATATTGGGAGTCTAATATTGGAACTAGAATAACTATTGCATATGTATGTGTTTTCAGTGTGATAGTGAATCTCTGACGAAATTGCTAAGGGGAAGAATGCAAAAACTCGAAAATTCAATTTTTTCCTTAAAAATGGTAAACGGTAATTTCAGTTGAAACCTAAAATTTTTCTTAAATCTCTAAGACAACGATCACCGTTGAATTCGCCTTGCGAATCTAGTTACCCCGTTTCTAATTTTGTCGAATTCCATGATTAATCGAATTACACATTTTTCGAGACACCGAGTAAATGGGTGACACATGGCATGAGCCATGGTGACAGAATGGCCTACATCGAGCCATGTGTCAAAATGAGGAAATATGGAAAAGAAAAATTATGAAAATCAAGAAAAAATGAAGGTGATATGTAGCAAAGGAGGAAAGTGTTGAAGTTTCCTACTACATCCATACAGAGAGTCAAAAAAAAAAGGAAAAGGAAAAATAACAGGAAATGAAAAGAAAGGAGAAGGAGAACAAACAAAAGAAGGAAGTGCGGGTGGATAAGGAGGAAAAGAAAAGAAGAAAGAAAGAAAGGAGGGGAGAAAAAGAAAGGAGAAACGAATAGCTGAGAGAGGAAAAAAAAAGGGTTCCAATTTCTCTAAGATTTACGAAACCTGATCGTAGGTTTTCATCGGCGAAAAGGCAAGTCGATCCACGACGCGAGCCAGTACATGGGTGCTTCAAAATGTTGGAGTTTCGTCAAACTCCATGAGGTAGAGAATTTTCCTACTTGGGTTATTTCTAGCCTAAAGGTCATTTAATTGCTTGAGGTTTTCTTTGAGGCCGTGAGAGAGTTGCAGAATTCTGTGTCCAAAATCTCGAGACTGAAAGTGTAGGAATTTTGGGACCATTTTTTCTAAGAATCTAACATACTTTCTGAATCGTTGAGCCAAATCAACTCCACTTTCTGGACTGTTTGGACAATCTGGTCGAATTTTCGAGATTGTTTTCTGACAAATCAACAGGATTTTCAATCGTTAAACCACCCGTAACTGATTACTGTGTGTGTGTGTTTTTTTTTTTTTTCATGTGTTATTAAAAAATTTTCAATAACATGCCGGTTTGTGGTGAAAATCATGTTAATGTATGCTTATGGATGATTAACATGGAATTTATGATGGGATGTAAATTATATGTAGAAAATATAATTATCCATGTGTTGAATATGTTGTACGAATTTCATTTTGCATGTAACATGTTATAGTGCATGAAATGACATAATTGTATTTCATATGAAATGGGACATCACAGCCAAGTCAAAAAAGCATGATATTGGTTATTCACCATTCTTAGTGAATGTAGCGGAGGATCTGAAATGGGACAAGGCCCAAAATCGACTCATGGGTGCATAAAATAATAATAATAAATTCGTGGTGGCTCGATGAAGCAAGATGAGAGCATTCCCCTAAGGTGAAAGACCAAATTACCTCGTTAGACATACGATCCAACAACGAAAAATTCGCGAAAGTGTCTGGCATGCAGCCTACTTGTAGCGAATTTCGAGCCTGCCTCGACCCAGCCAAGGATCCGAATCGAAACCTGTGGACGTCGGGGTTTATTTCTTTTATTTTCCGTGTTATTAAATTTTCTTTCAAAAATGTCACGACTAATCCTCTACCGACCCGGTCGATGTGGATCCGAACCCGGAGCCCGGCTTACTCCGACGTTTTCATTTATCTATCAAAACATTTTATTATGTCATTTCACAAGGAAGCGGTTTTAGTTTCTGGGCAAGTCCATAATCATTTACAAATTCAATGCAATTTTAGCCCATAAACATTTAACAAAATACATTTACAAAGAAGGCATCTATGCCTTTCGTAATGATATACAAAAAATCATGTCTGTGAGTTTAACCCTTATGTTTACAAAATACCACGTGTTCAAAAGAAATGATATGTAAAATGATGTGGTATATACTTTCTATAATGCCAGATTTCTCGTGACTGGCGCTCGATCTTGGCCTGGCTTACTCGATACCCGCATAGATAAAACTATACGCTAAGCATTTTACGTTTAGTGGTTCTATACAGCTTCTATTCCAATATTCAATTTAATTTTGACATGCATTTAACATCAACCATGCCTATTATATCAACATAAACTGCATTCTTTCGCATGCTTTCATTTTACAAATCATTTATCATATCACAACATGCATTTTCAATGCAATAATTCAATTCACAATTCAATTTATGAGATTTAAGCATATACATAAAATCCCATTTATACTCTTCAATGTTGGTTATTTTACTTTGACTATTCAAATCACATTTCTGACGGATTCCGTTTGATGAATCCCGTCCTTATTATCATTCGGTAAAGTGCCTACACAGCCAATATTTCGCCTTCCATCACGACGGATGTCGCTTGGGTGCACCCCGACATGTGGTATCACTTAAATGTCATATCGCCATCATGACGGATGTCGACAGCATCCCGCCAAGTGATATTTCAACGTCGATGACGCCACCGCGACGATACGATTGCATCCCGCCTGGCGGACATCGACAATTCTCGGTGCCTTCGTGATGAATGTCGATCGTGCATCCCGCCGTGGTTCATTCGATATATCATTCAATTCAAGATGTCAGGAATTGACTGAACAGTTTACAATTCGACTTTATCATTCACATTCATTCGGTTTTCAAATATCACATTTCAATTCCAGTTATTCTCTTTCATGGTTCTCTTTCAAAGATATATACTAATCAATGTACTTATTTCATGTACCATTCACATACCGGCCTCATACACTCATTCATGTATCACTATTTCATAGTTACTGTAAAACCACCAAAATACTTGAAATTAGAATAGAGTCAGAGAACAAACCAATTATCACTTTCTCAAGGAGCATTCAGCCCTAGGTCGCTATCGTATTCAATTCGCACCTAGTCAATTACAAATTCTTCACTCTTAGTGGTTAAACAAATAATCGCGCCTAAACGAATATCACTTAGTCTCATTCTTATTCGAACCCTTATTAATCGTTTAGGGTCCCTAAACAATCGGTATAATAATACAAAGCTTAATCTGCAAAAATATAAAACAGTGGTCACGGAAGCTATGGAATCGCGTGACCACTTTGATCGGTAATGCTACCATCCCTCACCGCCAAAGTGGGTACTGGCAATTAGCGCCTGAGTGGTACCTGATATCACTTGTTCGTGATCATGAAAATCTTATTTCTCACTCTTTAGCACAAAAAAATTAATTTCTAGCTGGCTTTGCCCAAACGCTGGATTTTGCATTTTCATCCATTTTTCCACAAACCTTCTCCAATCCATCCTGTTGTCAAAATCCACAAATGGAATCCACCTAAAACAACTCAAAGGTGGTTTAGAATCAATGAAAACCCTTTCTCCTGCTAGGGCTTTTTCCCCAAATAGAAAATCAAAAGATGAGGTTAGGTTTGATTTTCTACCAATTTCTTCAAATCTTCTCTTCCAAGTAAGACCTCTTAGAGTAAGAAGTGGGGAGCAAAGCCAACCAAAACTTGATCTCTATAAACCCTAGTTCTTTCTCCCTTTTTCTCCTCTTCTTCTCCAAATGGGATGGCTCAAATGAGCACCAAGACCAAGCCTGTCTTTTAAATCCCTTTTATGTAAGGCCATGTTTGGCCTACACACCCATTTCTCATTTTTCATTTTTCTTAAGTCACTTAATCTTAATAAGGCCTTGTTTGGCCACCAATAAATCCAATTTTCCATTTTCACTGGGTAAATTTTCTGTCTTGAACTCAATTTCATTTAGCATATAATATTTGGCCATGAAGGCTGTATAATCATTTTATTCAAATATCATTTAACAATCTCCAAAATTACCCAAGATGTGGCTCGACTTATACCCAGAATATATAATAATTTTTATCATAATATTCTAGGATATTGGGCAAGCATAAAAGGGGAGACCTCAAAATTCGCTACCCACAAAAACACACGGATTTGATAAATTAAAATAACATCGAGATTGCCCAGAGACGGGTTGTCACCGGGTGAAACAATGAATGGATCGTTTTCATTTAATTTAGTCGTATGTGAGGGAGTCGGTCAGGACTCGAGTTTATGGGCATGAGGAGTCTCATCTCATGCATGACATGAAGTATTCCATATAGGATTGCATTTTCTGTATGGAATGTGGTTCTATGCAGGTATGTCATTACATGTGCATTTAGGCTGGGAGCAGCCTCAGAGAAGAATTTTCTATCAGGCATTGCTCACCCCATTGTGGGTCCCCTTTACGCATGTGGAGATGTAACATTCGATCGAGGCCGTGATCGCGAAGGAGGCCGACATGGCCTTGAGTAACATTTTTTGTAAAAGTGTTTTCAGATAAAAGGATTTTTGCAATTTTTCGACTATTGTATAATACGGCATGTAATTGGCCAGAAGCAGGATAAATGATCTGACTTCTACCTGACCGTAATTATTCATTTTCTTTCATATTTTAGATTTAAATATGAATGACTGGGTCCCGTGAAGGATCGATAAGTGGTAATGAGCACCTGATGTCTATGGATAGTCGGGTACTAGTCCGCATCATGGACTAGGTGCATTAACTTAAGACAGAATTCCAGGTTGAATGGGTCATTAACAAGACCCTAAATTAGGGCGTCACAGAGTGCGACGCTGCGCAGAATAGGAATCGTGCCGCTTTGCAACAAAGATGGCCGACCTTCAGACATTTGAGCCAACATCTGAAGGGGTCCACTATATCTCTATCCACTTATGAAAAGGAGATGTCAAGTAATCAGAAAGCCTGCGGCGATACCAAGTAACCATATCCGCAGTCGCACTTTCATAGTTTCAATAAACCAGAGTGGTTCTTAAGATCTTATGGACCAATGAATCACCACCGACACAGTTCGTCGGGTTTCTTAAGTTATCGGGCTACTACTTATAAAATTGAATACAAACCAGACTGAAAAACTGTTTCATTCTCTTCTCAAAAGCAGTAACTCTCTTTCTTCTCTCTCGGTTCTCAACCAGTTTAACTGGTGGGCCGGTTTACATCGAATGTGTGCTAAGATCCTTTCTATGGCTATCTCGCTTCTCTTCCACATTTTGCTCATCGGGATGGCATTTGGTTTCTACATGGGAAGGTATACCTTAATCCCATGTCTCCACTAATCCCTACACTTATTGCAGAATGTCATGCTACCCCACAAGGTGGTCATTTTGGTTTCCAAAAAACTCTAGCTCGCCTTCGCAGTTGATTTCATTGCCTAAAATGTACATATTGTTCAAGACTGCTATTCGCCAAGGTGAGGATAATCAACAAACAAATCGATAGTATAACACCGCGAGTCTCCTACAACCCTTATCGGTCCCCACCCGGGTATGGTCGGACATTTCCATGGATTTCATTGAGGGCTTGCATCCTTCCCACGGGCACACTACCATTATGGTCGTCGTTGACCCACTCACTAAGTATGCCCACTTCATTGGGCTCTCGCACTTTACACGCCTCCCTCGTTGCCAAGACTTTATCTCCCATATCAGGAGACTGTATGGCATCCCCCACTTCTATTGTTAGTGATCGAGACCGAGTTTTCATTAGTTCTTTATGGAAGGCTCTTTTTCAGCTGAGCGGCACAAATCTCTTCATGAGTTCTAGCTACCATTCTCAATCTGATGGCCAAACTAAAGTGATTAATCGAATTCTCGAACAATATTTGTAGTCCTTTGTTGGAAGTCAACCACAGAGGTGGCAAGAGTGGTTGTCGTGGGCTGAATTGAGCTATAACACCTCTGTTCATTCTTCTACTAAGATGTCTCCTTTTGAAGCAGTTTATGGCATTCCCCTCCCCCCCCCCTTCGGCACAACTCAAGTCGTAGCAATGGATTCTTATTTGAAGGACCGAGATTCTATTTTGCGAGACTTACGCCACACCGTGACAGCGCAGACGCGAAGAGTCATGCCCATCACACGCACACAACGTCATACTTTAGTCAGTAAATCGGGCTTATCCCAAATCGCAATTTTATTGTCAATTTTCAGTGGCCTTCCATGCTTCTCTCAAGTTATCTCCACGTTTTTATGGTCCATATCAAATTTTGGCTCGTGTCGCCATTGTCGCCTGCTCGGCCCAGGATTTGCCCGGCCCAGGTTCTTACATCCATAGTGTCTTTCATGTTAGCCTACTGCGAAAACACTTAGGAGTCACTCCCATTGCCCTTGACTTGCCGCAACCGATGATTCCAAGGCGTACCCTGACTAGAGGCCGTTTGGACGTCATGTCATTCATAAGGAAAATACCGGTCAAAGACATAAGTTTTTAATTAAATGGAAGGGTGCCCCTATTGAAAGATACCACGTGGAGAACGCTTATCCTGATTTTCCCTTGTGGACAAGGGATCTTTAGCTGGAGGAATTTGATGTGTGCATTTACGTGGGTCACGTATGTGGCAAACTTGTTCTGCAGAATTGGTCAATAAGTGTTAGATTGTTTAGTCGGTTTCTGAAGTTGTTTTTTGTGTTGATTGTGGGTAAGTGATCGGTTATCTTTCTAGTGGTCGGTTATCTTTCTAGTTGTTATTTTTCTAGTCGGTTATCATAACCATGTAGAGTCGACTGGTTGGGGAAAGGACTGAGGTTATTTGCAGGCATGAGTTGGGCGCTGTGGAAGCAGAACGATGAAATCGGCAACGGAAGGAGCCTGGTGAGGTGATCGGCGAGCAGAGACAGGTAGCCTTGGGCGATTTCGTGTCTCCGTTGGCTGTTCCTTTGGGATGTGGAAGACCAATTCATCATCAGGGAATCAGTTGACCAGCACTCATCAATTCATGTGCAGACGTGCTTTAGATTTTGTAGAGAATAACCAGATCAGTTTCCAGACTTCAGAGGATGTGGATTGCAGTGAAGGACATGCCCAAGCATATTTTCCCAGATATGGAAGATAAAGCCAGCGAGTAAAAATTGATCCTAACTGGAGTCCATTGGTGGAACTGATGAACTGTGTTCTGGAACTGATGAACTATTTGATGAAATTGTTCTGAGTGGAGATCAAGGTACCGAACAGGAAATCCATCTAGAGACCATACGCTCTAGCAGTGGGAAGAATCTGAGATCTCCTAAAGATGTAATTTGAACGATCAGGAACAAACACACTCACAGAAAATTAATACAGATGGAAGAATGATAGAAGTTTTGGACTTTGAAGATGTAAGGTTGATGAAGCGAGATGACATCGGATGTAAGGGCAGATCCTGAAGCTCTATTGTTTTACAACCTGCTCTCAGGAGGAAGGGGACAAGTATTTATTATAGATCTAGATGAAGACATATATCAACTTAGTCATGTTTATAATATGGAAGCATTATGAAATGAAATAGGATTTTAAATCTTTCAGTAGTTAATTCTTTGGCTACGTGAGTAAACAGCCCCCAGCTTTAAACTTTTACTTCTCTCACTATTTGATGGTATTCTTAAAATGGTGTTTTTCGGTGAAGTAAGCGAGGGCCCATAGATATATTTATGGAATATAAATCAGGAGAATCAAGTCTTTTATGAACCGTCTACTTTGAAATTCAGTTTTAGAATTTGAAAAGTTCAAACGTTGCACCATGAATCTCATTCTCCCACTTGGTGCAAAAGTTAATCAAATTCTTTGAGTAACAAAATACATGAATCATAGAATAGGTCTCCAATAATGAGTTTTATCAACTATGTATCCTGATACTTCCTTCTCAAGCATAATGTGTCAATAGAAAAAACTTAATGGGTCAAACCTTATATGTTTATTCTGGAGTCCCAAATAAATATATTTTCTCAAATGAATTAAAGTGCACATGAAAATGAGAAAATAGCTGAATGTAAATTTCATAAAGAGTGAATGTATATACAATTACAAAGAGAAACAATCCCCATTTTGTCACATGATCCTTGAATTTCATTAGTAGCATGCCTTTAGTCAAGGTCGACCAATCATCAACTTCGATTACTAATATGCTCAATGACCACTTTCTTTTCATAACATGTTCTCTAATGGCTAGAAATAATTTGATGTCGATGTGCTTGCTTCGACTCCCTTTTGTTATTCTTAGCCAAGAACCTTTGCCCATTGAGTTGTCACGAAAATCTTCAAAGGCTGAAATGAAGATCCATAACTCTAAGCCCCGAAATGAAACTCTTAAGCCATACACCTTACGTAAATTGGCTTATGAAAACAAGATCAATTAAGAGCTGCATGGTAGGAAGTGGCAATCAAAGTCACATTTGACACTTCTCGAAAACGACTCCATAGGCCATAATGAATGTGCCCGGATGTTGATTTCACGAGAATCAACACGGCCAAATAAAGTCTGCATCGGAATGGCCAGCGGATCCAAGTTGTCAGTGCAATACATACATAAGCATATGATCTTTGGTTCTCGTGGATACCTCGCGAAACAGCTGCGTCTCAGTTGATTTTGGATTACTTTGTCAAATACTAACACTCCATTGTATGCAATATCGGGTCTTAGTACAAACACAGGCATAGCTAAAGGCTTCCAACTCTTTGAAGCATGGAATATTCTTCATGAATTCATTTCTAAATCATTTTTCGGGCATTGATTTAGACTCAACTCCATGCCATAATGGGAGCAACATGGTGAACAATCCTTCATCAGAATGTATCAGATTTTGTTGATATAGGTTTCTGTGTTAGACCTAAAATACCGAGATCTATCTCTATGGATCTTAATGCAATGACATAGATACTCACCATATCTTTCATATCAAAGTTTTGGAAGATGATTCCGCTCATGCATCACATTCACTTATCATTGGTTGCAAGTAAATAAATAAATCCACGTATAAAGCGAAACAAGTTTTACTCGACACTTGGTATATACATTGATCCATGGGGTTTTCAATGAAACCAAACAAATGTACTCCATGGAATTTGTAATACCATTGTGGGAGGCTTGTTCAAGCTAGTATATGGATTTCTTAAACGAAGACCAAGTGCTCACCTCCAGAAGAGGAAACCTTCGGGTTGTTTCATGTATACCTCCTCTTCCCGGATCACTTGGATTTAAAAATCTTTGTTTCACATCCATTTGTTTGCAGCTCAAGGTCTAAGTGTGCAACTAATGCTAAAATATCTGAAGAGAATCTTTCTTGGATCTGAGGAGAAAAGGTCTGCATGTAATCGATTCCTTCTTTTTAGTGAAATCCCTTAGCAACTTAGTCTCGCTTTATATCTTTCAATGTTGCCTAAGAATCTCTTTTGGTCTTATAGACCCATTTGCGATAATGGCCTGCACCCTTTAGGCAACTCTGAGGTCCGGACCGTTGCTTTTCTGGAATCTAACTCATCCTTCATAGCATTATACCCTGGTCGAGACTCTTTACAACTTATGGCTTGTGAAAAGGTTGCAGAATCATTTTCGACTCCAATATCGGTTTCTTGTAAATACACTATGTAATCACTAGGAATTGTTGGCTTCCTTTCACGAGTAGATCGTCTTAATGTTGGATCATGCGCTCTGGAGGAGCTGTGGTTCAAGCTTGTTTGTTGAATTATAAGGTAATTCTGAGACATTTGATCCTCACAGGTTCTCGACTATTTATTGGAACTTCAATGATTAGTTGTTCAACACTAATTGGAACTAGAGGAGTGTGATGAACTATAACCAATCTCTCGTATGACAGTGGAAGGTTGAGTTTCTATATGATCGTGAACGAAATTGGAAATCCACTGAATCGATCCACCAGCGATCATGTCATTTTCAAGAAACTTGGCATTCATACGATTCCCCTGATCTAGTTGAATGAGATGGGCTGATAAAATCTATAACCCTTAGGCATTTTAAGCGTAGCCAATAAAGAAACCACTAAGTGTCATAGGTCCCAATTTCTTCTCATGTGGATTATATATTCACCTCGGACGGACAACCCGACGCGCATATGTCGCGAGCTACGGTTTCAACCTTTCCATATTTGAAGGTGTCTTTGGGGTGACCTTAGTTGGAACACGGTTTTAATATATACCTTCTTACATGCGAAGTGTGTCGGTCCACAAAAATTGAGGAAGATTGGGTTGCTGGCATACTCAGCACCGTAATCACTAAAGTTGATTTCTTCTTTACGCTACACCATTTTGGTCGGAGGAACCAGGCATAGTGTGTTAGGCGATTATCCCGTGCTCTTGAAGAAACTTTGCAAAGAACCGGTGCTTGTCCATTCTCGATTAATACTACCATAGTATTCACCACCTCTATGGATCATCACTATGTGTATTTGCTTCCCGCATTGGTTCTACGACTTGACTTTAAGATTTTGAAGGCATCGATGCTTCATACTTGTTATGAAACGAGTAGCCACATACATATATGCGTGGTAATCATCAATGAAAGTGAAATATTTTGACCAGACATATCCATATGCGGGCGGCATATGTCGATATGTATGATTTCTAATATGTTTGAACTCCTATTGTATGCTTCTTAGACTTGTTTGTGCATTTCCACTTGTCACAGTCCACACAAGTCTCAAAATCGATATAATCTAAAGTACTAAGTACTCCATCTTTTACTAATCTCTTAATTCTATACATGGAATGTTGTTCTAATCTCAGATGCCATAACACATAGAAGAATCTCATTAATATTACACCTCTTAGTACCAATATATGAACATGCAAAAGAATTATTAGTGGCTTCATTACGTAAACAAAATTCTATATAGACCATACGCACAAAATACTTTGTTCCAATATTATTTGATTTATAAAATAAGTTAATACATTGTCTTGAAAAGTAAAGAAAAACCTAATGGAACAAGTCTAGCTTGAAATCAAGTTTAGTGAGAAACTTGAGTACATAAAAGGTCCTTTCAAGAAACTAAAACAAAGCCCTTCTGTCTAATGTTAATGTGCATGTCGATAGCCTCCACAAGGTGAAGAGCCATCTTGTTGCTGATAAGATCAGAGCTCATTTTCCCACTTCTTCCTTAGGTTTTGCATACCACGAAAGAGTTTGCAATATGGATTGTAGAGCAGGAATCGTCGTAGGGTGTTAATATTAACATTAACCATATTGAATTCTGAAAAAGGATGATATACCTTTCTTCTCAAAGCCACTTCTTGAATTTAGGACAATCTTTCTTCACGTGTCACGCAACACAAAAGAAACACTTATTTTCCTTCTTGATGACTGAGGTGGTATTCCTACCTTTCCCTTACGATTTGATTTAGAGTGTAAGTGAGATGTGTCATTCCTTTTGTTCTTCCCATGAGTTGTAGCCAACATCGCACTTTCACCTAATTCCATCACGAGCCTCTCTTCTTCTTGAACACACATGGTCATTAATTCATTGATTGACCATTTGTCCTTATGTGTATTATAAGAGATCTTAAAAGGTCTGTATTGATGAGGAAGAGTGTTCAGAATAAAGTGCACTAGAAAGGAATCAGAGCATATCTATCAAAGTTTCTTAAGTTGACGCGATGTCCTAAATTTGCATGATGTGCTCACGCACACACCCCTAAGCAGCTTGTGATACGAATGGAAGAAAAATTTCGTGCTCGAGTCACTGGCAAAGGCACATGCAGTGGCAAGGTGTTCTCCGTCGCTTTAGCAAATCTTGGACCTTGTAACTTATCATACTCACGCGAGAACCCTAATACCGGCGATGATTTTGTCTTAATGAACACATTATGTCAGATTAGTTCTCCATCGCTCATGTCATGTAACCCCGATGGAGTGTCTTCTTATCCTCACAGTGGATTACCGATTTCCTTATCGCGAAATGTCATTATCTGCTAAATGAAGGAGAATCATTCTTTTATATTTTGTAGTTGTCACCCTAAGTTCTGGAATGTCTAGGTGCATATCGATTAACTAGCGGGTTGAGAAAGCTAATAAAAGGTCAACATGTTAGATGAGGCATGTATTACTAATTGCATGTGTTACCAATGTAAAACACGCACTAAACTATATCTAATTTAATAAAAGATTACTGTGGGCAAAATCTTTACTTAATTAGTATTTCTTTATGATAGAAATTGTAAATTATTTAAGTGCAATGGTGAGGGCAATAGCTTTATGAAACGGATAGGTGCGTAAGTTTATATGCAAGGAAGTCCACAGGGTAAGTGGAGGATGTGTGATCCATCTTAAAACCAGTAACCTTGAGGCTCTTATCGTAAAGCACATCGAAGACTTTCCTAGACATGTATAGTCCTAGTACCACTTAATGTTCCAAGGTTCCCGAAACCACTATATAATTTGCATTTCTATCATAAAGATAAAACTACCAAATTATGTATCAATTCATAATTCTGTAGGTAGATTATATGAAAATAATTTAGCATCTCATCCTAATTAATTATATAAATATAACAAAATTTCCATTGGGATAAATTTTATTATATTAAGTATAATTAATTACAAGTTTATGTCTCATTCTTTATGTGATCTTAACTTAATAAATAATTTTATTAATTAAAGATGCTGTGGCTATTCCTTAACTAACCAAAATTATTTTGATCACTTGGACATTTTATAAGGTTTTAGTTGTGCTTTCTAAAATTGGAAACTAAACTTAGATTTTATATAATATAAATTTATTTGAATAACATAATTAAACACTCTTATTATGCTATAAAATGTTATGATAATCATAATTGTACACACAATTTGATTTCATACAAAAAGAATCAAAAAAACATAAATAATATATTCATGCATGAGAAAGCCTTAAAATTTGTAAATTTTATTAGCATTATTCTTAAAAACATGATTTGACATTCAATAAATAATCTTTAGCAGTAACAATGAATACAGACGTATAAGAATTAAATATAAACACTTTATACAAGCCAAAATTGGCTTGGTGGAAGAAAACTCTTAATTAAACCTTTAACAAATGGAGTTCGAACCTTATTAACAACATTTTTTTTTAAAACTTCTAAGAAAGATTCCAGCAAGCCACTTTATATTACTAAAAACGAAATAAGGCTTGTGAAAGATTTGAAAATAAAGGCCGTATAAATGGAAGTAGGATAAAATAAAATATAATGAAACAAGCATAAAGAAGACCTGTTTTTATTTGTTTTTTTTTTTTTTTTTTAAGGAATATAAAACTTACGAAAATCGAGAGCAAGGTGTAACACATTACTCGATCATAAAATTAGAAAGACTTATATGTCAACTTGATCATGTGACATAATATGAAACATATGGTAAATAGGAATTTCATCTGCCTGCATTACAGTTCTCAATTATAGAAAGCTACGATCATTAAAACATTAAAACTCAAACACACTATACTTTACTCTCACTATTTGATGGGTAGTCTTAAAATGATTGTTTTTTAATTGAAGTAAGCGAGGGCCATGAATATATTACTAGATTACTAAATCGAATGTCTTTTATGACATGCCCACTTTAAAATTCAAGTTTGGGAATTTGGTTAACAATTCTTGTGTTGGAATCTCATATTAGAAGCACTAAAAAACAGAGATAAACAGAGTCACACAGATTGCATGACTTTACTCACAGATCTGATGCTGTGACATGTCGTATAGGGTGTATCTCAGGTGTAAATTTTACAGCAGCAGAAGCTGACTAAAATCTGGAAGGTTCTCAACATTCTCAAATGGCAAAAGGACAAACCACTTGGAAGCCATTTCAGAAAGAGTAATTAGTTTCATTTTCTATAATTATATCTTCTGTTTTATGCATTATACTTGTGGCTTATGCATTGTGAGTCTTTGTTTTTGTCGGTAAGCTGGAGGAAGCAATCGAGGCATCTGACTGGGGGCGATTTTAATTCAACCCAGCATCGGCAATTATGTATGCAACCAGAGGTGGAATATTGTTTGATAATTTGCTGTAGTCATTGTGTGTCAGGATCTTTAGATTTCTGAATTAATTCATATGTTTGTCTTGGTTTTGGTGGATTTCTACAGCTAAGTGCAGCCCACATCAAAATGAAGAAGCCCAATGCTGCTATCCAGGATGTTTGATCACAGCTTTTGAGTCATTTGCATTCTCCTTTTAATTTGTATATAACCAGATATGGCTGTATTTCTGCTTTCATTATTGCTGAAAAATTAAACACATTTAAATCTTAGACTCAAAACCTAGTAGAAATCCATGACTGCATGCTTGCATTTGTAGAGATTTAGTCAAAATGTACATTACAAAACATTCATTTTCAAGTTCTATTGAAGTGAATTTGCTTTCTTATGCATTATTCGTTTTGTTGGTTTGGTTCATAATTCTGCATGTTTACATGATTAAATTAAAGTATTTCATTCAACTAACTTACCATTTGAATTTTCTTTAAGGAGTGTTTATGTCTGTCATTTTATATGATTAGTTATCTAGTTTTCATAATGTAATCGCTTTCTTTGATATCTAGAGATGATGAGTTCTGGGGTTCCACAAAATTTTCGCATATGGTTGTATCCTAGATTAATCCAGACTCTGCTAAGGTTACTAGTCCCATGGAATAGCAAGATATCCGTCAGTGGGGAAGAGGCTAAGGATCTCCCACTTGGCATCAAGTTGGATTTTATGATGAGGAAATAAGTGTTGTGCTAAATAAGGTTGGTGTCATATTTATGTTCTTTCTGCAGAGTTACCTGTATAATCAAATACGTGTGTTTAGTCTGCCAAAATGGATGTATACTGATCAGGCATTCTTTCGTTTCCAATCTTGGCGTTTATTAAAAAATCCTAGTCATTACTCTTTCAAAAATTTCAGAACTTTGTTAGTATTTGCAGCTTTCTCTTTGCTGGTGAGAATAATGATGTGGGCTGTAATGAATTTCTAACGACTGGAGGCTGGCCCGTTGAATATTGACCAGTATAAGTGGGTTGGCGTAAAATAGTCGATGTAAATTGCCAGCTTTATTGTTCACCCAATTGCATAGAATTTGTGAACATATATACGCTACTATATTACATTTTATTTTAATTGCCAGCTCTTCTAACCCCACCCAAAAAAAAGGAAAAAAGGAAAAATTAAGATATTTCACTTCAGCTTTCTTACTATACATGTAAGCATGTATGTACTGTACAATAGAGCTGTAAAATTCAAACCAAGATACGGTGGTCGTCAGCTTCATTGTCTGATGCCTTGTGGTGTATTTTGAAATGAGGCGCATCTTCATGGTCCTTCTTGTTTCTTGCAAGCTCCCTTGGCCAGGACTGCACTGTCGAAGAATCTCCAGAACCTTCTTCATTGTAGGCCTAGTATTGGAGTGATCTGGTAGTGCACATAAGGCCTAGATTGAAGGGGAGTGGTCACCTGTGGCTGTGGCGTGATCTCCTCATCCATCACCTCTTCAATGGTTTCCCCATCTCTGAACTTCTCCCCATTTCTCCCATGCCCATTCCACAGGCACATGTTTCGTCCCTGCTGTTGGCTTCTCTCCCGTCACCAGCTCAGAAGCGGCTTTTTCACTCAAGCTATGCATCGATTTTCTCTGTTCAACACTGTTTATTATCATGCATACTCTGTTAGTTACAGAAATGTAGCAATTAGTAAAAAATATGTATCTACATGAATTATGAAAAATGGAAAGGTTCATGCATGGTCTCGGTCTTGAGTCTTGACTCTTACCGGGGTATGTATCCCATAAGAGCCTGCAACTACGACATGGTGTCCGCCTCTCCTTGCTTCACTAACATCTTGTGAAATCAAAATCCCAGCGATTTTCGCTTTAAATTCTGCATCTATAGCAAGATGTTTGCTGGACTTACATCTCGATGTATGATGGGAGAGACAGTATTCATGCATGGCACCAGGCCTTTTTTGCTGCTCCGATTGCAATCTGTAATCTTTTGGGCCAATCTAGGACGAAGTTATGAACCGAAGAACTTGTGGTGGACGATGATAATGATGATGATGATGATCTCTACTTCTTCCTATGAAGCCATCTGTCCAGACTCTGTTTCTCCATGTACTCATAAACAAGAAGATTCGAGCTTTCGTTTTGATATACCTTTTAACAGATTGACTATATGTTTAATGGCGTATGGTGCTTAATATCTCCACTTCTGCTATGAATTGTTCTGAAACTTGTGATCCAATTTCTATTATACAAATGATCAATTTAACGGCTAGGACTTCTCGGTACGGCCATTGGTGATTCGGTATACTTTCCTGACCTACCACCACATCCGATCCTATTGTTCTCTGTCAAGCTTGAGAGTATGTCGTGCTCATCGAAATCCAGATTTTGGAACGGAGTAAGCTTACAGCTTGTAAGGTCTCCTACATGATTCTTCCTGTGATGTTCTAGAACCATGAACAGGGTGAAGAATGAGCTAGGAAACCAGACACAGATAAAAATAGGGTCAAGAATGAGATATTTGGTTGCCGATTTGTCGGAGTGGATGTCACATCTGGGGAGGTTGAGGTTCAGATTGGGAACATTGACGCGCAGAGCCCAGGGTTGTTCAAGAAACTGTCTTTACTTATGCTTCATTTTGAAACTCAATGGGGACTGTCCCGGAGAGTTGATTGGATGAGAGATCGAGGAGATTGGCCATCAAATGACCGATTTCAGGAGGAATTTGACCTGAGAAATGGTTTTTTGACAGGTCAAGGTAATTAAGGCCAGGTAGACTACTTAAAGCCTTGGGGATTTGGCCAGAAAGTTTGTTTCTTGAGAAATTCAAATTACTAAGGGATTTCCAGGAGATGATCTTGGAGGGAAGTTCACCGGAGAAATGATTCCGATCCAGCAACAGAACAGAGATGTTGCATAGACTGGTCAATTCCACTGGAATCTTTCCTGACAACGCTCCATTGTTTCTGGCATTGAGCAAGGCTATGTTCATCCATGAAGAGATTCAGCGAGGTGGATTAGAAAACTTGTTGTCCATTGATCTCGATTCTGGACAAATTGCTTCCCAATTTACCTGGAAGTGTCGGAGAATGAATTTCGCTGCCAGCACCCATACCATGCCCGGTGATGTCCAGATTCCGGCAGGAATCTCGCCGGAGAAACGATTGTTGGTAAGCTGAATTGTGATCAAACTCCTGCAGCTCCCCAGGGACTTGGGCACTTCCCCGCTGAGATGATTGTTGGAAGCAACCACTCCGATCAAAGCCCCCTTTGAGCATAAATGTCTAGGCAATTCCCCGCTTAGTTTATTCTCGGAAACCTCAAACCGTCGGAGCTCCGAATGAAGGCCGAATTCGGGAGGCAATACTCCACTCAATTGATTTCCGAAAACCTTGAAGGTTTCCAAGTCAGACCAGAAGCATGTTTCACGAGTATCTCCTGACAGCTGATTCAAGAAAAGGCTCAAACCCGTCGTTTGCGGCAAAAACCTCTGATGTATTCCGTCAATATGTTCTTGGAAAGATCAATATCTTTCAAGTTAAAGGAAACTCCCGATGGATGAAGGAATGTGGCCAGACAATATGTTGTTGAACAAATACAGGTTGATCAAATTCCTGGACATAAGCAAACCTCCGGGGATCGGACCGTTCAAATTGTTGATGGCGAGATCTAAGTGTTCCAGACTGGACAGATTGTTGATCAAGGTCTCCGGTATTCCGCCGATCAAATTCGTCTCCGTCATCCACAGAAACTTCAGCTTCTTCAATGCTCCAAACTCCTCCGGGAGAGGTGCAGGCAGGAATTTATCATTATAGGCCATGCCCAAGCGTTCAAGATTCGCCAAACTACCAATCTCCGTCGGCCAGGTGCCGTTGAACTCATTTTTGAACCGGAGACTAAGTAGACCCGAAAACCACGCTAGCCTCCCAATCCCGTGCCGGAATGTCGCCTGAGAAGTTGTTTCCGGTCAAGTCCAGGTACTGGAGACGTGAAAGACGATCAATATCAGCTGGAATTGGACCCACGAATGCGTTTTGCATCAAGAGCAGGTACTCGAGCTTAGAACAATTGAGAATATCCGGGAACTCGCCGGGGATGAAATTGTAGGAGACGTCAAGTTCGGTAAGGTTCTTGAGCTCACAAACTCTGGCAGGAATTTTCCCGGTAATCGACTTGCGGAAGAGTGAAATTGAAGTGACGGTAGAATTGTTGGTGTTGCATGTAATCTCCGGCCAATCACAAGGGGAGGAGGAGGAATTCCAAGATTGGAGTGACGGAGGATTCCCCAGTTTCTGTTTGACTTCTAGAAGGATCGATCGTTCGTGGTCAAGGTTTTGGGAAATCACATTCAAGGGTGGTAAGGATAGGAGGAGTAGGAGAAGGAACAGAGCAGGGAGTGGAATTAGAAGAAACCTTCGGCATGTTGTGACGTTAAGTTCGTTACCTGAGGCGCGGGAGGGAGCAACAAGCTGGCGGGAAAGATAACGGAAACCAAAGGATCAGTTTGATAACCTGTTACGCGGTCGGAATTTATAACACATGACCTGTGTGCACGGACGAATCAACTCTCTTTTGTGTTCCCGCTTTTCGGGAGTTCTAAACAATTATTAATACATAACGGAATTATTATCATTGTTGCTAAAATTTTGTCTAGATAAAAATAAAAAAACGAGATAAATTTATAGAGAGATATAAATATAATTTTATTAATATTAATTAGTTATATTTATTTGTTTCTTCACTCTCCTTATAGTAGGGAGGGATTAACAATATTTTTTATAAATATTTTCTAAATAAAAAATCTAATCTTCTTACTATTTTTTTAAAACCAAACATATCATTACTTGAATAATTTATATATATATATATATATATATATATATATATATATATATATATATATATATATATATATATATAATGTCGGTAAAAATGTTTCGTGACCTTGCATGACTTGATATTAGGACTACTAAAAAATAAAAAAAAAATTGCTTAGGTGAAAATTGGGACACAAATAATTAAGTGATAATATTTGCAACATACTTATAAATAATTAAAATATAGATTGCAACTTTTGTTAAAATTTATTAATGGATTTGTCAATGATATGAATTTGAGAGACACTCCAAATTGAGCAAAGAAATGATTATCAAATACGGGTTTTTAAGTTATAAATAATTGTTGGTATTTTATTTCCCTTGTTAAATGTTTTGTAAAAGAAAGTTATAAATAGAACTGTGGTATGTATTTATTAATTATTGTTTTTAAAAAGAAACAAATTTATACCATATGTCATATTACCGTGACAACATTAAACAATGTTTTGAGGACTAATTTTTATAAAATAACCATATTTGGTTTCCATTATTGGAGAATCAGATTCTAAATCTGATTTAATTTAAATCCTATAATTATAAATATGTAATATTTAGATTTAGGTTGATTATAGTATATAAATATGTCTAGTTTAGATTTAATTACCATATTCATTCTTTTATTTTCTTGATTCAATTTGTACTATTTATATCTCAAGTTATTTAATGGAAAAAACCTATCTATTATTCATTTTTACTAATCCCTTCAACCATTTACATTTGTGGGAAAATATAATATAAAACTTAAATAATTGTTGGTATTTTGAAAATAAATAAAACTCCAAACTCCTCTCTTTTCCTCTTTTATATTTTCTATTTGATGACATTGTGCCTATTGTTTTTTGTGATTCGAATTTGGTTTTGAGTTTATGTCTGACCCAAAGATCCGTGGTACAACTTTTGTGAAAATAAAAAGTTGAGAAAAAATAGGAATTTGTTGTGGTAATAGAGTATGGACCTTTATATTCGGGTTTTTTTTCGTTATATAAACAAATTAGGGCTTATTCATTGTCCGGATTGTCTTTTTATAATCTCTCTCAAATTGATCTTTTGGAAATTTTCTTTTTGTCCGTGGTTTTTTTTTCAACGAGTTCCGAAAAATGGACTCTTTTGTGTTTTCCTTTATTTCGTATTTTTAGTGTCATTTGATCATAACAGTGCCTCATCGAACCATTCTACTTTGATAATAGTATCTGCTATTCCAAATAAACTCCTTATAAATATAAATTATTAACAAAAAATCTTGCCGATAATAAAGCGTATCGATGTCTTTGTGATCGTTTAATAGCGATTAAATAGTTATCATCATCAGTAAAATTTTAATGAAATACGTTTATGCCAAGTAGTAATAGAATCGGTTTGAATCAGTAATAACAAATAGGGTTGTGTACGAGTTCAAAATCGGACTGAACCGGGACCAGTTTGGACCAAAATCGAAATCATGTTTTTTGGTTGATCGGGTGAATTAGGTATTCGGTCCATACACCGTTTATTTAGGTGCGGTTTCGATTTTGGACTGTGTTTTCGGTGTTGCTTGTAGTTTACAAAGCCAAAATTTGCAAAAGAAAAATTCTTTTCATAATTTTCTATGCTTTTGTTGCCAAATATATCTTCGTGTTTTTTGGAAAACAAAACATTGTTTTGAAAGCAGTTTATCGAACAAACCTAGTTCAAGAACAATATATTATATTGATTTAATCCAGTGATAAAAATATATTATATTTGATTTGAATCAGCTTTGAGAAAGAAACCTGATTAAAAACGAAAGGAAAGAAAGAAGAAAGGAAAGAAAGAAAATTACTAGAAATTGACATGAAAGTTGTACCTAATGTGAATTGAGTCAGAAAATACAATATGTGTTTACTTTTAAATGTGACATAGTTTGTAAGTTGTAAGTGTAACTCTCTCTCTAGTTAAACATTTTTAAAGTTGTTTTGACTTTGAGTTACTCTTAATTTATTACTAATTGCTTTAATAAAAACAATTATTAATTCTATTAAAAACTATAGGATCATTTCAAAATGAATAACGAATTTCAACACTCAATCAATCAATAAAAAAGATTATCTCTATATATGGCAAAAAATACCGAATCATCGATTTGAACCGAAATATTTCAGGTTTTGCCTAGATCGAACCGGAGACTGAGGTTAATAATTTTAAGGACCGGAGATCGGACCTGAACGGTAAATAACTAAGCTATCAACTAACAGGTGTCGACAAATAGGACCAATGGAAAAACGTGTTTTTGAAGTCAAAGTAAAGGTCAACAGACCAATGGGGGCACAGGACAGGTCACACAGGATTAGTAATGCTTTAATGCTTATATAGGCCCCCCTAAAAAATTGATTTCTGACATTGGATGGAAGACTTTGACTGTCTCTTGACTGCCAAAATTATTATTTTAACCTCTCCAACATTTCCAACATTTATGGAACTATTATACAATATATAAGTCGATCGAAAAACACAGTTATAACCAAGGAACAAAATATCAATAATTATAGATATATCGGTATTTTGATTTTACGGATATATCGGTAAATATTGATGAATATTTTGACAAAAATATTGGTAAAACGAAAATTAATAAAAATACTTTGAAATTCATGGAAATATTTTGATAAAAGCATAAAAAAGAACGTAAATAAGCGAATATCACGAAACATTGAAAGCGATATTAAATTATAATTTATTAAAAATTACGTTATAATAATAATTTAAAAAATAGAAAATGAAAGCGAGTATATTCGATTACATTATTTGATGAAGTGATCACATCTTGATGAAGATAATATTCATAATAAGATCTTCAAAATATTGAGATAAATGAAAAAATAATTTGAGAGTTAAATGGAGTTTGGATGTGTATGGATGAGTTTGTAAAGAGATTGTATGATTTTTAGGTATTTATAGAATTTTTGGTCAAACAGAGTAAATTCTGGATATTTCTTGTGATATTTTACGATGTTATGTTTCTTTGATATTTTGAAATTAAGTATGGCGTAGCGTGCTTCACGATGTAATTTTCGATTTTTAATGGCATCGGCGGCGATTTCTGATTTTTCGATTTTATATGTTTTTTCTTGCTTTGCGGAGTCGCAGATTTTTCGATGATATATCGGCCAGGAAGCGGAATTTTTTGTCACGATTATATGAAATTCTCTAAAAACATTATATTTGTATTTAGTTGATCGAAACTCATGGTATAGAGTTTAACTTTTCGCCAAAGACGATATAAACGTAAGAAGGAAGTTTTAAATGCAATAAAGAATATTTATTATATTATAATTAAAATATTTAATGATTAAAAAATTCAATTTTAAAATTTTTTAAAAAATACATTGGGATTTTATTTTCTTTAAATATAAAAGTAGAAACAGAAGAAAAAGGAAAAGAAAAGGTCGTACTTGCGCAGGCTGTGTGAAACCGTGGAATCCATCAACGGACGATTTTTCTCTACATATAATATTCATACATGTGTGATTAAACAAGGGAAATTCAAGAAATAATTTAATAGATGTAATATTATTTTTTTTTGCATAAGATCTCTTCTCTTTAAACCCTAACCTTTTTTTCTATTAACATTTTTTTTGTTAGCCTTTTTATTTTAAGTAAGGATAAATAATTTTTTAGTAATTCTTGATATAAAATAATTAAATGTCTGTATCTTTTAAATGCTTTTTTTAAATAAGTCGTTATTGAAGTATAGATGCAGGTTTATATGTTTTTGTTATTTAATTAAATCGACTTCCGTGTGCGTATAATTGTCGTCTCAATGCGACGGTTGGATTTTTGTCATCGTAGTATAACGTTTATTTGTATTTGAACGATTGAAATGAAATATGCGTCGAGAGGCGAAAAATTAAATCGATAATCGTCGATGGAGTATAGAATGGTCAGTATTATAATCGTAATAATATCAAATTTATAGACTAAATTATTAAATATATAAACTTTGAGTCATTTTATTATGCTATTAACTTAGCTATTATTTCATCTTTTATTATTTTTAATGATTTTAATTATATATTTCTATCGATATATTATTAATTTGAATCAAATAAAATTATTTTTTTTTTTAGTAAAGGGAGAATTGAATACTAAAATAAGGAGATGTATCTTTATTCCCACGCTATTGCACTTTTCTAGAAGGAGAAATGATGATGAAATATTGTATTTTCTGAAAATATCAACAAAAAATACTTATATCACTCTACATTTTTGTACAAACAAAAATTATTAAAATATCAAAATTTTAAACACAAGGTTTACTAAATGATAAAAATATAAAACTTAAACAAAAAATTTGATATATATATATTAAGATGACGAACCTACGATGAGAAAATATAGTAAATATAAAAGTTTTTTTAATAATAATAACATGCATTTGTTTTTAATAATTTTGAGAAAAGTGAGAAGAAAGAAAAATATAGAAAATAAAAAATAAGTATCCAAATCAATAGAATATTTTAGAATATATTTTTTTTTAAAATTTATTTTATCTATTTTTAATTTATAGAAATTAAATAATTTTAAAATATACAAAATTTTGATAAATTTTAGATTATATTTGATTTGTTTTATATTTCTATTGGAAAATCAAATATGAAAAATAAAACTATTATTATTATCTATTCATTTTATATTTCAAGATTATAATATTATATTCTTACATATATCCTTAAAAATTGGGCAAAAATTATTTATAAAGGGGTTTAAACCTATTATATTTAACCAATCATATTACCATACCTCCTTAAAAATTGTATGTCCTTTGACTATATTTTACTTATAAAAGCAGGGAATCATCAAAGCAGGGAATATGAAAAATTGGCCTCTCATTCACACTTATAAAAAGCAGCATTAAGTTAAACACATTACTTGCTTTTTGTTTTTTTTTAAGAATTAAACATATAACCTTAATTAAGTGAATATTATTATATTACTGAAAGTGGTGAGAGAGGGAACTTTAAAAATTGGAGAACATTTAAACCACTGAAATTATTTGTATTATTTTATGGACAATATAAAATAAAGTAAAAACAATACTACTTTGTTTCGAATAAAGCAAAGGCTTTTTTTTTAAATAATTATTTTCATTTTTTGTATCGAGTATGTTTTGTAAAATGTTTAATTAATTTCCTGATTCTCTATTTTAATTTGTGGTTAGTTTTATTATTTGAATTGATTTTTTTAAAGCTCTAACAACTGAAAAATACAAATTATATATTTATTTGTTTTAATTAAAGAAAGCATTAGTGTTGCTAAGACTATGATTTGGTCAAAAGTAGGATAATGAGAAATCAAATCAAATCAAATCTTTGAAAGAATGTAAGCTAAATAAAGTAGAATTACTTTAAGAGAAAAAATCATAACAAAGACAAGCAAGTCTTTTATTAATGTTGGGCTAAAGTGGGGTTAGAGAATAAAAAAAAGGAAAAAGAATCTACCCTATTACTAGGAAACAAAATATGGTGGGTAAAGAATAAAGATTTATCCTCAGCCTCAGCCCTCACGTTGAGGTTTCGGATTCGACGATGGCGGGTCTTCGACTGTTGACTGTTGACTCTTGACTCTTTGAGTCTTGATGATAAGCCAACTTCTCTTTTACGCTATTATTTGATTAGCTCTGGTCTTGGGAGTATCAACGGTGCAATATAGACTTATAAAAAGGGGCGATCTATTGACAGTGAATCGATCGTCTTTCTGATGATTAAGTCAATAAAAACATGAAGATGGAGAAGAAGAAAGTTCACACAGTTGGAATTATCTCCTCCCATCACGGAGGGCCCCGTCTTCCTGATTTATAGAAAATGGTTCACGGATCTCTTGATTTTGAAGAAAATCTGTATCTTTCTAGGGATAAAATCTCCTTGCTTAAGTATCAAGGGATTAATTATTAGTATTAAGGATTAATCATTTCGAATAATGAATTTAGATCTTGAAATCAGTGATAAATATCGTTTGCGTATTTTAGTACTTGTATCATTTATACTTGAACATCAATCCATTGGAAGGATGATGGGATTGGGGGTACAAAGCACAGGCGGGTTCGCTGCGACTGGCGCCACAGGAAGGCTGTGAAAACCTGTATATGGAACTTAGATTATCGCAATGCAGGTAATATCACTCAGATTTTAATATGATGGATGAAACACGAGAGCTACTTCCGCATTCTGACCAAGTAGATCTTGGTTGCTTGGTCAGCTAACTTCGTTGAGTGTGGGTCTAAAGCTATGATCTCACTTGATTATATCGTAGAATTAGTATTGACTAAACTCTTGTGTGTTATATTGTGATTTTTCGTCGAATTGCGATCGGTCTTAGACTCATCTTACTAGTTATGCTAAACTTTTGCAAGGGGAGGTTTGGTAGGTGAACTCATGAAGTGATGGATGATTAATGCACCATCAAATAAAATCAAATGGATATACATATCAAATTTAACAATACATTTACCTTATGTAATGTAAGTGTGGTCTCTTGAACTACGAATGTTTGAATCGTCGAGCGTAGCTTAGTAGAATGCAAAACAAATAAGAAAATGCGATTGGTGTGCCGCTAGCCTCTCCAGATCTTAAGTTAGATTCGTTCGATTTGAATAATTAAGCCTTAGCTTTTTCGAGTATGGAGTCTACTTCTGGCACTAACACATTATCACCATCGCTTTTATCGAGAAGGAAGGCGTGCTCTTCCATAGAAAGTAAGATAATCTCCTTAAAAACGAAGGAAAAGTGGCGTTACCGTGCGTTATGACACGTGCTACTGATAGATAACTGTCGTCGCATTTTATAATAAAAAAAATGTTTAGCCCAGCGCATATGCGTGAGTTATGAAGCATGAGAGCATCTTTATTCAGGCTTCAGAGAGGTGTTCGGATGCCTTTTTAAAGATGATACTTGTCGGGAAAGACGGTATTTAGACTGCCGTATCTTCCTACTGAGTTGGGGATAGCATGTTTGGAGCGCATGCTTTGTAAATGACAACACAATTGGGCATAAATCGAGCCATCATCTGTGGCCCTTAGTTGGTGGAGCGCATTGCTTGAGAATGAGTTGGGCCCGAAGTCAGTAATCTGCAATAAGTCGTACAAAACAAAAAAGTCGAATCTTAAACTTTTATATATAGTAGAATTTAGATCGTTTGGCTTGAGTTTACAATGAAAATGATAAAAATAAAAGAACGGAGAATGATATAAATTTATATATAAAGCAGCTATTATTGATACATTTTTCATGTTTTAATTGGATTATTAGATCAAAATGTTACCCTACAATCGGTCTTTAAATTAAATAAAGTGAAAAAAAAAAAAAAAAGTAAAGGAGGAAAAAGGCATCCTCTTTATCTTAAGTTTCCATGAAGGTTATCAGAAAAATGAGGGACCACCAAGTATTGGGTATCGCTTTTGTAAGTCTTCGAGCAACCCGACATATACATATTTCATATCAATGAGGAAAATGTTCCATTGACTAGAAAAATAATTGGGAGACTTGCTTTTTGCGTCCACGTTATGCACGAATTGTTCTACCGTCATCACACGTGTTTTCATTTCGTCGAAATTTCCATTATTCACACGCGCTCTCATAATGTTTCACGCGTATTAAGAATAAAAAGACTTATCAATTTATAAACATAGATGATATTCAATTAATATGAAATCTTTTAAGAAAAAAATTTAAAAACAAAATCATATGAACCATAAACCCAAAATGACTAAGATTAGACAGATTGAATGAAAGATAGGTCTTGAAATTTCCCAACAAGTAAAAACAACCCAAATGACAATTTTATTTATTTATGTAACTCAAAATTCTGTAATTATCTTTCTTTTTAATAAAAATAATATTCAGACACACCAATGATTTCTACATCTTTTATTGTTAAATATCAAAATTAAATGGAATTCTAAATACCCCTAAAGTCAATCCGGGAGTGACTTTAAGTGAGATAAAAATACTTAATTGATTTTGTTTTTGAGATTTTTCTACATAAAAAAGTAAAATTAGGTTTTAAAGACCATGACTTGTTATATATAAAATATCTTGATGGAGGATGTTTCTTCCAAAAACCTTTTTTTTTTTAAGTTTTCAATTTTTTTCTTTTTTATGTATTAAAATATCAAGAGATTAGCAGTAACAACCTTTTTTTTTTTTTAAATAATAATATTATGGATAAAATAATATAAATTAAAATTATTTGTGGTAGTACCCTTGCAATCAACTATTAATGTTAGTTATAGATATAAAAATGGTTGTGTTCATGCCGCCTTTATTTTGTATCGGTAAAAAGGAAAAATTCGGCAATGATGGGGGTTTTTGGGTTGGTGTAGAAAAAGGGTATGAGAACTTGGCTAAATGGCTGGTGACCTAATCATCCTAACATAATAAAGTGGAAAAAAGTGATCAGCAATTCCTGTGGAATCAGGGCAATTTCCACTGAATCCTTTGAAAAGGTGTTGATGACTGAAGCTAGGTAGGGTTGGAAGTCGTTACACTCCCATTTAAATAATTTATATAATTACTGATCATAGAAAGCAAACCCATGTCCCTAAACTTCCATCTTCTTCCCCTACCTTACCTTTATTACTGTTTATATATAAAGGATAACACCCCTAAAGACAGTAGTATTGCGGCTTTACTTCTCTTTTACAAGCAGTACTTTATCTAATGAAGACCATCCTTGTTTCCTTTCCTTGTTACAGGATTAGATATATCCCTTGTTTCCTTTCCTTGTTACAAGATTAGATGGATCTACAACTTTTAAATGATGATATCTTGGTAAAACATGCAATAATTTTATTTTATTTTATAAATTGAAAAGGTGATATTCTTTATCTAGAATGATGATTTCCGTCTAACTGATCAGTAAAATAATCAGTCAATAAAGACAAGATTGGTATTCATAGGAGAAAGTGAAACAAATGAAAATTAATTAAAGAAGAGGAAGGGATGTCTATCTATCTTTTGATTACTACTTTAAAGAAATAGTAATTAAGCTGAAAGGGAGGGTACTGGGTAGGAGATATGTATGGGGGGGATTGGGTGCTGGAGAATTTGGGTACTCCACTCAAATTTCCTTCCAGGATTGTGATTTAATGTGCTGTAGTAGTCGTAGTACCCCACTATTAATGGAGAGATCTATTGAAGGATTTGGAATATGGGGACATTGGTCAAGCCTGATCAGTACATGGGACTTGGGAGGAGCCAGCTAGCTAGCAGTACTGGTTATAAATTCCACACGGAATCTGATCTTGTTCATGGGACCTGGATTGACTGACTAAGTTTATGGATTAAAACTGGAAGTGGAATAATAATGCACAGCTAGCTAGAACTAGATAAGGGAGTCGGGTACTAGTCTGGACAGCATCATTGATGATAAAATGCATAAAAGCCCTTGATTTATAGTCATGTGCTCAATTTAGTGAGTTTTTTCTTGAGTTTTGTACGGAAATAGTTCATTTAGAAAAAAAAATTCAAAATATAATACTTGTTTCAAAAAAATCTTGTAGTGCGTTTGGAATCTTTATCGGAATTTAAAGGCCCAGGCGTTCGGCCATTTATTAGTAAAAAATTTTTCAGTAGGCGTTGAGGCAGCGGTGTGTGAATCGGCGAAAATAAGGTACCGGTAAGTCGTTGTGAGCTGGCTGGCCTTTAGTTCACTGAAAATTTTTTTAAAAGTCGATAGCGGCGTTGTGACCAACCATGCATGATAAGGTAACTCTGTAGTAATTTTAACCGTATATTTTGAGCCACCTAAACTCGCTCTGCGCCTCTTTGGTCACATACCTCCGTCGTTCATATGGAAAGCTATGTGGATAGCTGTACTAGCCAAGTGAGTGGAATTTAAACAACTAGCATCTCATACCAGATGCCACTCATACTCATTCATTTCATCTCCGACTTCAATTCTACGCACGACTAATCATAAGGATTGTAATGCAGATTAATAAAGTGATAACATTAATTGACTTGGTCTTATATGATTATTGGAATTGTTGTAGATTTTAAACTTATGTGAGAACTTATTAATTAAAGTAGCTGGATTAAGTTTGGTGCAGTGGTGAGGTTATTAGGATTAGCAATAAACATATGGGGTATGAGTGTGTGGAAATTTGGTATGGCGGCGTAATGAGGAGGCCGTGGTCGAGCTGATATATAGAAGGGTGAGTCATAAAAGCCCACTGGGATAAGTCGATTACTCGCATCTGAGTTTTTCGAAATATTTTACGAGATCAGGTGAGGAGGCGATACCGTGTAGGTTCGTCGAATTAAATTCGGGAGAGATGTGAGATCGCAGTCGTCTTGTTTGCGAGGTCTTCATCAATTCAGCGTCAAAGGCGATTCCGTAATGGATGTCGGTCTGGGTATGTAATTTTCGGTTTTTCTCCATTAATGTTATCTTTTTATTGCTTGTAGTATCTAGGTTGATTGAATCGTATCTGATTAGTGTCGAGCCAACCGTGGATTAGAATTAGCGTATGAATCGGAGAAAATTTTTTTTGGGTTTTATGAAAAATCGGGCATTACGTCAATTTGAATTTTTACAGCCATCAAAATTAAAATTTGCATATTTGGAATTCTGCTGGCGAGGCGGTCGGTCGGTGGGTGGCCGTCGCGGTGGCGGGACCCAGCCCTCCGCGGCGCGCCCGCAGCGCCACCGCGCGTTGAAGGCGGCGGTAGCATCTGGCGCATCACGGCCGTGCTCCGATCATCGGCGGTCTGGCAGCGTCATGATAGCGTCATCATGACTGATCGTGGCGGAAACCGGTCAAGCCGGATCTACGACCCTTTTTGGCCGGTTGATAGTGAATCTTGGCGTGTGCGGCGGCGTGAACCTTGCGTGTGCGTTGGCGTGAACCTTGCGTGTCTGGTGACGTGGAGCGGCGTGGGTGATGCGCGTCATGATGAGCGTCATCCTCATAACCCAGGTCTTTTGAGCCGGTCAACGGTCGAGGCGACCGGTCAGCCGGTCAAGACCCGACCCGGTCATGATCCAGCGGCAGGCGATTCATGAAAGCGGTCCAGCGGCGCGAAACTGAACCACCTTGGCTGCGCGTATTGCGCCTGTGGCGCCACGGTGGCGCGTGGTAGCGATATTGATGTATTGGGAGATCTTGGTATCTGCAGACTCGTATTGAAATTCCCTACTTTGTGGTATGTTCACTTTGCATGATTGAAGTTTTTTACGATATGAAATTGCGTATAGAACCCTATTTACACTTAGGAATTAGGGTATTTTCACGTATTTTTGTATTCTACATGGTTTTAGGAAATACATATGGTAGCTATTTATGCATATCATTGCATAAGGGGCTTGTGTAGAGTCTATATTCGTTGACTATTAATGAATGATTGAACATTATAGTGGCATAATATATATTGAATGTGATACGCCAAAGTTTATATCGCGGTATGAGAGATTTTCAAGGATTCAAGATGAGTTGTGACCCCTTGAAGTGGCACACTTGATTGGGTTTGAAATATCGATCTCATATTGTGGTGGGATGTCTCTGTTCTATTACATGATCATACTCCCCAGGAGGTGGTCACGTGTTAGTTCGTGGAGGGATAAATGTATGGCATGTCTTGAGAAATGGCCCGATGCTTGATGGTTCATACGAGTGGTGATTTCACAGAAGGATTAGAATATGTTCTCATGGCGTCATGTGGAGAGTGTCTGGCTGCATGTCATATTTTACGCTAAGGTGATTATGTGATGATTTATGTAATTCTCACGTATGAGTATTCGCATGATGCGATTGTATTGTTTTGTTTTATTTTTCGATCCAGTTTTTACGTGACGCGATTAGGCTCAATTGAGGTCCTTCTTGGATTGAATTTGAAATGGAAAAGGGACTTTACATTTGGAATGGGCGGCGGATGTTCGCGTCTGACTTTACAAAGGATAAGCCGGCGGATATCGCAACCATTAGTCTTGAAGGCTGACCAACGGTATGCTACAGGGAAAGAACAATCGGATTTCTTATTAATGATGAAGAAATCCATACAAGAACACTTGAAAAGTGGTTTACCCGATGAAACACATCTTCTTAAGGAAATGATGGCACCATAGAGGCTAGAAATCGAGTCTCATTCACGTCGAGGTTGAACTCTCTTCGTAAGTTCTCTTCAACACAAGCATGATGGCAGATACTATAGATATACCCCGAGGATTAGGACTAAAGACGGTTCTCCAAGTTCTATGTTACAATTCTTGATGTCGTATCAGGTACTGTTCTAAACACCCTTCCACCCGAGCTCAGATTATAAAGACAAAACTACAATTCCCAGCATGGTATCAGCCGGGCGAATGACTTAATAGCAGGAAAAGTGCTAAGAGAAACTCAAGAAGGAAAAAGAGCATATGGCCTCAGATGCGCCGCTAGGGGTCCCCATGTGCAGAAAAATAAGGCAGTTCAAAAGTCGAACTCATAAAGGTGCCTCGCAACTACCGGTCAATCCGACAATATGGCCCAAAGCAATATCTTTAAAAAGATGCCACGCCGGCTTGTAGTTAAGCAAAGTCAAGATGAAGAAGGATCAGATAAATCTAAAGCTGGATGTCCAAGCGTGGGCTTACAAAATGATTCTTTAATACTTGTTTAATCCAACCTATCTCAGCACCATCCATTTGGTGGCTTGATAGTGGGAGCAATCAATCGTTTCTGCATTTACCAAGGTGGGTCTGCTAACCTTATGCCAACAAGAGTAATCAGGTGTCACTCAAAACAACGGTAGAAGCACATGAATGTTCGTGGGAGATGTAACACCCAGCTTGACTTCGGTTTTAAATTGATGTTGAAAGGACACATTTTATGTACCTTCCTTTTAGAAGGAATTTAGTTTCCGTATTTCATGTTTGATTCATATGATTACTCTTTTGAAATTAAGAGCAATATTATTTCAATATTTTTAATTCAAATACACAGATCGGGCCATGCATTCAACTTGATTATACATTAAGTTTATTCCCGATGACATAGCACAGCCTTATACTACGAAAAAGGTTAGTTTCTTAAGAGACCACTACCTAAGGAAGAGTCTTATGGCCATGGTACAAACGACTCAAGCCATATCTCATGATAGAGAAAGGCCGATAAAGACCAACATCCCGCCCGCTCTAAAATGACTTTGAGAGATATGCGTAGACCGTCAGAGGGGGGTAAAATGACCAAGATAAGAAAGAAAACTAAAATCAGAAGTTCGACTCTGTCGAAGTCATCATTCACACCGATATAAGTGGACCTTATAACACAACCTTTGTAGAAATTTTTACTTCATCACATTTATCACGATCATTCTCTATATTGCTATTTGTACTTGATTAAAGAAAAGTCCGAGCCTCTTGACAAAGTGCTTCAAGCATTTTTCTGATCGCTCTAAAAACAATCGTGCTCATAAAGTTGTTAGATCTGGACCGAGGTGGAGAGTATTATGGCAAAACATGGCGATAGCCGATACCTTTAAGGGGCCATTCACAAATAATTAGAGGACTCGGGATAGTGGCAGCAGCCATTATGTCTCGGGAGTCCCGAGCAAAATGGTATAGCCGAAAGGCGCAATCGTATTCTTATGGAAATGGTAAGGAGCATGAGGCAGACAAATTTGGCCCTCGTTATGGGGGTGAAGTGTCATCTCGATTAGTGTGCCTAAAATTATTCCCAAGCGTAGGAATTATGGTCGTCTAGCATTGTAATACTGTGGAAATCCATGTACATCTCCTCGTGGAGCTAGCCTTACTTTGCTGGATCAATAGGAGCTATTCCCTTACCAAAAGTATGATTTAAAAGAGAATTGTAATGTTGTGTTGTTTGGCTGAACGGTTGATCGTTAAATGTTTTAAAACTAGAAAGACAATTGCCGGGATTTTTAGGTTCCACTACTTCCGACGTAAGTCCTAATTCTTGTTTTATAAACTCATCTAGAACCATTGATAAATGGTCTTCGATGGAGGATTTATCTTTAAATGCTCTTTGGAAAATAAAGATGATCGAGTAATACTAAACACTTGTTCTCAATTAAAACGAACCCTTAGTTGGCATTATGATCAAGCACAACGGTACCTAAATATCTCGTTAACACGTTGTCAAGAATTTGCCCAACGGCGATTTAAAACCTTTTCTACACAAGATCAATATTACACAATCCATTGAAAATCAAAAGAGGAATTTGGGATTCTTACCTTGATCGGGTGAGTTTCCGTATGATCCCAAAGCAGCAGGTTTAGAACCCATAAAACTCAGATGAACAATTAAAGTCGAAGAACGATTAATCATAAAATGAAGACTTAAATCGACTGACTTGTAAAACTGAGAATGAAGAATATGGAATGCTAGGATTTAAAGCAGAATAAATATTTATGCTGAAAGATTACAAACTCTTGAATCCGAAACTTCCAAAAGAATAGAACTCTGAAATCTGGATCTACAAAGTCTAACTCAAAAACTGGAGAAACTCTTATTCCAAATCAAACCCTAGGTGCTGAAGAACTTAAAAAACTCAAAAAGGTGATCATGAGAGAAGAGAGCCTGTCACAGTGTTCCTACAGCCCCTCCAAATGATCTTTCTCCCATTTTGTTTGTTGACGAGGAGGCCCTCAGCAGCAGACGGATTGAATTCCTGGACACCCCGCAGTGTTCCATAGTCCCACCAGACTTAGAAGTTCCACCCAAGTAGGCTGGGTGCCCCACCGCCACCTCTCCCTAGCAGCCCACCTGTAGGACTCAAAGTTCTGCACCTGAGAAGATGTCTGCACTCCATTAATTTCAAGAGTTCCCACCTGGGTAGGACTTTAAAGCTCCCACCGGTAGAAGATGTCCACTCAGTGCTTTCCTAGCTCATTGGGTCCCCTGACTTCACACCCCGCTTCACCACATCCAGATGACACATTTATTTATATTGGTTTCCAGATACATCCCGTGCACTTAATGCTTTAAACCTAAAAGACCTCGCAGACAAATTTGAAAACTACGAAGAAATTAGAAGGGACCTTTGTTCTTAGTGCTCAATGTGGTAAATTGTGAGTTAAATGTGCTGATCTATCATACCATTTCTACTCAAATGGTATTCTACCACACCCTCAACCCATCTTGTTAGTCCCCAACAAGGATTAGATCGAAACTACCCACTAGGTATGAATCTAACTAAGGCGCTCTACATGTGCCAAGCTTTTGGTAAGAATCTCTAAAATAAAGCACTTATGGAATAAAAACATTTCACCAGACTTAAAAATGGCATCAACATGACCACTTTGTATCAGCCACATCCCCACACACAATGAATGATTATAACACGCCAGAACATAAAATTGGTTATTCAAATAAGGATTATGGATTTAAGAAATGGTAGAGTCACGTTCTTTCTGGAACCTGTAATGATAGGAAATAAGGTAGGCAATCATATAACATAGAACATGTAAAATCATCATGCATAATGTCAAAGGAACAAAACATAAGTCTAACTGCGAGGTCTTAAGAGTTTGTAAAGACCGTGGTTAAAAATAAGTTATATAGTAAAGATCAAACGCAGGTCGCATAACATGGCTAAGGTTCATCACCCGATTGCCAACACCAATTTAGAGAGTCTTTAATGACAACTGATGTTGTCAAGCCTCATCCTCATCAAGAGAATGCGCCTCGCCCACATACCGTTTAATTCTTCCTCGATTCTCTCCTCAAATCGAGAAGCAGTTAACCGCCGTATCGCCGCCTCCCGGGAAGATGGGCTCTCGGGCCTGAGAGACGCCGGTCCGGGGCTGCTTCCCGCCTCCCAAGGACGGCTTGAACCACCTCGATCCGCCCATCCTTCAAAGGCGGCGGTGTTTGGCAGTGTGCGCCGAGCTTGCGGAAGAAGTGTCCTAGAGAGGCACCGGCACCCAGGGTCAGGGTTCAGTGGAGGCCGCCTTCGCTACTTAGTTGTGATCCGCTTCCTCGCGCAGGTATCACCCTCTTTCTTAAATCGTTCCTCTCATCCCCGCTTCTACAATACTAGTCACATGGTGGAACTTAAGACTGGGCTTGCACGCGAATATTGCAAGAACTCCTCATCGCGCACTGCATGACTAGTGCATAGTCAATTAGCTTCCCAAATGGCAACCTCGCATAAATAACTGAATCCGCTTCACTGAGATTTTTCACAACCCTTCGCTAAATGCGAATGGGATGATCTGCCCATCGTGGCGATCGCCTTTAACTTTCCAGGAGCAAATTCTACTGGCAACTGTTCATGGCGCAGATTTTCGCAAACGTTTCGAATATTGTGGCGACTTAACGGGCATCATCTCAGGCGATATGGTCGTCCATGACGCCCGCGCTACAGCGCGTGCAAGGTATCGCCATCAGTCCGGAGATACTGCCTTCGCTTCCCATCTCATCGTTTCCACACTGAAATAACCTGGGCCGATGCCTTCAAATTGGTGTAGAACTCCTTAACTATCAAGATAAGTATCCGCTGATCCTCGTAGTAACGGCGCATATTTTACCCCGGATAATTACCCCGATGGGGATGAGAAATATAAGAATGTTTCCAAATTAATAAATTTCTCTCGCATCGTGGAAACCCCGTATTTTCCACGCTCGATCCATTTCTCGGTGCTCACCCGAGTCTTCAGCAAACAGCCCCATCTCTTCATCGACACTTATATGATAAATCCTCACTTTCCCAAGAGGATGCAACCTCGTTTTCCTTTTTTTCTTTTTCAACGGGTCGGCGCACTGCCTTCTTACTGCTTCATGTGAGGAACTGGATGCCTTCCCCTTCCCGGTATTCTTAGAACGTGCCATGGAAATGACAATGATAGCTATAACGGCCCAGACGGCCCAGAAATAAATCATCATGTCCCAAACCCGCTTCTCTGTCAAAGACTGGTCAAGGTTTTCAGGTATTATCAGATAATAGCCTCTCTAGCTTCATACCGATGTTACATCTCTAAATCCAAACAACCGCCAACAACATCACCCAAATCCAATCAAACAAACTACGTATAGTTTGTATAAGATCAACAAGGCGTAGTAAAAGTTGCGTGGCTTACTACATCGTCAACACCGATTGGGATAATCCATAACCGAACTCGACACCAAACCCCGGCAAAGCAACCGATCTCGAAGCTGTGAGAGGAGGCAAACGGCGGCTCTCTTGTAAGGCAAAAACAAATGGAAGGCGAAGAGGCGCCAAATTTCGTTAAAGGCCCTTCAGCCTAATTTCGCTTCGATTTGTCGGCAGGATCTCGGCTTCTACCGTCAGAACTCGTCAATTTTCATTTTTTGTTAGTAAGTCTACCCCAGAGAACTTAAAGTTCTACCGTAGGACTTTTGCTACGCCTTAATGAAGAAGTTCTGCCTAGTAGACTTAAAGTTGTACCGTGAACTTGCTTCAAAATTGATTTTTCTCTTTTTTGAATATATATATATATATATATATATATATATATATATATATATATATATAATTTTTTTTTTTCTTTTTTTTCATTTTTTGAACAAAGGCCAAAGTACTCATATCTTGACTCGTTCAACCGCTTCATCTATATGTTTTCTTGCATGTTCATTTTTTCTCTGCTCAACCTACAACCGATCGTGATTCGTAGATTTAGCATCGTATCCCATTCTCAGATACTTCAAACTCTCCATGAGGAACCACCTCGTCGCTCCATGGCATCCCATTCTAGGGTTTGAACAAACTTGACAACTTTAAGCTCAAAATGGGTGCAAGGGACGCAGACACTACAACCCACAAAAAGTGCAAGAAAATAATACCTAATCATTCCCACTACGCAAGATGTTCATAAAGATCTGCGATGCATGGAAGGACAGGACTGCCAAATTGATGCACAAATGGAAGCAATAACAGGCAAGATCGGAGAAATTGTGGCCATAAGTCCGTGGTTCAGCGAAGAGTATGAGTAGAATGTTATGAACAATTCACAAGAATACAAGGCTTGTTGTGTGCTTTCTTGTTAAGATGTACATGCGATAAGATGATGAGAGAGTATATGAGGATCGAAGGTGCATGTACAAGGCGGTGTAAAAACATAATACTTCTCAAAATAAAGCAAATTTTGAAAATTTGACCACCGAACATATAAACGAAAGCGTAGTTACGCTCAACCAAAGGTACACCTGAATTAATCTCACAACAAAACAAGCATTGTCCCTGCAATGCTTTGAATTAAGGTACCCCCACAACACTGAGGGAATTCATGTAAACAAGAGCTCCCATGATTTCTTTTTTTATTTTCTATGTTATTGAAAACCAAATGAAAGAATGCAATTGAAGTAAAAACAATAAAAATAGAAAGCAAGAACAAAAAGAAAAGCAAAACTATTTACAACAATTTGAGACTGAGGTTACTTGGAAGGAGAGTTTTCTGGTAGAAATGCCTACTAAATCCATGGTGCTCGTGAGGAGAAGTGCTCAAGGAATGGTTTGAGGCGTTGGCCATTCACCTTGAAGGAGTTCATTGTCAGGATTTTCAATTTCCACTTTATCCTCGCATGGATAAACCACCTTAACGATGAAAGGATCATCTAACGAGCTGAGCTCTTCCAGAAATAGATGCAATCGGGAACTATACAACAAAGACTCTCGATTGGTTTGAAAGTTTTCCGGTATGACTTGCCGTGCACACTTCAGCCCCATTCTCGTAAATTCTTTGACCTTTACATATCTTCCGCACTCTTCAAGTTCATTTAACTCGCAATAACGGGCCAAGTACCCGCTTTTGATGTAGATCGACTTAAAAGTTCGAATAGCCCAAGAAGTCTGGCAGGTTCCATCTCATCAGCAAATGGCAGCTTTAGTTACAACCAGCCTTTATAGGAGACATGTCAAGAACAGCTTTTTAAAGGCGCGACGGCAGATGCCCAAAGAGGGCACGGCAGAAGACTGAGGACCAATCTTTCGATCTCGGGGCAACCGTCTTTCTAAAATGTGTTTTATCTCCCTATTAGCTAGCTCACCACCATTGGTTTGTGGGTGGTGTCATGATACTTTGTGTAGACTTCCATATTTCTTTAACAGATTTTCAAAAGATCGATTGCAAAAGTGGAGTCCACCATCACTAATAATTGCCCGAGGCGTTCCAAACCGAGAAAAAATATGTTCCTTTATAAATTTCAAAATAATCTTATGGTCATTGGTTCTTGTTGGAATTGCCTCAACCCACTTAGACACATAACAATGTATAATAAAATGTGCAGATAGCCACAAGAAGGGGGAAAAAGGCCCCATGTAAGTCAATACCCCAACAGCAGTGGATTTCCCCCAATGCATTAGAAATTGGGGTAAGAGGCGCATCATACTCTTTGCTTTTAGACCCTCCTAATTGTCGGGTATCGGTAGCTTTTGCGTAAATCAAAACACCTTTAAATAGAGTGGGCCATAACCTAAATTTGCAAAAATCTCGTCAATGCTGGCGAGAAATGTCCTCCACAAGCTTTTAGAGTGGCAAGAAGTTGTAAAATCCTCACCGCCATCATTGGGCAAGCACATCTCCTCGCCATTATTTGATCCGACAAGATTTAAATAGATATGGATCATCAAAATAGTATGTAATATCTCGTCAAGAATTTCTTTTCCGTTTGAGTAGTCCCAATGAAACCCAACCCGCTTGACTAGGTAGTTTACAATGTCAGATACCACGGTATCGAACAAGAGCAAAGAGTTGCTCATCGTGAAAGATATCACCTAAGGGTATGCTAGCTGCGGGAGTTGATTCTGAACTAATCGAGATAAGTGGTCACGACCACATTCTCAACCCTTTTATCTTTTGATGGTCAAGTTGAATTCCTTGACAGAGTAAAAATCCACCTAGTTAACCTTGTTTCAGATCCCGCTTTAGAGAGCAAGTACTTCAAAGCCGCATGATCCAGAAAAAATGGTCACAGGGGAGCCAACAATATATGACCTAATTTTTCTGGTGAAAGAAAGACAACCGCTAGAAACTCTTTTTCCGTGGCTGTGGAAGGTCGGGCCCGGGCAGAGTCTAGTGCCCATTCGCATAGTAAATGACAAAAGCCTTTTGTCCTCCCTCTCATTCTAACACAGCCTTATATACTAGCATCGCACATGATCTCAAATGGGAGGTCCCAATTAGGAGACCGCATTATTGGGCGTGTGATGCTAGCACAGCCAGCTTAGCAGCGTGAGTCGCCAAGCTTGGCACCGTGGAAAAGGGCACATCTTGAGCAAGCAAAGTACATAAGGGTCGGGCTATAGCACTGCAATCTTTTATAAACCTTCATAAAACCAAGATGGCCCAAGAAACGACCTTTATGTCTCTTAACACTAATTTAGGGAGTAGGAGGTTTGAAATCAACAATCTTGCCTTATCAACTTCGATTCCATCTTTTGATACAATGTGTGGCCTAAGATAATTCCTTTGTGTCACCATGAAATGACATTTTTCCCAATTTAACACAAGATTTTTTCTCGACACCTCTCCAAAACTTTACTATAAGTTCTCTAAACAAATTTCTCGAACGAGTCAATTAAAAACTCGAGAAATCATCCATGAAGATTTCCAATATGATTTCATCATGTCACCAAAATTCCCATCATGCATCGCTGAAAGTTCCGGTGCATTGCATAGTCCAAAGGGCATTTTCCTAAAGGCGATAGTACCAAAAGGGCAAGTGAATGTAGTTTTTTTCGGATCTTCCAAAGCTATCTTAATTTGATCAGACTTAAGTACCCATCAAGAAAACACAAATTCATGCCCCGCACTCTCTCTAGCATTTGATCTACCAAACGGAAAGAGAGGAAAATGGCCTTCCTAAAGCATTCGTATTTAAGTTTCCTATAATCTATGCACACCTCCTGAACCCGAGGTGACACGAGTAGGAATGAGCTCATTATTTTCATCAACCACCGTGGGACTTAATTAGAACTACTTGTGTTAATCAACCTAATTTGCTATCTCGTAATAGGGCAGATAACCCCCTTACATCCAAAGCTTTAAAACTTCCTTTCACCACCTTCATTATCAAGTTCAATCGCCTCTCTCGTGGTTGCCTCAAGGTCTGACATCCTCTTCTAAGTGAATTTATGTGCGCATCATACACTCCCTTAATATCTCGCAATTGTCCAACCTAAAGCAGTCCTGTGGGTTTTCAATATTTCCAAAAAGTTGAGTTTTCTTAGTACTGCCCAAGGAGGAAGATATGATTACCGGAAAAGTGTCCTCCTAAGAATGCATATTTGAATGTGTTGGTAAGGGTTTTAGCCTGCTTAGGTGGCCTCTCCTCGTATGCAATGCCTTGTCCTCATTTGCTGGCAATGGTTCAAATTTAGGTGTCTACCCGTTAACTTCCAATACATCATTATGCTCAATTATAGGAGCCTGAATTTCCGACTCCAATGTGGTTACTCTCATCCCAACTCCTGGTCGACCAAACATGACTTAAGAGGATCATCATGTGAAACATTATCCGTGCATTTTGTACCACTAGTCGATCGCACTTTCAAGATGTCTTCTTCATCCCCATCTTTGATTACATTGAAAATATCTCGATTAACAAATATGTTCCCAAATGAAAGTGCTCATTAGCCTCCTCACAATGTATAATGGCATTAGCAGTTGCCAAGAATGGTCGACCAAGAATTACTTGGAACTGAGTTCCTGCTCACTACACGTGCCGAGGGTCAAGCACCGAATAAAATCTATAGGAAGCAAAATTTGTCCACTTGACCAATACATCCTTCACTATCCTCTAGGACCTTCACGTCCGGCCAATTTAGTTGAAGGGTGATATCGTCAGCTCTAATTCTCCTAACCCTAAGTCTCACTGATACCTAATAAGGCAACAAATTAACACTTGCCCGGTTCACTAAAGCATGCCCCAAACTTTGAATTTCCACTTACTATAGAAATAGCGGACTACCCAAATTTCGCATTTGGGCAAGCGGTTCAATTAGGGATTTGATTGTTCACCATGAATGCCCTTGTCGACACCTAGTTTCCGCTTTACCGTGCATAAATCCTTCAAATTTAGCATAAGATGGATTTATTAATGGCATCTAACAAAGGAATATTCGCGAACTTGTTTGAAATCAGCCATAACTCCCGAATGGTTCATTTTCTTTGGTCCTCTCACTCATGAGGGTACGAGTCGGAGGGATATGGTTGGCTCTATCTCCTCTGGCTTGATCATCTTTACATTCAGATAGGAGTGACGAGGTGTGTCTGATTTTTCATCCTCTCTAGCTAATTCACTATGAGACTCTTGTGATGGTTCCTTGGTTGGAATAGTTTTGTCTCGTTTGGGATGGCTGTGATTTTGAAGTTTCTTTTCAGCCATGTTACCTATAGAATATGTTGTTCTTCAAGATCCTGATCTCACATCATCCATACTGAGTTCTGCTCAGGATTTGTTGGTTTGAGACAAACTGCAACTGAAGTATCTTCCACTTCATGGATGTCAAGGTTGAGTTTGATCTCTTTGGTTCGTGGATATTTGTTCTATCAGAGTTTCAACTGGGGACCTTATCTAAATGATAGAATGGAATTTGGAAAAACCTTATTCCAGTAGTGATGTTCTGGACACAAAAGTTATGTTCTCTCATTCTTCCAGCTGTACCAGAGTTGTACCCCACCCAAAGATTAAAGCCAGAGTAATGGAATTGAAAGGTTTCTCGCAGTTAAGGGGGCGTCGTCGTCAATTAGAATGGCCCTTTAACTGTTGAGAAGATTTCCAAGAAGCATTGGCCTGAGTGAGGTCACTGATTGCAATGCAAACATCTCCACTTAGTCCAATGGAATTTGAGGTAACTGGTGCACACTGGCTACTCATCCAAATCTTCACTTCTATTGCCTCGAATTTTCGTATAATTGTAATTTCGTCAAACTCATCATTCTTAGGTGTGGATTCCGTCACCCAGCTGGATTGCATGGCACCTCAGTGGTCAAAGAAAAACACCCTAAGTTCGCATTCTGCGAGTAGGCTAAAAATCACTACTTCAGCACTTTTCACAAAATTCTCCCATTACATCATTTGACAAACGTTACACTAGATAATCTTTGATGAAAGTATGCACAAATTTGAACTCGTCATCCAACCTATGATGAGGAAGCAATATGGAGTGAGATCCCGTATCTTCCATAACCGCTATAAGGGTTCGTTCCGCTTTTAAAAGTCTCAATCGCCTCACATGAGGCATTGTATATGAGTAAAACTACTTTATGAACTACATCCCAAGATAAGTTTCCATGAAAGATCAATCAGTGCAATGGAACCATTTCAGCTTTCTCCTTAAAAGAAAAGGAACAAGACCTCAAACAGAATATATGACAGGAACCGGTGGAGAAATACACCAGCAGATATCCTCTAAACTCCTCATAAATGAAAAATTGTCTCTTTATCTAAACTCTTTATACATATAGAAGACTTAATTATTCACTTCCATCAAGAACTGAATTGCCTCACCATACATCATAAGAATTATTGTTGTCTTGAGACATGAACTTCAAGTGTCTTTCTACATCAAGGTATGAGTACAGGGGAACTTCATAACCCACTTATTAAGGTCATCACCCTATCAAAGTATTGAAGGTAAATATCCTACGTCATGATGTCAGAGTCCTGCGATCTCAAGATTTAACCAGCCTGAGTGTGTTTATCTCTATATACCGTTTATTATGACCTCGCAGTTTCTAGATACAATCACCAGTCGGGTGTTTCTCTATAGCCCAAATCGACATGCACTACACTAACTGATCCAAAAACACTTACTAAAGACTTCTGCCAAAACAAAAAATAAAAAATAAAAGAAAGGGAGAATGCACTGGGAATCAAATATAATACCACTCTATTCTTCGACTGGTCTGGTTGTCAACGAACGCACCAAAAAATGTTTCAACCTGATTTAAAAGTTTTGGTTCCATTCCCGTTGAGAACACGTCGTCTAGATTGTAACACCCAAACCAGCAGTCATCTTCGTATTGGTCATTTTGTTGATCAATAGGCGCTTATTTCCTAATCAAAAGCATGATCAAAAGTTGAGAATGAACGTTAAATGGTTCAGACTGAACCAAAGATCGTCAAACGTTTTAAACTGAAGACAATTGTCGATTCGTGTTCACCACCTTCTTCGACGGTGTAAATCCAACTTTTGATATAAACCTCATCTAGGAAACCATTGATAAATACCTCAGATTTTACTTCAAATGCCTGAAAACAAAGACACTATGCAATACTAACACTTGTCTCAATTAAACGAACCCTGGTTATACATGATCAAGATCACCAATGAAACACTGTTAATACTTGTCAAGAGAATTTGCCTCAACGGCGATTTAAACCCTTCACATGCGATCAATATTACACAAACTAATAAAAAATCAAAAGAGGAATTATGGACTTTACCTTGACCTGGGTGAGTTTCCGCATGATCCCAAAGAATATAGGGTTTAAACTCCATAAAACTCATATGAACAATTAAAGTCAGTGAATCCATTAATCGAGCAAACAAAGACTTTGCAACTCACTGACTTGTAAACCTGAGAATGAAGAATATGAATGCTGACGTAAAGGTAATAATGGCACGTCGAAAGACACAACTTTCGAATCCAAACTTCAAAAGAATAGAACTCAAATCCGGATCTACAAAGTCTAATCTCAAAAACCGATAAAAACTCTGCCTTCCTAAACCCAAACTCCTAGAAGTAAATAACCAAAACTCAAAAGTGCACGAGAGCCCCTGTCATTTGTGTCCTCCTCCTTTATAAACCCTCCAATGCAGATTTTCTTACTGGTTTGTCATCTATACTCTTACGGATTGAATTCCTGACAATTCCAGTTCCATAAAGTTCTACTAGACCTTAAAGTTCTACCCCAGAGAAGGTGTCAATCGCACTTTTAGTAGAAGTTCTAAATTCTGCAGGGACTTAAAGTTTCACCTAGAAGCATGTTCAACGACAATTTTCCAAAGAGTGCCCACCCTAGACTTAAAGTTCACCGTAGAAGATGTCCACTGGTGCTTTCCCTAGCTGTCAGTTCTATGACTTCACACTTGCTCAACACATCCACATTGCTTCATATTACTTCCCTGGAGCTACATCCAGCACCTTACGCTGAAACCCAAAGAATTCGCATAAAATTTGAAAACACGTAAGAAATTAGAAGTGCACCTCGTTTTTATGCCTAATGGGTAAACTCAGAGTTAAATAAAGTAGATCCGTTAGCAATTATCACTCAAATGTGTATTCATCAAGGAAGCTTTGAAAACGTTTTGTACATTTTGAATCGCACCACGAAAGTCGTTCCATCGAATTCGAAGTTATGGATCGGGCGAAGCCTAGCTTAAACCATCTTAAGGTTTGGGATAAACTCGTATGAGCATAATCCAACATTAAGTAAGTTTGGACCCAACCACTAGGTGTTATTTGTATCATCCAATATTCGGTGTTGGATATCGATTCTATAATCCCAATGGAAAATAAGAATCAGGGAATCATGTACAAATTAAGTTTCTTTGAGTTTGATGTGGTCAAGAGAGTAGTCAGTCACGCACTATCGAGGATGATAGTACGATGAGTAATGTGGCATTCGTATCTCCTCCCATACGTATAATTGTGGAAACTCCCACACACCATATCAACCCGCTGAGACCAGGGATCCCGTTGTCGGTATCGTACCCTACCGGTTCATCAAGGCTCAAAGTGCACGTATTACACATTCAGCAAGGAGATCCACTAGTGAGAGACGATCAAGAATACCAATCGGACTATTTAGTCTATATAGGAGAGTTAAGACTACGATATTGGTTCCCAGACCGTAATTCAATAACTTATGAGGAAGTCGCTTTCTGCCCCAATCGAACTCGTATCGATGCAAATGAGATGAACAACGCTGCGTACAACGGAGTTCGGGGAACTTATCAATACCGGTTGTCATAGACCCAATACGAATGGGTGTATAAGACTAAAAGGGACCATAAAGGAAAGATCGAGAAGTTTAAAGCCAATCAAATGCTGTCACCTTCCGTATATATGAGGTACTACAAGCAAACTTTTTCTCCAGTCTCTTCTAAAGATTCTTCGCAGTGATCATGGCATTAGTTGCTCATTTTGATATGGAGTTACACCGTATGGATGTTAAAACCGCTTTCTCAATGGAGACCTTAATGAAGAAGTCTATATGATACAACCCAAGCTTGTGGCAATGATTCAGTAAACTCAGATGTAGACTAAAAGTCTATTTATGGTCTCAAGCAGCTTAGACAATGGTACTTAAAGTTTCATAGTGTTGTTAAGTTTGCTATGGTTTTGTTGAGAACAGTAGATCAATGTATATACCAAGAAGGTCAGAGGAAATTCATTCTAATAATTTACGCGACGACATCCTCGTCATAGTTGTTGGACTTGTTTCAACGATGAGACAAAGCTTCTGACAATACAAAAGAACTTTGATATGAAGGACCTTGAGCTTTTTGACTCAGCATTGAGATTCACGTGTGGAATCGCTTCACTACTGGGTTTATCTCAGAGGGCATATGTCAATCGTATTTTAGAAAGATTCAACATTTGAACAACGTAGTTCCGCGAATCGCTCCCGTCTCAGAGCGTGATAAGTCGAGCCCCATCACACGTCCCTCATCTCGGGATACCGGCGGAAGCCCAAATGAAGAATGTACCTTATGCTAGTGCACTCGGGAGTATTATGTATGCTCAAGTATGCACTAGGCCGATATCACGCTTATACCGTGACTTCAGCAGACATCATCAAATCCGTGACACCATCATCACTTAGTTGCCAGATGAAGAGGACGCGATTTACAACATGTCTTCGTGGACCTACGCGCTAGGGTATTCGTGATTGCACTTATTTACCGCCGATGAAAAAGAAGTCAGGCGTTAGAACACTTTTAAGGTAGATCGAAAAGTGAGAAACATAAATCAATTGCATCCCTCTACCATGCAGCGAGTTTCGTAGGCATGCTTTTCACAACCACTGTGTAATTTGCTTCAAACCTCATTAAGGAGTTAACTCAAGATTTGATTTTGTGGATAAACAAAGCTTTGTATTGTGACATCCTCGCATGGTTGCTTATTAACAACAACAGAGGTCTCAAGTGGGTCTAAGCACATGGAGGCCAAGTACCGACTATAAAGGAAAAAGTCTAAACCGTGACGTTATAAAGGAGCACATAATGTGATGATGATTAAGTGCATCCACTAACTAAAGCGCCTTCGCCTCTTGTGTATTTGATCTATATGTCATTAACATGGGCTTAGAATATCATGGACAATCGTGGTTAGTGGGAGCTATTAAGTTTTATGTTGTTTTATGAAGGCTGAATTTTGTACTTCATTACATTTTTGTATTACTCGAATTTAGACAACTCTTTTACATTCAATAAGGTATTTTGCGGAATGTAGGTCATCGAGCCGAGTACATATAATTGCCGAAATCTCGGCGTATCAGGTAAACCTCGAATACAAAGCAGGCATTCTGGCACAATTTCAACAAGATGTTTTCGTTACACATAAAGCAAAGTTGCCTATTAAGGTAACACATATAGGTTCATTGGTCCATGATGGATATTCTCCGTGACACCAGGCTTCAGGATTACCCTAGCGAGCAGAATTCGACTAACAAATGGGATAACACATGAAGTAACACTCACAGCGTATCATTCATTTAAACACACTACCATATTGAATCCATATCGCAAAGTTGAAAGCACTCGTGACCATGGAAGGGCTCGCTGAGTACATGCAATTACCGCCATGATTCAAGTGTTCGAGACTTTGTGATCTGACACTATTAAGCACAATCTCTGCACTAATATAGCAGCAGATGTTTTGTTTCAATTAATACGCCCATGGGAGAATGGGCGATTTTCCTTTGCGTGGCTTTATTAATTAAAAACTAACTGATTAAGTTCGTCTAATTAAGTGAGGTTATTAGGATTCTAATAAAAACATAAGTAGGCTTCAGAAGTATGCCGAGTATGGCCCACTGTAATGATATGCCCGTGGTCGAACTCAATATATATAGAACAAGTCCCTCCCAAACCCTAAGGATACGTGACAATTTCACATACGCTCGAAATACTCGATCCGTGAGGCATTCTCATTAAGCCGCCATCAAGGGGTCATTCGGCAGAAGATCTGAGATCTTCGACCGCCTTGTTTGCAGGCCCATCAATTCCGCATCGTTGTCATTCCAACCATGGATTCCAAATCGTGCATGTGTATGTAATTTTTTCATTTCCACATCGCTATGCTTCTCGCTCTAACATGGTAATCTAGGTCGATTGAATCAGATCAAAATGTATGTCGACTTTCATGATTATATGATTATCCTACCTAACCTGCCTGCTTCCAACATTAGATATTCGAGAACCAATTGCTTGTAAAAAGAAAGAATCGCACTTCGCCCCCACCAATACCTTTTTGGTTTATGCACCACATGCACGCTTTAAGAAGTGATTGAAGGCATGATAATATATTATCTTTGGCAGCCAAGAGAATTTTAAGAATCATTGTTCCCAGATCAAAGTTCTACCAAGATAAGGTGTGTACAAATGACCTTGAGTTTTGGGTGTATGTTCCACTTTGTTCCTAAATATTTTTTCGATTCTAAGATACCCATGACGTTTACTTCTATAGTCACACACGCCCATTCCATTCAAAAAAGTCACAATCATGCTGTAAATTTTGATACATGTGGGGTGTTTAATAGGAGTTTTCATGGACATTTGTCCATTTATGACTTTTTCTAGTGAATAGATAAGACTTGTTTATTGGGGCAAACATTAGTGATTCCAAGACAGGAAAACGTTAGAGGTAAAGTGGGACATATGCGCAAAACTTGAGCTATTTGTGCATCTCAACCTAAAGCATAACAATCTATAAGGTGACAAGGTTCCACTAAACATGTAGTTGAGCTAGTAATTATTCATTATTATTGTTATTTTGTTGAAAATTTGGAAAACAAAAAAACTAATTGGTTGACCATGAAGCAAAACGATTGTAGATGATGTTTGCCTTATTAATAGCTTTTCCGTCTATCTGTTACTTGTAGATTGTAATGCATCACTTTGTAATAGATTGTTGTAATATTATGTTCTTAGAAGGACTCAAGCCTAGAACCTCTTGTAAGGTCATCCCACCCTTTTACCACTTGTATGAGGTCTCAAGTGCATATTCAATTGTTAGTTTAATTTTTGAAATGTCATTCATATAATGCCTTGAAATATACTTGAAGTAAACTAAATATATATATATATATATATATATATATATATATATATATATATATATATATATATATATATATATATAGCAATTATTTATTCTCAATTTCTTTTATTTATAGAGAACCTTTCAAGTAGATCATATAAGCTTGAACATACCTTTTCCTCGAAAAACCTTCTTCTTAATTAATGCACATTTATTTAAGTCAGATAAGCTTAAAATTTAAGCATAGAAAAGATAAAATGAGTACTATATATAGATTTGGGTTCACATCTAGGCTAGTATGAGCTTTTGTTGAGGTTGGCTGATGAGCACATCCACACTAACCAAGAATGAGCATGACCTCCCTCAAGGTACTTTGCTAGTACTAGTACACATGAGGCCTAGTTTGAACACAATGCTTATTTCTTCAATGACATATGAACATGTGATGGTTGGGACATTCTACAGGCTATGCATAGTTTTTTGTAATGTGTGATGGTGTTGTTATATAAAACAGAGGTCTTTAGGAAGCTGATTCTTATTGAATAGTCATTTTTAGAAAAACCCTAATAATAATAATAATAATAATAATATATCTAAAAGGAAGATGGATTTATGTGAATGTATTATAGTTGATGAGATGACAAGTATAAGGGTCATTTTAAGAAATAATTATTTGACTCCATTAAAAATTATACCAACTCATTTTTATTTTTTGGTGCCTGGGATTATTATATTTCTAAATTTCTTTTTATTATATTAATGATCAGTAAAATCCACTCTCTAACTTCTCCTGAAGCCTATGTGCCCTCTATAAATAATAACGAATTCAAAATCAAAGAATACTCCTTCATGAACTCATATAAGGCTTCTTTCGGGTACACATGAGGCCTAGTTTGAACACAGTTGTGATTTCTTCCAAATAACATTCTTCCATGATCTCCTCATCTAAGGCTTCTATTATGGATTTCCCATCTCCAAAGTGCTGCCATGCCCATTCTGCAAGACTCATATGCTCTTTCCCCCTATTGGCCTCTCTCCCTGTAGCCAGTTCTAGCAGGACAACTCCAAAACTATAGACATCGATCTTCTCATTAGCCTTTCTTGTGTAAGCATATTCTGTCATCCAAGTAATAATAATAATTATGAGTCATAATAATAATAATAATAATAATGCTAAGGAACAAAAAGCTTTTTTTAGAGTGTTGATCAGTGCTAGCTCTTATTGTTACCAGGGGCAATGTATCCAAAGACCCTGCAACAGCAGACATAGTTTCTGGCTCTGTCTTCAAGCTAGCCAATATTCGCTAACCCAAAATCTGCAATTTTGGCATTGAACATGGAATCTAAATAAAGATGTTGTTAATTTACATCTCGATGGATGATGCAGGGTGAGCAGTGTTCACAAAACAGAATTTGTGCAGCCCAATGGCAATTTGGCGCCTTCTTGCCAATTCAAGACTGGACTTGGACTTGTACTGAAGTTGCTAAGGGCAAAGGCGGCCCTCTCTTTTTATGAAGCCATCTATCCAAGCTCTCATTTTCCATGTACTCATAAACAAGAAGCTTCGAGTTGTCACTGGAATTAATGTAGCATAGCAGCTTTACTATGTTGGAATGGCGAATCGAGCCCAATATTTGAACTTCAGCCAGAAACGCTTCTCCAGGTTTCTCTCTGTTGTCTTGTTATTGCAGATTCTTCTAACAGCAAATAAATTCACCAGAATCGTTAACTGCACAAGATACCTTCCAGATCCCCCGCTTCCAATCAAAGTATCTTCTGTCAAACTTGTTTACTACAGGGATTTAGTAAAATCCAACCTTTGGAATGCAATCAACTCTGGTGTTTCAGGATGATTCCGGTTGAGGTTCCTCTTCCTCCGATAGTTTTGAAGGATGACATACATAAGGGAAACCATAAGTAGGAAACCAAATAAGGTGAAAAGTAGAATCATAGTGAGATATTTTGTTGAGAATGAGTGGGGGGTAGTACTAGTGGCTTTAGAGCAGCTAGGAAGGTCCAGAACTGGAACATCAGCAATACGCTAGATTTTTATTTAAGAAACTGCTATTATATCTCCGGCTTTAGTTATCCGACTTTCCCTGAAAGCTGGTTGAAGATAAGTTAAGGAATTTAGGGTTCAAATGACCAAGTTCAGGTGGAATTTGACCTGAGAAATGGTTTTCAGATAGGTCCAACGAAAAGAAGTGAGGTAAATAGGTGATTGCCTTTGGAATTGGGCCAGTGAGATTATTTCTTGAGAAATTCAAAGTAGTTGCTGTCTTCCATGTGCACTTGTGTTTGATGTTAGTTGGCTCATGGTCCATCTGATCAAGTAACAAAACAGATAAGGAAGAGTCATCAATCCAACTGGAATTTCACCTGAAAAACATATTGCTGGTACTGAATTGAGTTAGGCTCAACACAGAACAAACCCAGCAGTGAATTAGCCAGAAACCTGTTGTTACCGATCTGTATTTGTTCCAAATTCTGTCCCAACCTCGTCAAGCATCCCAGAAAAGTTGTTACGAACGCAAGGCTTTCATATTGGAGGAAGTCCAAATAGCTGAAGGAATCTCGCCCCATAAACTATTTTGGGAAAGATCTAGAAACTGCAAGCTAGAGCAATTCCCAAACTGTTTTAGCACTTCCCCACTCAGACTGTTGTTAGACAAATCCAAGTGTTCAAGAGATGTCCAATTACACGAAGGAATCTCGCCCCATAAGCTATTTTGGGAAAGATCTAGAAACTGCAAGCTAGAGCAATTCCCAAGCTGTTTTAGCACTTCCCTACTCAGACTGTTGTCAGACAAAACCAAGAATTCAAGAGATGGCCAATCACACGAAGGAATCTCGCCCCGAAAGCTATTTTTCGAAAGATCAAGAATCAGCAAGCTAGAGCAGTTCCCAAGCTGTTTTAGCACTTCCCCACTCAGACTGTTTTCAGACAAATACAAGAATTCAAGAGATGTCCAATTACACGAAGGAATCTCGCCCCGAAAGCTATTTTTTGAAAGATCAAGATACTGCAAGCTAGAGCAACTCCCAAGCTGTTTTAGCACTTCCCCACTCAGACCGTTGTCAGACAAATCCAAGAATTCAAGACTCGACAGATTGTTGAAAATCCCCGGCAAATTGCCAATCAAATTGGCATCTGACATGTACAGAGACGTTAACTTGTTCAATGCGCCGAATTCCTTTGTTATGGTTGAATGGAACAATTTGTTGTTGAGAGATACGGTGAAATATTCAAGATTAGACAAGTTTCCTATCCCACCAGTCCAAGCGCCAGTGAACTGATTTCCAGCAAGAAACAATACCTCCAGCTTCTTTAGATGCCAAAGCGTGGCTGGGATGCTGCCAGAGAAGTCGTTGTAGCTGATTGAAAGGGTGTTTAGACTGGAAAGTCGATTGATACCAACCGGGATTGGACCGACGAAATTGTTTCTCGACAAATAGAGAAGTTCAAGTTTGGAACAATTGAGAATGTCCGGGAACTCACCAGGAATGTAATTGTAAGAGATGTCGAGTAGAACAACGTTCTTAAGGCCACAAATAGTTCCGGGAATTTTCTCCGTGATGTTCATGCCATCTAAAGAAATATGATGACGCAGAGAAGGTGCAAAGAATTCCCGGCCAATCACAAGGTGAGGATGACGAATTCCATGACCACAAGGAGGATGGATTGCCCAGTTTTTGTTTGACATCCCATAAGATTGATCGTTCAGCGTTCAAATCTTGTGAAATCACTGGCAAGGATAATGAGAGGAGGAAGAAAAAGAAGAAGAAGAGAAGAGAAAGTGGAATTTCCGAAAGATGGGGTTTCGGCATTTCAATTTTCAGAGAAGTCTGAATTGGTTTCAGTGACACGACACAGAGGATAGAAGAAAGAAGACGCTGCCATCATCATATTCGGGAATGGAGGAATTATGCTTTTGGGTGCGATGGGCCTCATATTTAAGAAAAGGCCCATGAAAGTATTCTAATTAGGCCCAAAACCTATAACAAGAACTAAAATTAAAAAGTAGGATATAAAACCTTGAAAATACCTAAACTACCCTATTCCCCCAACCCTTCCCCTTAACCGCACCCCCCACCCCCTTGGCACAAGCCGCTGCCAACATATTTTTTTTTAAAATCTCCTTATTTTAAAAATGTAAACTAAGGGTAAAATTATTTAAAATAAGATAAAATATAATATAAAAATATTAGCTATTCAAAAAATAAATAAAAGTAAAATTCTTAAAATTATTTTAGTATTTATTTTTAAAATTGAAAGTGAATAAAATTAAAAGTACCAACATTAATTTTGTTCCTTTTAGTTACTAATATTATTACTTTTAATTTGTAACATTGTTTTTTTAAATCATAATTTGTAACATTGTTAATTCTAATTTCAAATATCATCAAACTTTAATATTCAAATTATTCTTATTAAATTTTTATTAAATAAAATTGAAGATATTTAATATATTTTAATATTACTTTTTATTTTATTTATAAATACATTCCAAATCTATGTTGGATAATATCATTTATTAACATTAAAAAAAAAATTTAGGTTTATAAATATTTAAAATATAAAAACATAAAAAATAGAATCATAGTATGAAAATGGTTAATATCATAAGTAAAAATTATCATGAAAAGAAAAATAAATATAATATATATATACATATCATTGGGTTTAATTTTTTTCACTTTCCATAAAAATACAATGGAAACATATAGATTTATTTCCAGAATAAGAAAAAATAACGATTTATTATACTACACAACGATTACACTCATTGTATAAGACAAATGTACTAATTATACAAAACGTGTACAACCACATTTCACAAGATTCGATTTTTTTATCTACTTATCAGATGTACATAAACGTACTAATCAGATAGCCGACAAGGTAAGATTGCATTTCTCACAAGATTTAGATTTTTTTTATCTAAAATATTTTTCAAAGGTTTTATGCTAATACACAAACTTAAGACATTTTTTATACACATTGATTGATATCATACTTAGCTATATAATGAATAACATAATATATGTTTATGGCATAACTTTCACAATTAAAAAATATGGTTGATTTCATTTTTTTTTCCTTATTTCTTTCATGAATACCATGGAAATATACATATATTAATTCCTAATAATAAAAATAGGGTTTTCTATGATATATAAAGTGATTATAACAATTGTACAAAGGCAAATGGACAAACTGTATCAGATGTATAAGCTTGTCTTTTTCATAGAATTTGAATTTTTTTTTTTTTTTTTATCCCAAATCACTTTCTTAGGTCCTACAACCTAGGATATTGTAGAATGATTTTTTTTAAAAGTTTAAGAATTTGAATACAAGTTTGATTGATATGATATATATACATATATTATCATTTTTAATTCATATTATAAATTTTAAATTACAGTTAATAATTTGAAATATTTAAAAAAATAATACTAAATGATTATTAATATTTTTTTGTTAAATTTGTCAAAAAATAATTTTTTGTTAAATAGTTAATATTTTATATTAATTATTATATTAAAATAATTTAATCTTATGGATAGTGTTTTTATTTTAATTTTAAAAATTCTAGGTTTATAAAAATTTTAAATATAAAATTAAAAAAAATAATATTTTAATATAAAAATTATGATTTAAAATATTAGTATTTAGTTATATATTTATTAAATTATTTATTATTATTGGGGAATGTATTTATATATATTAAAAGTTAATTTACTTTAATATTATTATTAAAAAATCTAATAAAAAATAAAAAATAATGAATAAATAAAATTTTAATAATAAACTTTTTAATTAAATAGATTTTCAAAATATGTGAAAATAATATATCATCTTATAAAAATAATTAAAATAAAAATTTTGACAATAAAATATTAAAATGAAAATTTTAATGTATTTAAGATTAAAATGGAGATACTATTTTAAAAAACATAAAAAAAACAAAAGAAAAAAAAAACCTGGGTAGTTGGGGAAAGGCAGGAGCATGTGTTGGGGTGGGGTGTGTGTGTGGGGAGATATGGTTGGGTTATGGGTATTTTTGTATGTATAGTCTTAAGCTTAATTTGAGTGGTTGATAGCGCTTTTATGAAATATGAGGAATTCCCCCTTGGAGAATCTGGGGCCTCTTCATTTTTACACCATCAGTTGACTTCGTTTGACTTATACATGCATACTCACCAAAACTAAATAAGGAAAGACTAAACCATTCACCGAGAACAATATATAAACAGCTTGTTTTATGAGTCCCACACCCACAGTTTCAATAAATTAATATTAATTAAATGTAAAAAATGCATGTTTCGGTCCAATTTCTTTATAGAGTCTGACCATTTATTTATCGATTTATTCTTAATATATACATATAATATCCTTGAAACAAAGATATACATATACATATATATATATATATATATATATATATATATATATATATATATATATATATATATATATATATATATTCAGAAATTGTTTTGTAAAAATAATTTATAAAAAAATAAAAACTATTTTTATTATATGACTACCATTTTTATTTTTAAAAATTATATTCTGGTCTCAAGGGTGTGGATCACGATAGTAACAATACACATGAGTGAGAGTAGACACTACAAACATATGCTTCAGCCAGCTCCACAAGTTGATACTAATCAAGTTGAAGTTGTTCTTTCCAATTTTTATGGGGTACTCTGCAATTACAAACTAGATTCCGAAACCACCTCCTTCTCATATCACATCTGATTCAAACTGCACCAAACGTCTATGAGTACCATGATTTGCGGATCGCGATCGATGGGCTCGAGGCCAGCAGGTCATATGTTATGAGACTCGCCGATTCACCACCCCATCGCACTGTATGCATACTGGCATCTTATAATCCATAAAGCGCTACCGCCAGTTGCGTCAAACTCTTCCATAATGCTAAGGCGCCTGCCTAGGACTTCTCAAGTCCGTAGTTTGCTGATGTACCTCATATGAGAATAATATCTCATATGAGAAGTTTGTTACAAATAAGCACCTAGAAGCGAAAAATCCATAAAAACGATATTATCAGCGAATTTTCTAGCTTCCGAATCATTTACTCCTCGGAGTGATAATCTTGGAAAATGGGAAAATAATCCATGACAAGGAAGAACTAGTCGTTGATAAGGAAAGGAAGATTTCCTCCCTTAAACTAGGAGGATTAAACAAGGAGGACATGAAATCCTACCTCGAGAAGGAAGGAGGGGATTTTCGTTAACCTAATCTTATGTTTCCGAAAGATCACTGTGAGGTGCTATTTAACTACGTCCATTCTTTCTCTCTCTCCATACTCACGACTTAATTACGAGAGTGGCGCAATTTCCACCGTCGCCAACGCCCTCGCAGCTCACATCAAGGCCGTTGATGTCAGTGGAATCATCAAGACCCCTACAACTTGACGCTCAGGGGATTCAACGATCAAAGTCCCAACAATTGGCGCCATCTATGGGAATCGAATAAAAAGTCTCGACAACGGGTTGCAAGAGCTTGGCTTCAACGATTCTCTAGTAACCCCCTGTTACTTGAACTTCTTAACTCCCCCCTCGTGATCCGACTACTAAAGGCCGCGAATGTCAACAATCTCGATGTAATTTAAGCACTGAGGATTAAGCCCATCGGGCTCGGGATGGAGAGTAGCAGGAGAGCAAGCAGACAGATGCGGTTAAGTCACTACAAATGCTTGCAACTGAGAATCATCGCGGCCCTGTGTAGAAAAAAACCTCGAACTGGAAAAGATGTACGAGATGGTGATCATGCTGAACATCTAATGGTCCACAATAAAGGAAAAGAGCCCATTATTTCCGGTGACTACGACGCCCCAACAGATGATGAGTTGTACTCCGAGAGGTCCCCTTCCATGAGTCCTCCGCTAGGTAGGAATGTTTGAGGCAACATAAGGGCCAAATCACGAAGAAAGCACTCGCACCTCCTTACCCTTAGTGATGCCGTCAATGGCGCCCATCGCCGGCTGTGTGGAGCAGCCACAGAGGTGTGCAAGCGAACTAACCGCTTCAAGCCCTGGGGGTCCCGCAGTTACCAACCCATGCATGTAGCCGATGCCGCCATGATCCCGCCTTCTGTACGACATTCTATACACAAAACTTACAACCCCGATCTCGGGCCTAACTACGCTCTTTTCACCCCTAGGGCAACACATTCTTAATTACGAGCCACCCCGAGGGTTTTTCATGATAGCTTTTACCATGTTCGATGGCTCTAATGACCCTTATGATCACATGCACCATTACAACCAGGCAATGACATCGAACACCGCACGATCGCCTCGTTGTGCAGCAGCCAAAGGTCTACTATGGTTGCACTAGCTCGGTTCACAAGCTCCCACTCTGACCAATAAACTCGCTCAATGAGCTGGGATCGCATTCATCTCTCAATATCTTTGTTCAGATGGTGTATGAGGAACATTAGCTCTTTGCGCATCTGACAAAGGTGAAGAAGAATCCATACAAGACTTCACAAGGAGTGTTCTGGTGCTTCATCCAAAGAAGTAGAGGCTTAGAGTAGCATGGACGCAGCCTTCAAACTTCGTGAGGTTGTCTGTGATCATCCACCTTTTTTCCACTCATTGTCTTTAGACTTGTCACGCATAATGAAAGAATTATACAAAGCGGGTCAGATAGGGTACTAACGCCGAAGATAACATCCGCGCAAAGAACGAACCGTCATGATCACAAGCAAAGTTTACTGAGAACAACAAGTTGGAGGGGAAGAAGTCATTTGAGCCCAAGGAAGGTCAGAGCAAAAACCGAAAGAGGTCCCGTGATCAGTCATAGAAAAAGAGGGAACCCCTACAATTCACCCCCCTAAACATCACATATGAGAGATTGCAGCCCCTCATTCACGACTTGTCAGATTTCAAGTGGCTTGCATCGATCCAGACGGATTCCCTCCTCTCTCCCGAGATAAACCCATTCGCATGCGACATCACAAAGATCACCGCACGACCAATAGGTGCTGAAGCTTAAAAGTTCTCGTGGAGACTAATCAAAGCAGGCACCTAGAAGGTACGCCGAGAAGTTGGATCAGCGTGAATTAGCCACCAACGCGTACGTAATTACGACGAGCTGCCTCTAGCCAAAACCAGCCGACCATAAACTATATATTGGGGTCGTCCATGACCCAAAGATTAACTATGCCAATGTAAGAAGCTCTTGAGTGTGGCCATGGTCAAGGCCCGGGTAAATGCTATCCACACGGGAGGTAGCTGGGAAAAAACCAAGCCAATAAATGGCCCAATATCCTTTCCTTCGATAAACCCAAACAGAGTCATTGTGCCCCATCATGATGCACTTGTACTCACTATATGTATTTGCTCCAAATTCTGTCCCAACCTCGTCATAAGCATCTCAGAAAAGTTGTTGTCATTTAAGCGCAAGACTTTCATATTGGACGAAGTCCAAATACTTGAAGGAATCTCGCCCTAGAAGCTATTTTTTGAAAGATCTAGAAACTGCAAGCCAGAGCAATTCCCAAGCTGTTTTAGCACTTCCCCACTTAAACCGTTGTCAGACAAATCCAATAATTCAAGACTCGACAGATTGTTGAAAATCCCCAGTAAATTGCCAATCAAATTGGTATCTGACATGCGTAGAGTCTTTAACTTGTTCAATGCGCAGAATTCCTTTGTTATGGTTGAATGGAATAGTTTGTTGTTGGAAGATACGCCGAAATATTCAAGATTAGACAAGTTTCCTATACCCCTTCCCCCCCCTCCCCATCCAAGTGCTAGTGAACTGATTTCCATCAAGAAACAATAGCTCCAGCTTCTTCGGATGCCAAAGCGTGGTTGAGATATTGCCAGAGAAGTCGTTGTAGCTGATGTCAAGAGCGTTTAGACTGGAAAGTCGATTGATACCAACAGGGATTGGACCGACGAAATTGTTTGTCGAAAAATAGAGAAGTTCAAGTTTGGAACAATTGAGAATGTCCGGGAACTCACCAGGAATGTAATTGTAAGAGATGCTGAGTAGAACAACGTTCTTAAGGCCACAAATAGTTCCGGGAATTTTCTCCATGATGTTCATGCCATCTAAAGAAATATGAGTGATTTGTATAATAAAAATATACTCTCGCCATTCATGTGAAGATGACAAATCCCATGAGCACAAGGAGGATAGATTCCCCATTTTTTGTTTCACGTCCCATAAGATTGATCGTTCAGCGTTCAAATCTTGTGAAATCACTGGCAAGGATAATGAGAGGAAGAGGAGGAAGAAGAAGAGAAGACCACTAAAAGACGTGGTTTCGACATTAATTTCAATTTTCAGACAAGTCTGATTTGGTTTGAGTGACACGACACAAAGTCACCGAGGAGAGAAAAAGAAGAAGATACTACCATCATATATTCATTATCTATGAAATTATATTCGAGGATTCACTTCAGAGTCTCCTTCATTTTTACGCCGTCAATTGACTTGGTTTGACTAAAGTTTACATACATACTCACCAAAGACTAAAACATTCACCGAGAAAATAAACAACTTGTTTTAACTTTTACGAGTCCCACACCCACCACAGTTTCAATAAATTAATAATATTTAAACCTCAAAAATGCATGTTTCGGTCCAATTTCTTTAGTGTCTTTGAAATGCGCATATGTTCCCATGCTTTCTGTGGCGTTTCGATGATGCATTTAATGTGCCTTTTGAAGTTCCACCCCTATATATATGAGGGTGAATCTCCGAAGTCTATGAAGTTTCCAATGGATTCCTCTTTCTCAAGCATGTGCCTTTTTTCCTCCCCTATTACGATTTCTTCTCTACCCGCGTCTATAGTCCGGGCGACAAGGGCAAGATGAGGGAGGCTTCGTAAGCCTCGCACCGCTTGTCGCCACTGGGATATCAGGCGTTTTGAATACGAAGACCGCGGACCTACTGATGTCCCTGAGGGGAAGCCCGATATGCCAATGTCCCTTTCACAAAGTTTGTTGCTAGGGCTAGGTGCCCCCCTGTCCTAGCGCCCTCTAGAGTCGCAGCAAGCAAGCGTATGGCTAAGAGATGGTACTTCAAATGTAATACTTCAAACTCTTCTTTTCTTCCAATTTTTTTTTTTTTTTTTGTTTTTTTTTTTTGCAATCAATCTGGTATGATTGCTTGGACGTATTCACTAGTCATCACATCGCTGACATATTTGTTTCTTGTTTTCAGGTAACCATTGATGCATATTGACGCATTTAATGAGACGGGGCTTTTGTATACTAAGTACCAAACTTTTATCTTTACTTTATGCATACGCTGCTAAGGGAGCAGCTTGACTAAACTCGCTTTATGAGAAGCCTCTCTATTGGTTTTGTGGATGGATTTTCTCGATTTCCTGGGCCGATTTTCTCTCTAGGTTCCACACTACTAATGGGCCCGGTCAAGCTTCAAAGGGCAAATCGAGGGGTCCAAAGAAATTACAATCAGTCAAGAACTGGCTCGTTGGTTGATATATACAGTTGAGCCGGGTGCTTACACCGTGAGCTCATGCATGTTTTAGATGCCCTTCTAAGATAAAACGCTCTCGGTCATCGTTACTGTAGAGATAAGTCGTCTCAGACCCGACTACCGTGAGGCCGACCGGTCTTAGGACGTGGACCAATTTAATATATATACATTTTTGAATATTGTAGAAATAACGCCGATAATCATTTTGTTAAAGAGGGCCCATCGCTTTTGTCAATTAACACTTTCATTCATGAAATGCGGCGTCTCTTTCAACATTATCAATTACAAAACATTATCAGAGTTCATCTCCACAAATAAATCAAATATGTTCTTCCCATGAAAATATATACATTTTTGGTTTCATTACAAAAATGATTAAATAATGTCATGGGATGAAATGTATGCATGAGACAAAGCGTTTACTTATACTCCGCACGATTCGACAATGACTAACTTACTATTTTTTGCTTCGCCCTAGTCACGCAGACTACACATGATACACAACGATAAACGATTTTCATGCTTAAGTATTTCTATACCTTCTTTATTTCAATTAAACACAACATGCAGCCTTTTCTGAAACAATGTTTTGACACAATTTCAATAGTCCATGCAATATACATTATATATATGTGCTTATTTCACATACTTTCATTTGCAAATCATTTTATCACTTCAAAGTATACAATTTCATATGCAATATTTCATTCAAAACTCAAATCATGTATTTCACACATTTACTTATAATTTTTCCTTTGAAACGGTAAATTAATCATTCTTTCAAGCTCAGATAACGTGAATCACCACACGCTCCCGCTTAGTCGCCGGGCAGTGTTATTTAAAACATTGTGGTAAATACTCAATAATACCGGTTCCATTGGCACGGATCGTATGCCACATATTTCATTTCCTTGTCACACAAGATCGCTTAGTTTGACCCTTATTGATATTGGTATCTATCTTTAACTTGAATATGACGGATAATATTCTATTAAGGGCATTAAAACTCAGTCATAGTAATTTATAATATTTTATATACATTTATACCCAAATAATACATTTTGATGCTCATGCAATTTTTATAGCAATGCATTTGAAATCAATTTTCCCAGATAGCTTAAAACAAATCACATATGCAATTTTCTTAAAAATCATTTCAACCAACGATCACAAAACTTGAAATAAGAAGAGAGGTATAGAGAACAAAGTAAAAAAGGTTGTCGCTCCTCGATTCCTATTCTCGGAATTCTGTTTTTGGGTCAGGCTTCCTCGTCACCAACCCCTAATCCATCACAATTAGACAATAATATTAGTTGGCTTATTTAGGTTTCTAATTAGGGCTGTTTTCTACCCAACTTCCTTCATGTAAAATTTTATGGGAACAAATGAGTTGCATTTTACCCAACTTCCTTCCATTGTTCCCTTATAAATCTATTTTATTCAGAAATTTGAATCATCAAATTCGGATCATTGAAACTCAAGATATGTTCAAACAATGACTACTCTTATTTTCAAACAAATCCAGAATTTGTCTCAAATAAAGCTCACTTTGATCGACCTCTCGGGTCCAATAGTCCCAATTAATATACTTATTTCAAGCCGAGATTTGTTCTCCTGTAAGCCCAATTACCTAGAAAATTGAATCACTCAATGTGATGAGTGAAACTAATTATGGTCTAAATACCAAAATTGTCTCAAACACTGTAATGAGATCAAATGTAACTGCACTTGCCCGAAAATAGAGTCTCACTTTGACAAATTTCTGGGTCCAATGGGGTCCAAATTTGAATATACTTATTTCAAGAAGATTTGTTCTTCTAGAAATCTAGTTTACCTAGAAATTTAAATCACCAATTTGACGAGCGATGGACAAACAAAATACGAAGTTTTGAAAATTTTGACAAGATTCTCCTAAAACCCCAACATTTCCTTTTATACAAAAAATTCCTCCAAACCAATCCTAACCCAAAAGCACTTTGGTAAACTGAATCAAAACAACCCCAAACCGATCTACAACCATTTAAAATACTTTATTCCGGTTTGAGGTTTTCATCAAATCCAAACACAACATTAAAGAGAGGTTAGGGTTAGTTTCATACTTTAATCTTTCTTTTTCACTTCCTTCTTCTTTCTTCTTCGTTCGACCAAATCTTGAGAGCACAAAAGCTCAACCCTATTCTCTCTTACTCTCTCAACCGTGCCCTAGTTCTCTATGTGAATTTATGTGCTCAAATGAGAAATGCTATTCAAAGACCAATTTTGGTCTTAACTAAAACCTTCACTAGGCCTGCTCAGTAGTACATACTGGTTTCTCTACATTTCTCATTTTTGCATTTTAATCATTCTTTTCTCTTTCCTTTTCTATTCAACTTATTACCTTTATTCCATTTTGGCACATACACTTCTCACTTATGACCCTTGGGTCCTCATTTTGACATTTTACCAATTTAACCTTAATTATTTTATAATTTCCGGGTTTTATCATTTTTTTTTGTTCTTTAACTTATTTTATCCCTATCATTTTACATGTTTAGGGTATAAAATAAGTTATAAAACTGCTAGGTTATTTTTAGAGCGTTATAGGAGAGGAGTACGTCTCTCGATATTGGGGCTAATCTGTCGACGCATTTAATGCTCCTATCCGTGCCTTGCCTTATATAGGGATAGGGGTCCAGATGTTAATTTCTTTACTGTTACTTAAAAACCTTTCGCCCAAAACTTCTTTAAGCATCTACAACACTTCTGAAGATTTTGGCAAAGGAGCCGTTGAAGATTTCTGACCATTTTTGATCTCTTGGTGGGTTTTTCCTTTGCTTCGCTTCCGATTTTGCTTGTACGGATTGTTTTGTTTGTGGTGGTTTTGTTCTCGGCTCCTGCCGAATGCGCGTTCTCTGGCCGTCGTAGTTCAAGACTTTGAACCGCATGCGTGGTTTTGGGCTACCCCGTCTGCATGCTTTCTCCCAATAGGTTTGGAAAAGCTCCTTAGTCTAGGGTTTTGGTCCTGTTATCGTTTTGTTAGGAGATCCTCGAGTTGATCCCCCTTTTTTGTTTGCCTGTAGAATGGCAAGAGGTCAAGAGGATAATTCCACCAGTCAGGTTGGGCGTAGGAGGGGGCTTAGCCGAGAGTCACTCACTGCAAGCAGCCTTGTTGCTTCTATGTCTGTGGAGGAGTTGAGGTCCATTTGCCAGGTCCTTGACGACATCAGCTTAGAATTATCGGACATACCGTATTTTTAATCAGATGAGGAAGAGATGATTGTTACTTCACCCGGGAGTAGCTCGCACTGACTTCGCCCTCAAGCCACAAGCAGAGTTGAATTCCCACATGTCACCGCACCTCTCGTGCTTATTCAAATGAACGTTTTTTTGGATTTTAATGGTTACAAGCAGGTGAACTTTCTACCGGCTTGGATATTTCACGAGAGGATTATTTCATCTACATCGGGCAAGGGACCTGGGTCGTCATTCATGCTCACCATAGTCCATGGCTACAATTTGTAACCGGGCTCCCTGATTCTCCAAAGGTGGAGGCGAAGGGGGTTGTCCTGGTTAAGGGCCCATGGTACTACACGCCTGGCTCTCTGGGGCTTCCTTTGATGCACCATCCCAGGTTCCCGGCCAGGTCTAGTTTGGTTGCAACTCATGTTCTGCTAGGTGGACCGTGTACTAACATACCTCCGTTTTGCTGATGTTATCTAAGTATGCGTAGGCGAGGCTAGCTAGCCAACTGGATTGAGAAGGCTAGCCTAGAGAACATTAGACGATTGTTGGAGATAACGGCGATAGAGCGTAATCATGAGCTTTGCTGACAAGGAAACTTACGAGAGTCAAGGCCACTTCTTTCCTTACATTATCCCTACCTTTCCCCGCCCATCGCCTCGCAGTTTACATGGTGAGCAAGCTCGCTCTTGCCGACCTTTTAAGTTGAACCCGGGTAACTCTTCTCAGATAGTTTTTGCTTAGGAAGATCAAGCGGAGGTCGCTAAAGGGACTTTAGTGAGGTATGCCCGGGCCACCCAGCTTTAAAGTCCACGACTTACACCCGATCGACAAAGAAAAAGAAATAAAATATGACGAGGACCCGGCAAACGAAGGTAGCCGGTGCCGGGTTGGAAGACTTTGTAGACTGGATGGGTATAATTGCCAATGAGCTTGCCGAGGAGGAGGAAATGTCTAGCCTTGCCGTTGGGTTTTTCGTACGAATGCGTAAGTAGCGTCGAGCTCGAGGTAAGACCACCCCAGATCCAGGAAACGACGAGGCAAAGGTTCCAGATGAAGAGGCCTGCATGGACTGGCAATGCACTGGATTCTTCGACGAAGCCCCAATGATCGTGGTCTGGAAAGGTCCTCACGAGGTCGATGCATCTCCGGGAGGAGGTGATCCTGTACCAGGGCCTCCAAATGTCGAATTTAAATCGAGAAAAGGTCCCATCATGGAACCGCCGCCCACGCTCGATGTTCCCACCAGCCCGCAGATACCGAGCCTAGCAGAAAATACCGTTCGGACGGCTGTCGTTGAGCATGTATGTTCCATTGTAGGAGATGATCCATCCCCCGATGGGCATTGTGGCCCATGATCCAAAGGGTGCTTTGGAAATCATCCACCGCTGAGCCTTTTTCAACCAGCGGAGTCTTCGTTGCGCATTACGCGACTCTATCCCAATTATTTCGATACCTCAGGTTTGGCGAAGGTAGAGTAAGATACCATCCCATTCCCCGTCTACATGGATAAGGAGGCCTTCCAGTTGGTGGCTGAAGACGGGATGCTCATCCGTAACCATGACTTTCAACAATTGGCTGAGTTGGTATGTGCTAATTTTTAGTACTTGCTTACTAGTTTTGCGTAGTAATTTTCTTCTAACTTCTATTTTACAGGTCGTGACAACCATCTAGAATATGGCTCATCGGTATAGGGAGTTCCAATCCAGGATTGATGACACCGAGAAATCGGCGCGACGCCCGCCACCGTGTCCAAGCATTAGGGCCTTTGACGCCTTGGCCAAGGCGGCCCAGGCCTAAGCATCGGGGAGTGAGGCCAAAGCTAGTGCGGAAAAGATTGAATAGGCGGAGAAAGAAATAGAGGAGGCTAAGCAGGAGGCGAAGATGGCTCATCTGGCAATCACAACAGCAGGTGATGCCAAGGCAAGAGTGGGATGACTCGGGCTAGGTCCTGATGCCCACACGAGAGGAAGACGGCTCAGTCAAAGCACATCGAGATTGTTCTAGGAGTTGAGCTGAACGCCGCTTATCAGAAGAACAGGCATCCAAAGATGAGGTGTCCTCCATTCATTCCCAGGCGAGTAAGGACAAGGAAGACATGGAGGAAGACTATCAGAAGGCCTTAGAGCTAATTTTTTCTTATGGCTACGAATGCTATGCATTCAAACACAACATTTGCGGAGACCAGCCAATGCATTCGAATGGTATGCTCGGGACTATACGACCACTTCCTCCAGAAGTTTTTTGTGAACCCATAAGCCTCTTTTGGCCCTAAATAACCGCTACAGGTTATGCCAGAGATAGATCCAAGGAGGCGGCGGGCGATCCCAGGAGGTCACTGCCGATAGGAACAATGGCTAACTTTTTCTATGTTAGTTTTGGTCATTTTGGGAGATTTTTGTAAGGGGCTCCGCTTTGCCACCAGTATGCATATCATTTTATGTAATCCTTGGTGTTTTTTTAGCTCATTTTAATGAAATATGAAGATGCCAACAAGACATGAGTCATGTTTGATAAAAAATCCAGCAAGGTAACAACCATGTCTGGACTTTTTATTTTAAAAGTGTCAGCAGAACAACAACCATATCTAGGCTTTTAAAAATTCCAGTAGGATAACAACCATATCTAGGCTTTTGAAAATGCCAGCAGGACAACAACCATATCTGGGCTTTTCTTTTTAAAAATGCCAGTAGAACAACAACCATGTCTGGACTTTTAAAAATGCTAGCAGGACAACAACCATGTCTGGGCTTTTGAAAATGCCAGCAGGGCAATAACCATATCTGGGCTTTTCTTTTAAAAATGCCAGCAAGACAATAACCATGTCTGGACTTTTAAGAATGCCAGTAGGATAACAACCATGTCTGGACTTTTAAGAATGCCAGCAGGATAACAACCATGTCTGGGCTTTTGAAAAGAAGCAATTATAGGCTTTAAGAGGAAATGTCTAAATGATAATCTTTATTGATGATAGTATTTTCAAAGGAAACACTACTGATAATACTTCTTAAGGTGCATGGTGTTCCACATCCTAGGCACAACAGTCTCGTCTGGCTTGCTTAACGTATAAGACCCGACTGTCCCTACTCGAACTACCGTGTACGACCCTTCTCAATTGGGCTGTAACTTCCTGTCTACTGGGTTGGTCGTGTTTTCAAAGACCCTTCTTAAGATTAATTTTTCGGGTAGGAATGTACGCGGCCACGCCCACAGTGTTAAATCTCTCGCCGGTATGACTGTCACACGCCTGCCGCTTCCCGCAGTTCGTCGGGCTGTGTCCGTGTCTTGGCTACAACTTTATTTGCTTTCAGAATTTCTAGTAGTACAAATTGGCATCCCGATTTTTGTGGGATGATGGCTTCCATCCCAGGCATACGTGAGGGCTTAATTCAGATACCTGGTCACTTCCGGCTGGTTGAAATCAGAGGCCCGTTAAACCCCGGTAGTTCATCTACCCACTTTCCTTTCGCTGAATGTAGTATGCCAAAGCCGACAGAGAGCCTTATTAGATGCTTCGCTCGGTCGTTGCTTTCATGGTACCGCGGTCAGTACAAGTTTCATTTTCAATTCTGTCGCAAATTCTTGTACATCCGGCTATCGAATTATGGCCCATTATTGGTTACAATCGATTGGAGGTATTCCGAACCTGCACACAATGTTCTTATATATAAACTTAACAACCTCTTTATCTTTGATGGATGTGAAGGCTTCGACTTATATCTATTTGTTGAAATAGTCGGTGGCAACCAATAATAGCTTCTTTTGAGCCTGGGGAGGTAGGCATTGGCCCTATGATGTCCATTCCCCATTGAGAAAAGGGCCAAGGGCTCGTCATGGTCATTAGGTCTTGGGTTGGCACCTTTGAAATCGGCGCCTGTCGCTGGCAGCAGTCACACTTCCTAACAGGCCATCAGATCTTACGCCATGGTCACACAAGAGCCTTGGTACGGGCTCTACGGCCAACGTCCTACCGCTTGGATGATTTCCGCATACCCCATCATGGAGTTCCGCCAATACATACTGTCCCTATTGGTGAGTACGACACTTAAGGTAAGGCCCGTCTAGGGATCATTTATATAACTTACCGTTCATAAGGGAGAACCGAGCTGCTTAGACCTGGATCTTGTGGGCTTCGACTCTGTTATCCGACAGTTCTGATTAGTGCCCAAATAGTGCTATTTTGAACCCTGTTTATTGCAAGTTTTGAGCACTTTTTTTGAACTAATCAACTTAATTCATCCAATTTGCACATTAAGGTCCCGGTTATACTACTGATCACATTTTGTGGCTATTTTTGTTACAAGCTAAACTGCTGAAAATAGTCAAACAACTGAACATGAAGAATCCGAAGTTAAACTCAAGATTATGTATTAGAAACCAGATGAAAGAGGAGTAGAAAGTAGAAGAAAAAGGGATGCAGTGAAATTTGGCAGGATTGCGAAATTTTCGCAACCTACAAAATTTCGTTAGGTTAGAATTCAGAGTTCGCGACTTTCCATTTCGCGCACCGGCTCAAGTTTCCAGCCACTATTCATGTTTCCTGCTTTTGAATTTTTGACTTCTTTGTCACTTTTTGGTTTTCTCCCTAATTTGCCCCCATTGTAATAGTATTTGTTTTGGTTTTTTTGGTATTTTATAAAGGGGGTTTGGCTATAAAAACCCCAGACAAGACACTGTAGGGAGACCTTTTTGCTAATGAATAAAATTTATGGGCGGGAACCTTTCAGCAGTTCCCGCTATTTTCCAGTTTCTTTCATATTCTCTCCATTTCTTCCACTTTCTCCGCTGCCAAACACCTCTTGAGGATGACAACTCAAGGGATGATTACAAACCTCCTTGTCCTGAAGATGAGGGCTATCAAGCCACAGCTTTTGAGGTAAAATGATGGTTCTCTATTTTTAACAGTTATTTATTTCCCATTAATGTTACTATCTCTCTTTAGGTTTAAATCCTGATCTACCTTGTCACGCCCGTTTCCGATCCGACCGACATGATCCGAACCGGTTTCGGGGTGCGAAACCACAGCACCGGACTCTTGACCTGTTTTTTTTTTCAGAGTCGAACTTATACTGGTGGTATATAAACAATTTTTGTAATAGCTGCAAATCATTTACATACAAAGGAACTACCACCGTTGTATCCACAAAATCTATACACATATGCTAAGTCCCATTTACTTATACAAATACATATACATGTACATTATCTAATACAAACATCGTGAGATCGCGAACAGTTGCCGGTGAGCACCTATCTCCGAGACGTGCCCGTGACGCTGTGGGAAATGTCTTGTCCTCTTTATCTCCTTTTCAGTACCTACACGGATTAAGCACTCGTGCTAAGCTTTACGCTTAGTGGAACATATAAGACAGTAACTAATTCAACAACAATACTTCACACAATCTTTTTACATTTTCTTGTCCTACATATAATGAAGCCTATTCTTATGTGACTTCTAACTCATATCATATTATACATAGATTTTATCCTTTTTAGATTCCATATCATTATCTGCTTCATATTACTTCAGAATATGCCTTACAAAGTTGTAACTCATCTTTTCTACATAAAATATACTATATCATATCTTAAAGTAAACTTATACGTATACAATGGCAAATCGGAACAAATCAAGTCATATTAATTACATACAGGGTCAAATCAGACTAATACCAATACATATTAGACTCATATCATTATCACGGCCGAAGCCATTAATCAAATCCCTTTAGCAATTACATTTCATGATCTGGGATGCCCGTTTAATTCTTTTAGTTATCGTTTTATTTAATTTTTATTTTCAAAAGTGTCGCGACCCGAATCCCCTACTCGATCCGATTGGCGGATCCAAGTTGGAGCCCGGTTTCTTCCGACATTTTCAATCAAAACATTTTTGTTTACGATAAATTTTTATTTTCAAAAGTGTAGCTAATTCGAATCCTCGACTCACCGGCCACATCTAAGCCGAGCCCGGGTTTACTCGACATTTCCATTATCTCCCAAAACATTTGTTTATGTTATTCCATTTAGACTTTAATTACGCAAAAGCACTTCATTTCGGGCAATCCCATAAACACTTACAAATTCAAAAGACCCATAACATTCACATTTAAAAAAAAATGCATTTACCAAAATAATGCCTTTATACAATATCTGTGCAATGTAAAAGATACTTATACAAATACACTTTTCAATACCGTGTTTCGCTGTTTAGATTTAACATATGGCTATAGAATTCAAGATCCACGCATGCATTTGAAGGTTGGTGAATCCTCACCTGCTTGTCATTCAAGAGCTACGTGATTTCTCGCATTTACTGCATTCACTTTGATTATAGACTGATATCTCACACGCATTCAGCTTGTTGAATCCTCGTCTGCTTGTCATCTCAAGAAGCAATGTGATTTTGTATTTAACAAAGATGATTCACTTTGACTATAGACTGATATTCATGACGGTGATTCGGGGCTTGTTGAATTCCGTCTGCTTGTCATTCGCAGCAACACGTGATCTCACATTCAATATCACCGCTCACATATGGTTGATTGGGGTGCTCAAAAAAGCGGCAATTCTGAACCCTATAATAGATAGGTTTTGAGTACTTTTTGTGCATTAATCATGTCAGGTAAACCAATTGAAGTGTTCATGTCATCTTAGTAACACTTATGCCATTTTTGGGAGCATGTTTTTCGGGTTATAGGGCTTATGCACTTCAAGCCTGCAACCACAATGCAAAATGAGATTCAACGCAGGCTGAAGTTTAGTTCAGCCACTCAACAAGCCCAAAAAAATCTCAATGTGGAAAACAAGAAAAAGTGGAGGAAATGAGATGCGCGAGAGAGGCATGCGAGGAGCGACAAAGCGGGAATTTTACCGCAACTGTCGCAACCAATTACGCAATCCTAGCGAATTTACGCAGCTGTTCGCAAGCAGGTTAATCTCGGCGAATTGAAATTCGTGGCAGCCAACTTGCACTTCATTTGCGAAATTCGCTTCTCACTGACAATTTCGCTAGCTTAGCGAAATTTCGCTAGCTAGCGAAATTCCCACCTTGCCAAATTCGCTAGAGCCTTGCCAATTTCGCTAGAACATTGCCAAATTCGCTAAACACTTGCCAAATTCGCTAATTAGCGAAATTCTCCTGTGAGAATTTGCGAGGCCTTGTCGTCCTACGTAATTAATGCAACCGCCTTCAAACTTGGTTTATTGCAATTGTCTATAACTTAGCCTAGCTATTAGGGTTTTGGTATTTTCATACCTTGAGGAGGCCTAACATAAGCCCCTGCTTGTTTTGTAACCTGTGTGAAGAATTGGAGGAACAATTGGGGAGAAGATATTTTGTAAGTTTTTATTTTGTAAAATAAAGTTTTTATAGTTTTGCTTTTGGCTACTTCTCTCTTCTCTCTTCTTTCTCTCCCCTTTCGGTACATAAACACACCTCTTGAGGATGACAACTCAAGAGATGCTTGGCTAAACCTCACTTATTTGAAGAAGAGGAAGGAATGCAGCGTGGTGGGGTTAAGCATGTTGTCCTCTTGTACTAAAAGTCACGGGTAGTGTATTTATGGCCCTTATTTTCAAATTCAGTTACATAACATGGGATGTTTTATTGTCTTGGCCAATACTCCATGCTTTGGGACTGTTGTTCTTTAGATGGTCTTCTACGAGGCCTGCGAGGGTAGCATTTACATGTTAGGGTTCTTCAAATTAGGGTTAAATAACATTGACTTTATTGTTTTGGCCAATACTCTCCATATTTTAGGGTTCGATTAACTCGGGTGAGAATCTTGTTGTGTTGATTCTCTTTTAGATGGTCTTTACTAGCCTTAGAAAAATGATAAAGGAGATATTAGGGTTTAAACAAAGGCCATAGCGCATCACAATGTTGACTCACGTAGGAGGATAAAACTTGAGGACATGTGTTTGCCTAGCTTGTCAAGTTGGTGACCTGTCTTCAAAGTTTAATTTCTTCACTTTAAATTTGATTTTACCATTTCACGCTGATTTTGTAATTTCGAGTTTAAACCATTTCTGACTTTTGACACAAACCTGAAAAGTCAAATAGAAAGCCTTACCTTCATGCCCTAATGCGAGCCATTTCTAGGATGAAAACCCATCCACAGTGTTCGGCCTAGACCACCCTCTTCATGATAGCTTGACTACGGCGGTAGGAGAACAGGTACCTAAATATGTGTTGGACTCAACCTCTTGTGGCAAAATCAATGGCTATAGAGTCATTCATGGCCAGATCGGTTGTTGAATCTTATGCATTTCTGTCGTCGATAGCAATGTGATTTTGCATTTAACAGTATGATTCACTTTGACTACCTTAAATTGACATTCGCAAGCGGTCGGTTGTTGAATCGCATCTGTTTATCGTCCGATATGTGTGATTTTCATATTTAATAAGTATGATTCACTTGACTATAGAATTGGCATTCGCAGAGATTCGGTTGTTGAATCTGATGCATTTTGTCGTCGGTAACAATGTGATCTCACATTCAATAACTGCGATTACCTTCATGGCGAATTCATTTTGGTGAATCCCGTCATATTGTTGGTCGATGATATTCATATCAGTTTACTTTTATGCAATAATTTAAACATAGTTTAAATACATATTTTCCATTACCTTATAGGACAAACATTTAGGATAACAATAATTCAAATCAATATATATATATATATATATATATATATATATATATATATATATATATACTTATATATATTTCACAAATAGCATTCATAACCGATCGTAATCACATTTCAATTCCAATTTCACTTTCGTATTATCTTTTCAAAGATATACTCAATCTATGTACTTATTTCATATACTCATTCACGTATACTCATTCATATACTCATTCATGTATACTCATTCATATACTCATTCACGTATACTCATTCATGTATACTCATTCATATATTCATTCACGTATACTCATTCATATATTTCCTATCATTTGTTATCATTTTCTGGTTATATGTGATAATAATATAACTTAACCACGATATGTGTTCATGACAAATTACCTATCATATTCATATTCATGTTTCAGTTCGTTTTCATTTTCCATATCACATTCATGTTTCATGAACACATTTATACATGTTGCATTTTCTATATTTCCCTTGTTTCATGCGTATTACACATGACACTTCATATACTTATAAAGTATGATGTCCATGAAATCACACCTCATTCATATATTATTATTCCTCTATGAATCTACTTTACTTAGGAATTGAATCAATCCAATCGGATCATCCAAACTAAAGTTATGGCATTTTCATGCCAAACTAGTCAATTTACCGATTACACTAGGGACAGTTTGTATTACTCATTTTTCTGGGGTTCTAACCTCATATTTGACACTGTATCTTTGTACTCTTTTAAAGCTAAGGTGCTAAGGGTTTTTCTCCAACTGGAATCACCCAATCCAGACAGAACTGGGGTCGTCCTAGACACCGGAGCTACTCTATATTTCAAAACTGAAACCAGAATTTGGCTTGTACATGACCCCATTTTGAGTGAATTTTTGGGCCACCTAGAATCATAATTTGACGATTCTTATATCTGGATGTTTGGTTCTCCTTGAAGTCTATTTTAATTAGCCACTTGAATCACTAAAATCGGATAAGAAATGAGCAAGTTATGGCCAAAATACGAAGACTGGTCAAAATAGAGTAAGTGTGCGGTACATATCGTATGTACCCACATGTTCGGTTCTGATGATATTGCCGGTACATGTTCAAGGTGTCTGGTACATGTCACCCCGAAAATATGCCAGTGTGTTTTTCTCCCATTTTCCTATTTTGCTGCAATCAACTCCATGTACTTCCCTCGCTTTATCAAAACCATTTCTATTCATCTTGAAATCTCTTTTCTACTCAAATTATATTTCATCACTTATCTTTCTTCCAAACTTTTCCATGAATTTCTCCCAAAACCATTCTAATATGGGTTAAGACCCATACAAAACGAAAATATGATGATTAGTTGGGATTCACAAGCAACTCATTACTCGTTAACTTAAGAATCCAATTTAAAAGAGAGGATTCTATAACTATCTTGTACCATATGGGGTTTTACCAACCCTATTTTCAGAAATCAAGGTTAGGATGCAATTCTATCAAAACCCTAGCTTTGGAGACAAGCTATTAACCATACAAAGCCTTAAAATTCCATAGATCCATATTAAAAGTCATAGTTCCATACCAAAAATCCAAAGTTTCATACCTTTGATCTTGCTTGAACTTCTCTTCTCTTCTTCTTCTCTTCCTCTTCCTCTTCTTCTCTCTTTTCCTCTTCTCTTCTCTCCCTCTCTACGGTTCTCCCCCAATTTGAGACCAAATTTGGTCTTAAATCCATGTTTTGTTAAGGCCATGTTTGTGAGTCATTTAATTTCTTTTCTCATTTTGCATCTTGGTCCCCCATTTCTCTTCTATTTGCTCCCCAACTTATTAAATTTCTATTTTTGGCATCCCATCTTCTCACAATTTCATAATTGCATATCAACTTATTGATTTATGTCATTTATGTCCTGCCTCAAGTGGTAATAAGCCACTTTGCATACGTCTTTCCATTTATGACCACTAGGTTCTGTTAGTAAATTACATATTACCCATTTGCTCTCTTATTAATTTCGGTTCCTATCTCGTTCCTTTGAAAAATTTCCATTTAACTTTTAATATACCCTAAACAAGTCCAGCGCTAGAATTGCTATGTTGAGTGTTACAACCTTGATTGACTAGTATTTGGAAATCTTTAGGGTTCAGTGGATGCTTATTGCTAGATCGACTGAGATTCAGTTAGTTGGCATCTATTTGTCAATGTAAGGTAGATCAAGGAGATATGTTTTCCTTTGTCGGGAGCATTAATGTTTAATAAGTGCTACCACCTATGTTTCAAAAGGAAAATTATTAGGGTTCGATTTTGCGTAGAGATAGAGGGCACAGTTCGAGGGAAATGACATAAGGTCATCCTCCCAACGAGGAAAAAGGACCCTAGAACCTTTCATTTACCTTAGGACCTCAACCCTAGTAGCTCGATGCTTAAAGGAGTTTTTTTTTTTCATATTTTATTTAAGTTTATTTTCAGTCTGCTAACCATGCACCTCCACTGTTTTGCCAAAATAGTTGAGTCAACTCAATCATGAAGAATCCGAGTTGAACTCAGTATTGCATATCAGAAACCAGAGGAAAGAGGAGCAGAAAATAGAAGAAAAAGGGATGCAGTGAAATTTGGCAGGATTGCGAAATTTTACTTAATCTGTAAAATTTCGCGGCTGCCGGGTGCCATTTCTGCCCTGTATTCAAGTTCCGATATTGCGTGTTTCTGCTTTTGACTTTTTTGACTTCTTTGTCACTTTTGGTTTTCTCCTAATTTGCCATTGTAATAGTATTTTGTTTCGTTTTTTGGTATTTTGTAAAGGGGTTTGGCTATAAAGCCCAGACAACAAAGACAATATGGAGACCCTTTTTGCTCATTAATAAAATTTGTGGGAACAACTCAGCGATTTTCGCTCTTTTGCATTTTCTCTCTATCTTTCTCACTAGCCAAACACCCTCACGAGGACCTTCGGAGGATGGCGGCTGGAAACCTTTCCTCCTTGAAGGAGAAGAATTTGTTGGAGTGCAAGATCAGAAACAACGGGAGGGTTCTAATTCTTCATGCAGTACTCAGCGGAGTTTGTGTTTCCTTTCTAACTTTAGGTTTTGATCCCTTAGAATCTCCTTGAATGGTTATTATTTAGTGCTTGCAGGAGTTCGGGTGGATGCTTGTCCGGTGGAGATTCATTGGTACCTTCTATGATCCATTGGAAGGGTGAGTCGAGGAAACTTATTTTCAGCGTCAATGACCCTTGATGCTCGAGTGAATACCATTTTCAAAGGATAGTTATTAAGGGTTAAGATTTCATAGCTAAATGAAAGAGAAATCAGGTTCGGGCAGAAACCTTAGTTGCCCTGAGAGAATCCCAGGTGACCTAGCACTTCAGGGAGTTTATATTTTACATTTTCTTTCACCTTATTTTCGGTTGCAAACCATCAACGCCTCACTATTTTTACCAAAGCCCAAAAATCCAAAATAAATTCACCAAATTGAGCCTCATTGCAAGTCATTTACACGAAGAAAACCCATCCCTGTGTTCGACCCTAGAGCCACTATACTGCAGTAGCTAGGCTACGATAGTAGGAGGAATTTAGGTATAAATTTGGTTGATTCTAGCACACCCTACCGCACACGAATCAAATGACGTCGTTGCCGGGGATGGTGCCTTAGTGCATTTGATGAGCTGTTGAACACTTGTGATCCTCTTCACAAGTTCTAGTGAATTTTCTTTTATCATTTTACTATCAGTTTTTTTTAGTTTCATTTCACTATAAATAAAAAAAAAAAAAAAAAAACTAACACCTTTAGGTAGGATTGTTTCCTTGTTGTTTGGTGTTGCCCTATTTTTCCAACAGGGGTGCATGTTACAGTGGGTTAGAAACTTAGAATGCAGATTGGTGAGAATCAGTATTCCACAGGGAGCATATTATGAATCAAACCTGAATTTAGATCAAATGGAGCCTCCACGGGAAACAGCCAGTGAAAAGGAGTGGAAGGAACCACTAATGCATATAAGTCCATGAGGGATTCTGAGGCGCCCCTTCATGGGTGGTACCTCTGCATTATTAAACTAATGCACCGCGTGCCTTCCCTAGTTGAAGCCACCCAAATTCCTCAGGAACCAAGACCTCCACAGTATGCCTCCACGCTTCTCCGTCTTATGCTTCAACTCCTCAACCACCCACCTGCAACCACCCGCAGTTAACTTCTTTAGTTGAGCAAGCGTCTTGCGGGCAAACGGCGGTGGATACTTTCATAGGGCGAGGAGAGGCGTGAGCGTCGATTGTCGGAAAATTGACGCCAGTGAAGGCTCTTTGAACAAGAGAGAATTGGATGGATGGGTTCCGAGCTAAATTGATCGAAATTTGACAGCTTACAGGTGCTGATTTCCAAGGCAACGATCGACAACATGTTCATCAGAGGAAGAAAATCGAGGAGAGTGCAGTTGACACTATTTTGGGTGGCTTGGAACCAAGCTGCGGCAATTTCATGAGGACTTGATAGTGGAACTAGTAGAATCTTCTGAGGAACTACAGGATGCCCCCAGAATCATTTGTTGTCTATGGGCCATGGAGGAGAGAAGAAGAAATTCTTCCCTTGTTGACCGAAGAAGGTAGTAGAAAGGAAACAGTGGAAGAGACCCAACAGCTTATCCTTAAACCACTTCCAAAACTTTGAATCTAATTACCACTACCCAAGCCACCAAGGCCCATTACCGTGACACCTCACGACCCAATGCACATCACACTTCACCTATAGCACATTGACACACGAGCACCTATTGCAAGGTCGTCCCATCCTACCTTTGCGCCTGAAGCTTGAGTGGCGGTCTACCTTCAAAGCTTATGCCTACATCAAAGACTTTGGCGGTACGCTCATACTATATGGAGCGGCCCGGATGGTTCGAGTCTTTGGTTTAGATTTGGAGCACACGGACATGCTTAATTCCACTAGCTCCACCGAGTTCAATGACCTCAAGGCGAGCGAGGCGGAGGGACTTCGATCTCCCTCACTTTTTGTTTTGTTTTTTCATGTTTTATTTTATTTTATTTCGATTTATTTAATTTTTCTTTTTAGGTTTTCTCTAATTTTAAGTTAATCTTTGATTTTAGTTTACTTTTCACTTTTCTGCAATTTTTTTAAAATTTTTTTCGGTGTTTATTTTTACAAGTTTGTGCTTAATTTTTGAAGCAAGGATCTGAGCCATGCCAAAACCGCGAAATTTTAGCAAGGGTGGCGAAATTTCGCGACAAAAAATTTTCTGGCAACGGGGAATTTACCGCGCGGTTGCGAAATTCCGCCTTCAATGTAGTTGCGTGTGCGGGCCTTGCGGGAAGAAGACAAACGAGGGAGCAGTCTGCAGTTCAAAAAAAAAAAAAAAAAAATCTCATATTTGTATATTTTAAAATTTATATTTCAAAAAAAAATTATAAATAAATAAATAAATTTTGTATTGTTTCTCCTTAAATCGATAATACGGATTACAAGGAATTTATGTTGCAAGTTTTTCCTATGGCCCTCAATTTACGACCCCCATTTTGTTTTGAACATAACTTTTTCATCTGAACTCCGTTTTGGGTAATTTTGGTATCAGTGGAAAGATTAGAGAGTGTATAATCTAAATATAACCAGAAAGAACCGTTTTAAAATTATTATAAAGGTGAAACTGAAATTTCCAATGAGTACTTTTTCTCTCTTTCTTCTAACTGACTTGTTCATTTGAAGCCCGAATGGAGTGAATAAGGTCTCGGTGGAAAGCTTGTGAAGTCTCCTATCAAAAGCAGGTACATTTCTCATCAGGAGGTATCACCTCCTCCCTTAAATTTCCATTCCATAGCATTGAGGGACAATGTTGAATTTGGTTGGGGAGGAGAGTTAACAAGTCTTTGTTAGTGAATGGCTTGTTAGTTTGTATTGTTTTACAATATAGTTCTACTTTTAGTTTCTAGTTCATACTTTCAATTTCTCATTTTCGAGCTTTTTTTTTTGTGTTTTGCCCCGGCTTGCGGTTTGAAAAGGACATTGTCCAATTCTGTGATGTTAGATTAGTTCCATGCTTAATTAAACTGGATGATCGGTTAAATTCTGTTGCTTCGACCTTTCTTCCCACCTCTAGCCTAACCGCCTTGTGCCTTAGGTTTCAACAATAAGTTGAAAAGCGCACAACCTAAGTAAACCTTGCAAAAGCGACCCTAGTTTACGTTGACCACTAGGTTAAGTACCCCCATGAAAAAGAAAGGCCAATGAGTCTTCCCGAATAAAAGAAAAAAGAAAAGAAAAAGAAAAAAGAAAAGAAAAGAAAAAGAAAAGAAAGAAAATTGCAGCTGCCTTGAAACCCGAGCGTCAGGGGGTATGTGAGTCTTTAGATTCCCCCTAAGCTATAGCGGGTGGGAGCCCAGGCTTAGTGCTCGTTACGGGATTGAATAGAGGGCTTAGTTGCTTAGGTGCTAGAGTTTACGCCGGGTAGGAGGTGTACGGTACATGATCTTTGTAGGGATTGTAATAAAGAGTGCCAGTGTCATATTGTAGTATTTTGGAGCCTAAATTGAGAGAAGTGATAAATTGGTGGCTTAGGAATGTAGTAATAAAAGAAAGGGCAAAGCAGCAAATTTCATAAAGGATAGCAAATCATAAAACAAGTAGAAATGGGCATGTAGAAATAAAACAAGTTACAATTGCAATGTGTAAAGTTAAAGGATTGGTGCAATTAATGGAAATATTAGGAGGTAAATCGAATAAACGAGCTGTTTTGGTCTCTCCAAGGCTAGAACTGCACGTTTTGGAGAGAGAGAGGGAGAGAAGAGCAGAAAAGGAAAGAAGAGAGAAGAGGAAGAAGAAGAAGGAGAAGGAGAAGAGTGAAAAATCGGGGTATGTTTGTCTTAGAAGTCAAAAGTGTATTTTGGATTCCTAGAGGGCTTTGAGTATGGAGATTAGTTGCTCCTTTTGTCTAAGGTTTTGAGCTTTTAAACTCTAGATTTTGTTGAGTTATGTAGGTAAAACTGGTGGAAAATAAACATGGAATCATCAAAATTATGTGGTTTCAAAAAAAGAATTGGTCGACCTAGGTTGAATTCTTGGATTTTTCACTAGGGTTTTTGTGGACTGAGGTTCCAAAGCACCAATTCAAGTGTTGTGGAGTTGTTATTGGATGATTTCCATGATGATTCTTGAGGTGTTATGAATTATAGAAGTTGTATGAAGTTGATTAGTAGCAAAAGTGGCAAAAAGAAGCAAATATGGGCAATTTCCGGAGGGTGTACCGGTACATGTCACTAGAGGCCAACATGTATCGGTACATGTGTCAGTATATCTGCGTGCAATACCAGCGAGTGCAACATGTATGCGAGTGCACGGTCCGAGTGTAATACCCGTACATGAGCCCAAAATGCGGAATGTTGTGTTTTGTATAATTAGAAATGAATTTGTACCCAGGTAGTTTAGGAACCTTATTAAATGATTAAGATGATAGGTTCGAATAAGATTAGAACACTTCGACGAAAAGCGTAGCGTGCCTCTCGTAGCCTCGTAGCCTTAAGCCGCCTCGGCGATGTCGTTGAGTGTGATAAGGTTACGTTTGTTTTTACTTAATCTTTGGTCAGAACTTTTTGAGTTTAATCTTTGAATAGTATTAGCAATAACATTAAGTATTAAGTTGTTTGTTTTTTAACATTAGGTAGTGAGTAGGGATGACAACGGAACATTATTTTGGAGTTCTGTCATACCGGCCTCTTAATGACAAATGTTTAATTTAGTACAGCTTCGGGTTTAATGGGTTTGAGTTTATTTTCTCAAATCCGATACGGATTGGTATTCTCACCACATAAAACCGAAAATTAGAAATTTTCAAAAATGGCAAAATGTTAATAAAAATAATAAATTGTCATAAGGGTTTAGGGAAGTTTAGAAAATTCTTTAGATCTCGAATAACGAAACGGACTGCGCCATTAAATTCGTCTCGCGAAATCTAGTGACCCAAAAAAGTTTCGTCGAATTCTGAGACAAACGGAAATTTTTTCGATTTTTTGAGTGATAAGTTGCCAGTGACTCAGGGGCGGAGATTTTTCGATTTTCGGGCGAAGCAGATAGAATGAAGCCAAACATATAAACTATATATCAAAATAATAATAATAAGCCCCGCCCGATTATATTTTTAAAAATATTTTTATTATTTTATTTTTAACTACTTTAATATAAATAATAATAATTATTATAGTGTTTTAATAAATAATTTTATAAAAATTCATAATATTTTTATTTTTATGAAAAAATATTAATTTTAATCTAATAAAATAAGAAAATATAAAAAAAATTAAAATTTAAAAATAAAAACAAAAATAAAGAAACGTAAGCGAGTGAGTTTGGGAATTTCCGTCTCGCCCATACTATTTAATTTTTAAATGAGATAAGTTTACCCAGGAATTGAAAAAATAAGCAGTAGGGTCGGGATGGGGCCAGTAGCCGATCTCAAAACCCTCCGTTGTCATCCTTAGTAGATGTACTAGCTCTTCTTTTTTGTTAACGAGATAATGATTGAGTTTTTATTTTTGTGGAAAATGACTTTTACGAATAGAAAAAGCCAAATATTTTCACTTTTTCTATTCGAGAACTTTTTGGAAATTTCGACAATAAGTCATGAAAATATTAAAAAACAAGCGGCTTAATCTTTGAAAGCTATTCGGCTTTTTCGGCATTAAGTCAAACAACGCCACCTAAGTCTGGGAGCATATGTTAAGTTATGCGATTCCGTGAGCAATTGTGATGCCGTATTCGGTTGAAGTGTGTGCCAGTTAAAAAGCAAAGGCGGGGAAAGTGTGTGGAATCGTGCTCTCAAGTTTGTAAGCAAAAGGTGAGTGTAAAAATGATATTTTGACAATTGAGTTTTAAAAAGTGAATGGTTTTAATGTTAAGCGAAAAGTTTAATGGAAATGTTTATATAAATGTTAAAAGCGTATGGAAATGTTTTATCTTTGGAACGATATATATATATATATTTATATTAAATTATATATGTATGTGTGCATGCACTAAGGCATTGTTATGGAAGTTTAAAAAGTAATGCTAAAAAGAATCATCAAATGTATAAATAATAAAGTAAAAGTGTTTTAAATGGATTTAGAAATGTGTTTTGAAGAAAGGTTTTGCGATGGTTGCCACAACTCATAATTTGTTATAGTGTATGGTAGGGGTACTTTAGAGGTGTGTAGGTTGCAGGGGTAAGAGTTATAGGTTCTTAGCGGGGGAGAGGAAATAGGTGTTTAGGTAATATCCTTACGTGATAAAGTTCTATATTTGGAATCCTATGCAGCGTGAGTTTCTCCTTGGCGTGTAGTGGTTATGATTGGAATGGGGCTTGTCCCTCACCGTGATTACCAGGCTTTGACCGGTGTGTTTATCCCCACAGGTTTTATCGAGAAAAGAAAAATAAAGAAGAAAGAAAGTTTAAGGCATAAATTGATTTTTAATTGTATAAGTATTATTTATTACTTTGCTATATCTGAAAATGTTATCTAAATAAATGTACACTCAACGAGTTCCTTTAGCTCATTCTTTTCGTATGTTTTAACAGGGACTGAAAGACGGTGTCTTGGGTAGAGTACCCTCTGGCGGTGAGTCGACCATCGAGGAGACGACGCATGTGATACGCATTGTATATATATTTGCATATTGTGTATATGTTGAATATTTTGTCATGTATATATATATACCTGTATGTATATTTTTTTTTTTTTTTTTTTTGAAAAGAAACCTAAATGGGCTTTGATCCTCGGTGGACGGAGTGCTGGCCTGGGAGGAATTCGTCTTAGAATCCGGCTCAAGCCCGATCCTTTTATAAAAATGTGCATGGAATAGAAGAAAAGTTTGGTGTTTAGAGTGATTTGAAGTAAATAAATGTATATGTATGTCTATTGTGCTTGGTTGGAGTTGTGGATGAGAGTCAGCGGAAGTTGAGAGTGAAAGATTAGAAGTGTTTTTTAAATGTTTGGGTTTTTGTAAATTTGGGAAGATCCAGCAGGAGGAAACTCGCGATTCTTAAAATCTAAATTTGAAAGAAAAAAAAAAGAGAAAAATTTCACCACTTCGCTTCTCCATTATTTTCTAAAGATATCTTGCAAGGATTGTAAATGGGTTAGCTCCATGGATTTTATTTGATTTGTTTTGAGGAAAAGTTTCTATATCCATTGCCTGGAGTGCGAGGTCCCTCGGCTTCATGAGGTTGTGCTCGGTGTGGATCCTTCGGTTGAAATCATTTGAAGTCGGGGTGAAACACGAGAGTTAGTGGTTTGAAAAATCCTCGCTGACTTGATGCCCTAGCTTAATTGGTTGAAGTCATCGGTGGATCTCAGATTACATGGACTTTGGTGAAGTCGATTCCTCAACCACCCTGCAACATAAAAGAATTGTGGAATTGGGTCTTGACTATTTAGAGTCGATTAGTGTATAGGTTGTGGCGGTAGCTTGGTTGGGGGGAGAGTGCGGGTTTGGCGGGTTATTGTTGGCTTAGTCATGTATAAACACTTAGGTTTTTGTGGAAGTTCTAGGTTGATTATCTAGAGAAGGAAACTCTTTTGATGCTTGATTTTGTATGGCATTCACTCTCTCGAGATGGTTATTGGGCAGGGTTTTGGTGATTCTTACTAAGGATTGGGCATCACTCATTCACACTCTTTTTGAAATATCATTTTTGTAAACATAATTTTGATATTGTTTTTTTTTTGCTTTCTCTTTCTTTCATTTGTAAAGGTTGCCAATGTGTCGAGTTAAGTGATTGGTGGTGCCACGAATAGTCTTGTGAACCATTTATTACGAGGTTTTATTGACACTTTTTGTGTACTAATCCCAGCAATTAACCAGATTTGCCACGATGACTATACTACTCATGCTTTGCGCATTTTGTGGCTATTTTGCATAGTTTTGCAAGCTAAACTCCCCAAAATAGTTAGACTGACTCGATCATGAAGAATCAAGGGATTGAACTTCGATCATTGTAGATCAGAAACTAGAGGAAAGAGGAGCAAAAAGTATAAGAAAAAGGGCAAGATTGCGGGAATTTTCACTTGTAAAATTTCACTGTGTTGTGAATTTTCACAACCTCGCGACTTTCCATTTCCTCGCGCGAGACTGCTTCAAGTTTCCACCACTATTCATGTTTCCTCGCTTGACTTTTTGACTTCTTGTCACTTTTTGGTTTTCTCCTACCTACCTATCAGAGCCAGTATTTAAGCTGGGTTTTTGGGTATTTTAAAGGGGGTTTGGCTATAAAAGCTCCAGACAAGACACTGTATGGAGAACCTTTTTTGCTCATTAATAAAATTTCTGGGCGAGAACCTTTCAGCAGTTCTCGCTCTTTTGCATTTTCTCTCATTTTCCCTCACTTTCTCTCCCTTTCTCACTAGCCAAACACCCTCTGAGGATGACAACTCTGAGTGTGATGAACTAGCTAGGAAACCTTCTTCCCTCCTTGAAGGTAAAGGGCCGCTGGGTGCAAGATCCGAAGGCAATTGAAGGGGTTCCATGTTCTTCACGCAGGTACTCACCGCGCTTTGTGTTTCTTTCTAACTTTAGGTTTTGATCCCTTCTCAATCTCCCTCGAATGATTATTATTCGTGCAAGCTTTCAGATTCTAAGAATGCTGGATGCTTATTGCTAGATCCACCGAGATTCATTACTTACCTTCTATGATCCATTGGAAGGTGAGTCAAGAAGACTTATTTTCCACTGTCGGTGACCATTGATGCTCAGTGAATACCATTTTTCAAAGGATAGTTATTAAGGGTTAGGTTTTATAGCTAAATGAAGATCCGGTTCGGGAAATGACTATAGGTCATCCTCCCCAACGCGAGGAAAGGACCTTGGAAACCCTCAGTTGCCCTAGGAATCCAACCCCAATGACCTAACACTTCAAGGAGTTCTATTTTACATTTTATTTCACCTTATTTTCAGTTTGCAAACCATCAACCTCCACTATTTTTACCAAAGCCCAAAAATCCAAAATAAATTCACCAAATTGAGCCTCACTACAAGTCATTTACACGAAGAAAACCCATCCCTGTGTTCGACCCTAGAGCCACTATACTGCAGTAGCTAGGCTACGACAGTATGAGGAATTTAGGTATAAATTTGGCTGATTCCTACAAGTGACCCCTACCGCACACAAATCAAGTTCTCCCGGGCTCAACAACTAACTATCGAGTCATCTAAGACATGGGCACGCTTCATCTATTTCAGTACTTCGCTGATAAAAATCTACCACTCCTACCGGTAGTAGGGGAGGAGCACCGCTTTTACTTTAGGATGACGCCATGACCGCCAAAGTCGCCTATCGCTTGATTCTCTTTGGGACATTCTCTAGTCGCCAAGCTATGAAGCTTCCAAGTCGTAGGTATACTAGACTTACATACTTGGTCATTCACTTGTCTCTTGTTTTATATTCTCCATTTACCTGCCCTACCACCAATTAAGAGTCACTTCTTATGATGATTTTTTAGACAATGAGATTGCAGGTCATCTCATTAGTATCACTTTTATTTCACCTTGTTATTGGAAGCAGGGAAATCTAAATGTATGGCATGCTATATTATTTCCTGCCGAGGTTTGGGTTGGCGGGCCCTAATTTGGTCTCCGACCGTTGCAAAGCGCCATCCACATCTGGTGGTTCACCAAATTGAGCCACATTCATTGATTAAGCTTCCTATTAAGGAGGCTTGCTAAAAAGTCGGCCAAAGATTCCGCCCCTTTTAACACCAGGCGAGGTTTATATTGAATACCGAACTCACTCAGCTCAATCACCCATCCAGCCATCCGCCCTGACAGATCGGGCTTATGTATAGTGCTTCTTAAAAGAAGGTTGTTTAATACAATGATAGACGTCATAAAGAGAGGGACGGAGTTTTACAGCAACACTCCTGAGAGCCAATGCCGCTTACCTTCGAGATCTGTGTATCAAGCTTCATTCGGCAGACTTACGAAGAATATAGGTCTTTGCTTCCGGTTTTCATCTTCGCTGGGAACAATGCTGTCACAATCATCGCAGATTTCGAGACCAAAAAATTAAAGATAGAGCAAGGCACCTGGGCCGTGGCTGTAAAGAACCCCATGGTTCTAAAGTGAGATATTATTTTGATCGCAGGCAAGCTTGTCTGATTTTGATTCTAGCCGGCCCTGCGGGCTCCTCTTTAGGGTGCAAAGAAACTACCAAATCAATTTGTGAACAGATATGAACTGCTCAAGGTGCCGCTAGGTCGGCCACAACAGCTTTTTTGTACCCATTTTCCTGAGACTCCGGAGTTCTAGAAGTCCATTATGGCCTTGAGCCGGATGGGATTAGCCCCCTATCCCCCTCTACTACCACAAATCCTGTAGAATTTTCCTGCCGACACGCCAAATACCTACTAAAGGGTTAGTTTCATAGTCATTTCATAACAAATTTAAAGAGAATCTTTAGATGCCCTTGTGTGATTGGGGTGTTCTTTAGATTTGACGAGTATATCATCGATATAAACTTCCATGGATTTACCTATTAGTGGTCAGAATATCTTGGTCACCATCCTTCGATAAGTTGCCCTTACGTTTTTCAGGCCAAACGACATTACGTTAGCAGTACAATCCGTGTGGTGTAATGAAGGCCGTTTTCTCCACATCATGTGGATACATAGGAATTTGATGGTATCCTGAGAAGGAGTCTATAAATGATAGAATTCCATGCCCGAATCGCATCCAAAATTCATACACTGGCAAAGGAAGCTTATCCTAGGACATGCTTTTATCGAGGTCAAGGTAGTTCACACATACACGTCACTTACCAATCTTCTTCTGGCATTCACCACCACATTACTGAAGCCATTCTGTGGTACTTCTTTACGTCCCTTATAAAACCTACTGCTAAAAGATTGTCTACTTCCGTCTGAATGATCTGATGTCGATCCGGATGGAATCATCTCACCTTTTGCCTTATTAGCTTGGTAGTGGAGTGGACGTTCAGTTTGTGAGAAGCCATCATCGGATTTATCCCAACCACATCAAAGTGTCTCCAGGCGAATATATCTATGTTACGTAGTAGCGTGAGTCGTAACTGCTCCCTTTCTTCATTGGACAGAAGGGAGCTAACATAGGTGAACTTCTCTAGTATGTCCAACTCTATTTCTTTCGATTCACAAATGATTTGTCCTTTTCTTTCGCCTTGATTTAAAGGACATACTATGATTGTTACGAAGGTGTCCTCATCCCGCCCAGTGGGAGGTCGTTTCCTCGAATCATTACTTCCCTCTCTCGCTTCTCGCATGGACAAACTGAGTATTTGTCGCAGCCGCCTAGAAGTCGCTAAAAGGTTAACCTGCCCAACGTTTGTCAGATAGCTTACCATTTGGTGGTACTTTGAAGGCACAGCCTTCATAGAGTGCAGCTAGGTCCGGCCAACTATGGCATTGTAAGGCCCAAGTTCTTGACGACTGAGAACAAAACCCGCTGAGTGACTGGCTCGACTTTCACAGGAAGTGTGACATCACCTAGCATCGTTGTAGTTGCTCCGTTGAAACCAGAGAGGATCCGACTTAATTTAGCATGTCAGAAGAAAGCTTCATCTATATGAAGTACCGAAGTCAGAAGAATCCGCCTTACACGTCTGATCCACCAACACCCTATGCATATCAAACCATTAATACAGAGGGTGAGTACCAAGGCATCATAGTGAGCACAATGACCCTGTTCGAATTAATCGAAGGAAAGGATATGAGGCCATCTATCCGCTCAGCTTCCCCTTAGCTGCTTTTTGTGTGGACGACATTCACCCTAGCCTTAACCGTAGCCACCCTGACAAGTTTCTTTTGTTGACGTTTTGTTTGATATTGGTCATCAGTCGAGCTGCTCAATATATAGTTTATGGTTGGTCTAGGTTCCAATCCAGCGCCGGATCGGTCAGACTCAAGAATCTAGGCTACCCGACTTCACCCCGATCTACTCTCGAGGTACTCCGATAAGGTCCCCAGCCTTGTTTAACTTTTCTACTAGGAACTTTAGACTTTGGCACCGGTCGGTTTCGAGGTCGCTTTCAGTCTCCGCTCTAACATTCCTTGGACGCGGACGACTTCTTTCGTCGCTTGTCTTCCTGGCCGGTCGGGTTTCCAGATCATGATCACCCCGCTTGTTGCCAAATATTGTCCTCCAACGTTGAGTATCTGTCTGCCTGCCTATATAACTCTTCCATTGTCAGCCGGGCGGCCCAGAGATAGAGAGGAAGAAGGGAGCGATGGCCTAAAGCTTCTCCCTGGTTCTAGCGCGAATCGCATCCATGTCAGAAAATTCTATTTGTTGGACTCGCCGCCTCAACCTCCTTGTGAAGTGGGGAGTCCGCATGGACTCTTCTTTGTGTTTCAAAATAGTTTGCAAGGAACTAATATTCCTTTTTCAACACATTAAGCATAGGTGCTACGAGATGAACTCTCCCCAAAGTTCATAAAACGTATTTATTGAGTTTCGCGGGAGCTTGTAAAATCAGGCTATTGCAGGGCCTCGCAAACTAGCCAGGAAAACTTTGCATAGTAGAAGGTCATTCGCAGGCATTGAAGTCATCACTGATTATGTGGGCGTATGATCATAAGGGTGATATAGTAGATCAAACATAGTGAAAGTTAATTATAGAAAAACCATTGGAAGCGACTAAGTAGTCGAGAATGTGTAAGCCTTAGGGCGAGGAGAATGTCGTCGGGACTCAGGGTGATGTGGGATATATGGCGTAGGTCTTGGCTACGGAGGTGGGATATCTTTGGTGGCATGGGACGGCCACTGTTGGTAATGCATACAGCGTTCCCCGTCTCTCGTTTAGTTGGTTTTTGCCCTCGGCCGGTTCATCTTCTTGCTGGCGGAATCTCGCGTGTCGGCGTTCTTTGAATACGAGGCGTGCGGTGTCTCCCAAACGACCCAGCCTGGCCTTTCTTTGGGGAGATTTAGCCCATTTGCACAGCCAGGGAGTATCTACATCGTCAGGGACGATGGGCTCCTTTCCTTTATCGCTAGCGGTCGAGTGCCTTCCTTGACCGCTATCTTGCACGTCTCTTTCGCAAAGATCCCTCATTTTTCTACTTGGGCCAACAAACGATCGCTTTCATGTTGCAGATGTTCAACGCAATCCTGCAATTCCCTCATCTACCTTGCTTGCTCCTCCTGTTTCTTCTCTATATCTTGATGCTAATTAAGGAATTGATCTTTGGGCGATTGGATCATTGGGTTGCTTGTCATCGCAACTGTGTTAGATGAATCAGATGAGGAAAAGGGAACCATCGAAGCTACTGGTGGCGAAGGGCTACTATAAAGCCATTGGAACCAAGCTCTTGCGTGTCGTCGATGTGACTTTTGTTGATTCCCGCAGGCCCGGCACCAATTATGCGTTACTGGATCATCGACTTTCGAGGGCATCGGTGATGTTAACTGTAAAAAAGCGGGTTTTGGCGACGATTGTGTCGGAGAGAGTTTGCCTCGCCCCGATGATTAAGTCAACAAAAGGATGGAGAAGAGGAAGAAGGAAGTTCGCGCAGTTGGAATTGCAAACCTTTCCCTTGTGAGAAGTTTTTCTCTTTTATACACGAATTTCTCCTTGATTATAGGGAAGATAATCTTGTGATTTTGGTAATAAAATCTTTCTTTCCTTATTAAAGACAAATTATCTCTTATTAAGGATTCATGTTTTTAAGACGTATGAGATTTGGAAACTGGGAGATCCGTGGATAAATATCCTGTGCATAATTTCCTCCTTAATATATTTATTCATAACAAACTTCTCATATGCGCTAGGATGGCCAGTTGGGGGACTCGGGATCCCAGACGGGGTTTAGGACTCTATCGTCTAGTTAATTCCCGCATAGTTTTAATACGGTAGGTCGTCTTGGGCAGCTTCATGATGCGGGCTAGGCGTTGAGCCTATTGAATAGTGGGTCTAGGCCTAAAGGCCACAATATTCATAGATACTGATCAAGTTGAAGTTGTTCTTTCCAATTCTTATGGGGTACTCTGCAATTACAAACTAGGTTGTGAAACCCACCTCTTAAATATATTCCATTTAGCTTGGGAGCTTCCATCTTTATCTCTTGACCCAACTTATTCATGAGCATGATCCATTTTTATATTTTTTCCTTCCATTAATTTGCTTTTGCCTATCAGTCGTATTGCTGTAGTTTAACAAGTGAATTGGTTTTGGACGGAGTTAAGAAATATGGGCTGGGCCGCGAATAAAAGCCTAGGGAGAGATTGAATGGAAAAATAAAATGCTAAATCTTTATCGTAGTTTTATTCATCCAGCTCTTTAAATGCTATTAAATAGGCTTAGAAGAGAGAACCCATCTCTTCCACGACTCCACTATTATTCCTATGATTTCACTAACCATATGACCAAGAAATCCTCTAACTAAAATCAGGAAAATAACAAAATATGTTGAAGAAAAAAAACTGAAAAGACTTCACATAAAGGATTGGTGTTGTAATTTTAACATAGGCAAGGATCCAATAGCCTTGTTGGAATTGGGCCACAGAGATGATTTCTTGACTAATTCAAAGCAATTACTATATGGTGAGTAAGTTGGCCTCACAATTCATTCCGATCAAGGGACGGTGTGGTTATTGGGCCATCAATGGACGGTCTTGATTTAGCTTCCAAAAAATTTGGGGGGAGGGGGCAGATATAAGATAAAGAAAAGAAACGGATTCTTTTTCTCTATTTTAGTCCTTTTGTATTAGCAAATGGGGTAAGAAAATAAAAAGACGTAAAAGACAAATAAGCATGTTATATTCATAAGTTTCGTGTAGCTTATGAGATAAATGGGTCAGCAGCTCCTCAGGTTGGTTATATAAGTCTTCATATAATAAAAAAGAAGTAAATAAATGAGAAAGGCCATTAAAATGGATATGGAAAAACTACCAAACCCTAAAAATATTAAAAGATAGGGTGGGACATGGGTGCATGAGGCGGTAGCAGCAACATATATAGTGTCATGAAGAAGGCAAAAAAGAAATTATCAAGATAAGTCCGAAACAATTTAATTGGGAGTAAATGGGTAAATAGAAAGAAACAAACAATTGCAGGAATATGAAGTTCGGAGAATAAAAGAAATTTTATTCGACGATTATTTTTAAATATTACATAATCTCCTATTTATAATAACTCAAACTGAATAAAATTAAATCAACCTGAATATGAGAACTAAAATAAAGATCTTGGAAACTATCAACATATTCTTCAACACTCTAAAATCAGATGTGGATCATTTATTTTTATTTTTATTTTCTTGATGTTTTTGTAAGTGCCATGGTCTCCTCTAGAACCCATTACTCAATGGGCACAAGGCCCATGGGTCTTGCCCACTTAGCCCGTATTCTGAAACGGTCCAACCCTGCTTATCGCCTCTAAACTAGACAAATGCTTCCCAAACGAGAGGGTCCAAAAAGACCGTCCGGGAGGGCCAGGACAAATTTTCCAAGGCTTGCTTCAAGTGGTCCGTCTGGGATTTTAAGTCCCCCAACCAACCATTCTACCACATATGGAAAGTTCATTATGGATAAATACACTAAGGCGAAAATTACGTGTAGGATATTTATTCACGAATCTCCCAGTATCCAAATCCTGTACGTCTCAAAAACATAAATTCTTGATAAAGGAGAATTAATCATTGATAAGGAAAGAGAGATTTTATCACCAAAATCCTAAGATTATATTTCCTAAAATCTCAAAAACATAAATCCTTGATAAGAGAGAATTAATCCTTGTAAGGAAAGAGAGATTTTATTACCAAAATCATGAAATTATATTTCCTAAAATCAAGGAGAGACTCAAGTATAAAACAGAAAGACTCTCCACGAGGGACATGTATGAAATTCCTACTGCACGAACTCACTGCTTCCTTTTCTCCATCATTTTGCTGACTTAATCATCGGAGAGGCGGTCGGTATACTGTCGTCAGATCGCCCATTTTTGTAGGTTTGCATTGTGTCACTGATGCATCAAAGGTTAGACGATCAAATTAACAACAATTGGTGTAGTCTGTGGGAATCGAACAGGAAGTCTCGTCTACATGCTGCAAGAGCTTGGCTTCAACGGTTGTCAAGTAGCCCTTCATCCCTTGGAGTTCTATCGATTCCCCATTCTACGTCTAACTCGTCTGAAGTAGTTGCAATGACGAGCATTCCGATGAACCAATCACCAGAAGATCAATTCCTCCATTGGCTTCAGGACATGGAGAGAAAGCAAGAGGAACAAGTAATACAGATGAAAGAGTTGTAGGATCAAGCCGAGCGCTTAAGATGAGACAATGACTAGTTGCGGGCCCAGATAGAAAAAAGTCGCGATCTTGGAAAAAGAAGCGTACAAGATAAGCTGTGCGATACGGCAATTACCGCGATAAAGGAAGAGGCCCATTCCTCACGGCAGCGTGGAACGCAATGGACGATGGCTTATCTCGAAACGCTCCCATCCTGAATCTCTCGAAAGCAAAGAATGCTTAGGAAAAAGAACAAAAAGGACCGAGATCGCCCTTGAGAGCCTTAGCCTCACGCACCTTTAGTAGCTGATAGTAGTGCGTCTCGTAGGAGTAGAGAAGCGACCAAAGAAGCCTGTTTTGATTGGGTCGAGCCTTGGGAGCGCTAGGCCTTGCCTTAGGCGCGTTGCCACGGTGTTGCCGTCACGACCTACCTTTTAATGCGGGAGCTTCTCACTGACAAACAATAGAATTCGATCTTCGTATGAAAAATTAGGATTCGGGAGGTTTTGAAACCACGGAGACACTTAAATATATTTATATTTTCCAAGTATTTTGAGTCTTGTTACTATTTTTGATTTGGAGTTGTTTATTTTAGAAATATTTGTTCTCGAGTCAAAGTAGTATTGGATTGCTATTTTAATTTAGAAAGTTTGTTTTACTAGTCAAATAAGAGATGCTACTTCTTTTTAGAAAGATTTGCTTTTAGAAGTTTCTTTATTTAATTTAGAAAGTTTGTTTTCCAAGTCAAACTAGGAGTTTCTTTATTTTATTTAGAAAGTATGGGGCTATATATACCCCTCCTAATATAGTCTTTTGACAATCAATTCAAGTTCAATAATATTTTCAGATTTCTCTTTTAGAGGATTATCTAGCATTCTCTTATCTCTTCGATTGGATTAAACTGATTGGCAAGGAGTTCGTTTCTTATCCCTAGTTGGATTCCTTGGGTGGTGAAGTACATATCTTGTTCTCTAATCTCTTGGGTGGATTCCCTTGAGTGGCGAGATCGTGGCTTCTTATGTCTTGGTGGATTCCTTGAGTGGTGAAGTAAGTACCTATCCTTCTATAACCTCTACTCATCTCATCATCTTCTCTTTTTAACTTTCCAAATCCAATTCTCGACCACGACCAGAAACTTTTAAATGCGGTTCCATACTTCTAAAACTTTCCATATACTTTGTTTAGCTCAGACAATAAAAACAACATCTAACCTTAGAGAAACCCAAATTCATCCATGGCTTCTTTGCACAGAAAAACCGAAAACCTCAAATTAGCTCAAAAGCAAATTGTTTGCATCAAACCAAACTCAAACCTTTCCAAACCTAAAATCCTTCATTCTAAACTGTAATTCCATCATATATAAACCCTAAACTAGCCCTATAACCTTTGAGACCCATCAAAGTTCTACCCTATCACCCTAACTTACCCAAACCATTAAATCATCAATCACGGTCCCGTTCTTGCATCAAAGTGGTATCAGATTCCTTGGGTGGCGAAGTATATATCTTATTATCTAATATCTTGGGTGGATTCCCTTGAGTGGCGAGTTTGTGGCTTCTTATCTCTTGGTGGTTTCCTTGAGTGGTGACCTCTACTCATCTCATCATCTTCTCTTTTTAACTTTCCAAATCCAATTCTCCAACCACAAACCAAAACTTTCCAAATCTGGTTCCATACTTCTAAAACCTTTCTATATACTTTGTTTCACTCTAGGAACAATAAAAACCATCATCGCTAACCTTGGAGAAACCCAAATTCATCCATAGCCCTAGCTTACCTTAGAAAAACCTGAAAACCTCAAATTAACTCAAAACAAGGCTATTTTGCATCAAACCAAAAAACCCTTTCCAAACCTAAAATCCTTCATTCAAAACTATAATTCCATTATATATAAACCTTAAACTAGCCCTATAACCTTTGAGACCAGACCTATCCCTTACCCATCAAAGTTCTACCCCATCACCCTAACTTACTCGAACCATTAGATCATCCATCACGGTCCCGTCCTTGCATCACCTTTGGTACAGTGTCATTGTTTTACATACCACCGGTAGCTCTAATTCTGAGACCCGATGATATGCTCTCTTCACCCTTAGGGCAACACATCCTTGATTACTAGCCGCCCCGTGGGTTTGCCATTCAAAATTTTACCACGTTCAATGGCTCGGCTGATCCCTACGACCATATGATCGATTATAACCAAGCAATGACACTGAATGGTGGTAACAACTGACTATGATGCAAAGTATTCCCTCCTAGTTTGCGGGGGCCAGTGCTGGCTTGGTTTCACAAGCTCTTGCACTACTTAATAAATTCGTTCAACAAACTATGGGCCGCATTCATATCACAATATACAAAGAGAAACATCAGCTCCTTACAAACCAATCTCAAACAGGAAGAAGAGTCAATTCGTGACTTCACAAAGAGGTTCGGGCAAGTTGTCCAGCAAATAGAGACATATACTATGGAAGTCGTCCTCCAAAACTTTAGAAGAAGCTTTGGGCCATCCACTTCTTTCTTTCAGTCACTCGCCAACAACGATGGAAGAATTATATAGACGACTTGATAGGTACTTTTCGATCTTTGGAAGACAATCTCCGTGCGATGCCCGTACGGTTATGATTCCTGCTTGTGCGTCCCGAAGAAATAAATGATTTGGGGCAATCCCCAAATCGAAGGTGGCGAGGGCCAGCGATTTTTGTGATCCAATAAATAAATGAAGATCCCCAGTTTACCGCCTGAATGTATCTTATGAGAAATTTGTGCCCGTCATTTGTGACTTGCCGCCAGTTTCTGTGGCGCGAATCCCAAACGGATCCTTCCTAAAAGAAAGCAGTCCACTACGGTGCGACTATCATATAGATCATGGGCATGAGACTGACAGGTGCCAGAGTCTAAAGTTCTTAGTGGAAAAGTTGATCAAAGCGGGGCCCCTCAAACAAAATCACAACCGGCGCAGTAGCCCGCCAGAATCCTAGACCATCCATAAACTATATCCTAGATGGCTCGTTTAACGACCAATATCAATCAAAGTGTCAACAGAAGAAACTCTTGAGAGTAGCCACGATTAAGGCCAGTGTGAACGCCATCCACACAGGGAGCAGCTGTGTAGAAACTAAGCCAATAGATGGCCCCATATCTTTTCCTCTAGTTGACCCGAATAGGGTTATTGTGACCCACAACGATGAGCTAATGCTCACTCTCTGTATTAATGGTTTTAATGTACACGGAATGCTTGGTGGACCCAGCAGCGGTGTGGATTTATTACAACTGACCTTTAGGCGAGATGAAGCTCCTCGAGCATGCTAAGCTTAGCGGGTGAGATCCTCTGCGGCCCCCCGGCCAGGCGACCTCTTTGTGATGTTAGGAATGTCACTGCTGTAACAGTGCGGGACGATCACTTTCAGTGAATTTTATTCTTAGTTGTAGAAGATTTAGGGCCTTAAAATGCCATAGTGGGGCGGACTTGGCTACACTCAATGAAAGCTATCCCCTCGACCCCTGTCGACCAGATTAGGCCTGTTTATTTAACTCTGGTAGGTTTGACGGCACAGAAATGTCTCGGCGGCTTGTTGCGACGGTGATATCATTTGTCTATGCGGTGTAGAGAGAGCCCGAGCAGTCCCGAAAATCTTCCTCCAGATTACCTATGCAGCCATCAAATCATGGGTTATGCCACCAGTCGAGAAGGGCGAGAAAAGGAGGCCCGATTGTATTTGCGATCCCACTAAGTAATAGTGTTGGGCGGGTGGGGATTCATGCTGATACTCTCCTATCTAATTGAAGAAAGGGAGAGATATGCAGACTTCGGCATTTAAAACCCTGGAAGCGTGTTTACCTCTAAGTCACTAGTCATCTGGTCTTAATTCGACAAAATATTGGCGCCCTTTTAAGGTGAATATTAATGCACGCAACTAAGCTTGAAAAGGCGAAGAAAGTGAGATGTTTCACCGGGACCTTCATCGAGATTATTCAGGATAAAGTGGAAGCCTTCTAAAAACGGGTTTTCACATCGGAGAAATAAAAATTACACGAATGACACACTTCAATCTTCGGTAGTGGTTGAAAAATGGGTAGTAAGAAGTGGAGTGTGTAACTGATTACTGGCCTCGTGAAGCATATGAAGAATCAACTACACCTTGTTTATGCTAGACCCAGATTGCTGATGCTCGTATTGTGGACATGGGATCTTTGCAATCTGTTTTTAGAACACTTTCTCCGGATACCACAGTTGGATGCCACTGCCATGGAGAAAGCTTATTATACGTCAGCCACCATGAGGTTATGTTGTTTAAATGTAATGCCTTTTGCTTGGCTTTGGAGTAACTTATCAAAGATTGGTAACCAAGATATTTCGACAATTTATAGGCAAAACCATGGAGGTCTATATCGGCCCAATATATAAATTAAGTCGAAAGAGAACACCACAAACACATGGAAGGAAACATCTGTAACCTTGTGCTTTAATTTGTTGTTCTGTTGATGTTATTCTGTTGTTAAGTCACGACATAAGGAAACTAAACCCACTGAAATGGCTGCATTCAGATCGGGTTAAGACAGGATTTGATCTTTATGTAGTATTGGAGAGGGAATGAGAGTGGGTCCACACCTCTAGATTAAAATCTAGTGAAAATGGACTCTCAAGAGCTCTTCCCATACCACATGAAGAGATGCCGACAATGTTTGGGGCTGCGACTCAGAGGGTTTCATATCAGGTTGAGACCCTTTCACGACCACACAAAAAGTGACTTTGCATCGGTGGAAGAAGAAGAGGAATGTGATCAGAGCTTTCATAGCAATTAACCATTATCTTGCTGAGACCATCAATCACTGGCTGGCAAGAGGATACTTTTATCTTTTACTGATGGTATGGAAGTCTAGTGACTGGAAGCTTTTCAAGACGTGAAAACATGGGCCAATGTTCTTAATGAAACGGTCACGAATTGGGAGCGAAACTTAGTACTAACGCCGTAGAGCGGCATCAATCATTGACCTTATGGTAGGCAGCCAAAGCCATTGCCACTGCGCTTTGGGGACTTTTACCACATGGTCAAGTCTTGACTACGATGTCGATGTGAAGAAACCTTGCTTACATACTGAAGCGGGCTTATTAGGAAGATGTGACGATGGGTGGTCTCGACTAAGTAAGGATTCTGCGGTGTTATTTGCCGACCTCGCGGCCGACGTGAGAGGGTGGGTTGGCGGTTTCTGGCATGGCTACCTGGCTGACTGATATGAAGTGCAGGATATGATGATTAATTGCTATCTTGAAGTGGATGGAAGACCTCATGCGGCAGGAAGCTGGTGGCAGGCTTGTAAAAACTAGGGGGTGGAAAGCGGAACCTATGAGTCTAGACTCGGCGGTCTGTCAATGAAATTTGAATATGAAGTAAATCCTGACTTCAGTTGATCTTATCAATGGTTTCATTAGAGAAGGCTCCTCATCTGACCAGCTCAAAATGGTAGCGGAGACAGTCAATGTGAACATAAATGCTGAAGTTAGTGCTAGGCCAAATAGATATGGGCTACAGTGATCAACTATGACCCCGAGGGTTGCAGAACGACTTGCGCCACCCAGGACTGAAGAGCGAATCACTTTGGCGGCGGTGGCGTATCCGTCGAAACTATATTCTTTGATCTCACAGTGACCTCGTAAATTTACACAGCTGAATCCAGTCAAGTGAATGAATTAAAATAAGAGCACTGCTGTTTGAAGCTATACTACGTATCGTGACTGGAGGCTTTGAAATAATGTGCGCCAGCCTGGTCGGTCGAGTCCGGCTGACATGATTTTGCTCTTGTCGCAGGCGGTTAATACAAATATGTGGTCTATGGGCGATTACGTATCATAGAGTGTCTGCCGCATCACCTAGCGAGGGACGTAGTATTACTCACTGCTTGCGAGACTTTCTGTGAGAGTATGAAAGACCATCGGCGGCCGAGGCACAGTGCTCACACAGGGTATTATTAAGTAGCGATGAGATGTGCGAACGCTAAATCTAAAGCAAAATGCGACCGACTCATGTCATGGGATCTGGGGCTGGACCTGGATTGCCGTGTTAGGAGCCATGCCTTTCTCGGTGAATTGATATGAGGTTGGACCACTACACTACAGCCTGACTGGAAAGGTTTTGTTACGTTGTGCTTAGCTAACGAAAATGGATAAGTTGAGCGCCTTCCGCTCGAAGAAGGACGTCGCCACGGTTGTGTTGAGAATTCATTGTTTGTTTGGTTCAGATACCCCACACCGGTCGATCATACTTTTGATAATGGGCGGCCAGTTTGACGGCCAAAGTATCGAAACTTCTGATGAGATAAAAATCATAAACTTCTGTGCCAACCAGTGCCTGAAGGAAGCGATAGTCGAGGGCGAAACTTGTCTATATGAACTCTCTGTGGCTTTGTAGAAAAGTCTTGCATTATGGGAGAAAATAGGTGGAGAACAAACTGAGGTCTGTGAGGCCCCTGTGGAACAACAAGCTAGTGGGCCAGGTTGGGTTTCTGTTTCCTTTCGCACTGTGCGTGTGGAAATGACCATTTATTCTACTACAATCGTAAGGTTCATGCCTCACGCCAGGTGGGGTTCTGTGAGATAGCTAATCTGAGAGCCGTCCCGGAGGACCTGAATCTTCAGTGACAATTCAGAAGCAGTTGTTTATCGATTGTAATATCTTTTAAACCAAAGGATGTGAGCTTTTATCTGACAGCGTGCTAGCAAAGGCGCAGGTGTGCATCCGCGAGCTGTGAGGAGGGTCTTTGAAATCTGCGTGAGTGGCGGGATGGAAATTCAGCGGCAAACTAAGAAAGAGCCGTATCTTGATGAGAGTGGGGCCCCGGTGGGAGTGGTAATGCATTTGTTAAATGTTCTGACGGACACCTATTATCATGAATCTTGTTATATTATGCCTTAAAGGTATTAGCATCAGATAAAGTTTTAAGGGGTTATCGATAAATTTCATTTTAGAGATATTTTCTTTACGATCTCAGATATTAACTGATCAAGTGTTCTTTGCATATTATTTACTTGATTTTTGAAGTAACTTCCCACCCCCATTTGAACCACGTGGCTTTCTAAGCCTGACACTTTGAGCGGACCATGGCTGCTTCTTTGGCTTGCTTTGAGAAAGCGACGACACCAGCGAAATAATTAACTATCTGTGCAGATGTTCATAAAAAAATGATGAGAAATAATAAGGATCGGTCTGAAAATCTGAAGAAGTCAAATTTAAAATCGCCAATTGGCGTTATGAGTCACAAAGAAATATATCTAGTGCCTAGATGGGGCCCCATAAAGAAATTTCAAAATAAAAATAGTAGAGGAGAGAATAGGAGATCGACTCATTTGACCAGAAGCGTTCATCTCTGGGTTCATGCCTGCCGAATTATTCTTTTTCTACTCATGCTGCATTTTCGATTCTTAGCTTGGATCGAGAGGGCATCACAGGGAACCTCTTTTTAGAGGCTTCAATGCAGCAGTAATGGGTCGGCGAGTCGGGCATATCGCCTTTAGGAACCTTTGGTTGGACTCATAGATGTTGTGTGAACACAGCACTTGTAGTCATAGAAAGATGACCTCGATTACCTTTGCTATTCACTCCTCGTAACCTCTTTTGTCCTTACACACAACTTGGGTGGAGAGAAGACACCTCGATCATCCCATTAGATCCCGAATCGATATGGGAGAGACTGTCAGAGATCGAAACCTCTAAATGACCGGTGTGGCCTTAACATGACCTTAGGCACCCCCAGCCTCCCTCATACTTAACAACCAGCTCTCCATGACTAAAGACGCTGAGACTGTTTGGGTCTTGTCCAGCCCATGCCTTCTGCCTTTGCCTTGAGTGGCCCAGCGCGACATGAGCTTCCTCGTAGCCTTGCTCTCTGTTGTTCTTATCTTTACCATGACAGCTCTGGTGCTTACTCATGTCTGACATTCCCGATATCCTGGTGATCGGGACTTGGCACTTTGCCTGTGAGACTCCTGCCTCTGGGGCATGGTGTGCTCGAAGGAACCAAAGCGGCATGGGGCATAGCTGTGGTATCTTCGTTATCTTTGGCACCCACACGTGTTTGGGATGGTTCGCGGCACTACGTAAAAAAAAAAAAAAATATTTAAGAGAAGAAAATCGCGACATAATAACAAAACATTCAGAAATGTTAGAGGTTCAACCATACTGGTCGGTCTTCTCACAGCCGAAGTCACTTTTGTTGCACATATACATCCGTCCTTTGTACGTCTTTGGTGAACCTCTAATCTATTACGAATGATGGGGATGAGATAAGTACTCTCCTATGCATGAGGCATGTGTATTAGCCACCTTATTAGCCGAAAGATGTGAAATTAAGATTCTCTGCATATCTCTGGTGTGGAAAGTCCCTATGGTTCATGAAAGGGCCTCTGTGGTTGTCCGGCGTGGGGAGGATCTTTCTTTAACCGGGTTAAATGATACGCGAGCTGCCCTGGGAGGTATCTGTGGGCGGCACCACCAAAACTGTGGACGGGGCCACTGGGACTGGGCTGCGGTGATCTACGCTGATGTCGCTACTTGATCAGTGCGGATCCTGTTTTGAATGTTTCATCAAAACTTTAAAGCGAAGGGGTGGTCTACGAAGTTCTTGACTCTTTGTTTGTCCATGGCGATGAAATCGATGATGAAACGAACATTTGGTCTCTCTCTCTTGAAGTGGCTGCTGTTGTTGGATTCAGGTCTAGGTCTGCGACTCCCCGCCCGATCATGAAACCTTTACGCCATTTGTTTTTCTCTTTCTTAGCCTTGCTACAGAGCGGCCCGGATCATGCGGCCCGAGACGGATGGAGTTGCGGCCAGAACAGCGGGTTCTGGGGTCTGGACTCTGTTGCGAGCTTCACGCGACAGGCAAAGGGGCGCAAGAACAGTGCTGCCACCTTGGGAAGCTGTGAAGGAGTGAGGATGAAGAACAAACTATTTTGTCTTGTAAATGAGGAAGACTGAGAAGAGGTGGCCAGAACTCTTTGTAAGGTCTTCACGATCAGAGAGCTATTCAAGTTTCTTGGCTTCCTCACCTCTCTCCTTGATCTCGAATATAACATAGCGAGGCTGATACGGTCCCGATCTGGCAGCTATCACCAGGTGACCGTTCTGACCTCGCTGCCTTACCTATAAATGTCGAAACTTGGTATGTCAAACACACGGACCACTAGGAAAGAATATAAGTGAGCATCCAAATGAGACAAGCCCTAGAGAATGAAAGAAGGGCCCGATTCGCATATATCAAAAGGAAGCCGGACGGCTGAGGAGGCGTCTCTTCACTGCCGGACCCTTAACTAGGGCGACCCTTTGCCTCGTCTTGAGAGTCGAGAAGCCGGTTGAGTGCGGTTCAGAGGGCGTGATGATATAGACGGCTGACGATCTGACTTTCAAGAAGAAGTGTAAAATGAAGCAAAATCTCCATGATAGAAAATGTCAATTTTATTAGAGAAGAGTTTCTAACTACGACTGTAACCATTCAGATCTGAAAAATATTCGGATGTATGAGTGGCAGGAGAGGTGCAGAATCTGGAACTATGCTTCGCAATGATGTTATAGAGAGCGAAGCCATTTTAAAGCTAACTCTTGAGGTGAAGCAGATGGCATTCATATCTCCATACGGTGGGGTGCTTGGCTTGCTGTCGACATCTCTACCCAGGCGGAGTTCAGTAAGACCACACCACACCTTCCCACCCTGGCTGTGACCTTAGTTCTGCTACCGCGAACCCATGCAACATGGCATTGAGCTGCCAACTTCTGCGGTAAGGTGTTTTTCAGGAGTCCCTTCTCTTGACCCCACATTGTTTGAGAAACTTCTCTTTTATTGACACCTCTTGCAGTTCTGCCAGGCACAAAAACAAAAGGAGAAAGAGAAGAAAGTGACAAGATCTTTAATGTCTAAAAATGAAACGAAACCTGAAAGATAAGAAAAAAAAATACTCTCTTTGTGAGGTTTTACAGCCACGATATAGCAAGGCCTACAAACCTTCAGACAGAGCACTTTCATGGTACCTGGGACACCACGATCATGAGGAACCCTTTCCCGAATAAACCAGCAGCGCAAGAAGGTTAAGCCTCGCACTTGAAAACTAAAGGAAAGTTGTCAGAGTGATGAACTCTAAGTTAATACGGCTCCTCTCGAGTTTTTGCATAGCGCCGCAGTAAGTGTAATATAATCAGAAGCGTATTTGAAAATGTAAAAGAAAGCTGATCTTGGAAGCCCTATATTATAGGGATAAGTCATCGGCGGTGCACGTCTGGCACGCGGCGGGTGCTGCGTGAGTAAAACCGTCTTCTGACATGTGAGTGGTAGTATGGGTTGAGAGAAAGCTTGCATTTCCTAGGGTGCTTTAAACCCACAAGAACATCACTTCTATCGATCCTTTCAAATTTCCAAGTCAGAGATTTAAAACAACAATATTTTCCCTCGGTTGAGAAAAAAAACAAGATTGATGGAGATATAGGGGCATTAATAGTCTTACGGTCTCCTCTAGAACCATTACTCAATGGAGCCTAGGACCCATGGGCCTAGAGCTGCCCTCTCCTTTGGCACCACGTATTCACGGAAGAAAGCAGTTTCAACCCAGCCAATACCTCTAAACCAAGCGAATTAGCTACCTGACGGTCGAAGGAAGAGCGGGCTATGGAGTGGGGATGGGAGCGTTTTCGAGCGTAGCCCGAGCGATTACGATGTGCGGGATTTCAGTCCCCCGTTGACCGTTACATCACGTAACAAAGGAGTTCATTATAGATGGCCTACACAAGCGAATTACCATTGTGAGGATATTTATTCACGGATCTCTGATGTCAAATCTAAAATGCGTCTAATAAACATATAAATCATGATAAGGAAAGAAGAGATTTTATCACTGAGAATCATGAATTATCTTTCCTGGTATTGAAGGGCTCAAAGTGTAACAAAGCAGGAAAAGATCCCCCTGAGGATAGGTATGAGCTATTCTGAACTCTTGCTTCCTTTTCTCCATCTTATGACTTAATCATGGACGGTCGGCCTGAATCGCCCAGTTGCCTTTTACACCCTGCGGGTTTACGGGTGACCCAGCTGCTTCGGCTGATGCCCAGTGGGACGATCGAGAACAATGGTTTTCACATTTCATTTTGATCTCACTGTGATTAGCGATCAGTAAAGTAATGAAATGTACTAAACTCTCATTTAATCACGCACAATAAGGGAAACTACTTAAGAATCTACAGGCTTTCTTAAACATGGAAGACCTTATAGAAGGTTAGTTGCAATCGTGAAATCGACAGCTGAATCTGCTGTGATCGTCATTTCGCCAAGGTAATGTGGTTTCCATCACCGCTGATCTTGTCTCAGGCCTTCCTGAAGGAGACTTCCCTTGTTTCAAGAAAATACCTTCCCACGTACGCTGACGAGACCTCCTGCGTTCCCCCATTGGCGGCTTCTCGCGCCTGCTAATTGGTGACTCAAACCTGACTCACATAAGTTTGTGCCATCGCATCTTCTCATTTGCTTTTCTTACTTTATGCCTCACCATCCCCATTCCCATATTCCCCAGCGAACAAATTAATAAAGAAAGGCACTTTTATTCTCCATTAATTTAAGAAAGGCAGAAAAGAAAAGAAAAACGAGAAAAAGTATTAATAATAAACACATGCGATGTATCCATAAAGCGCTACAAAATATAGAAGGTGGTTCTTATATGATCTTCTTTGCTTTGATCGACATTTTGGCTGATGCAAAATCACGAATTTTTTACGCGAAATTGGAATCCGGACCTTTGAACTTTACATCTGGTGGATGATGCCCGAAAGAACATGCGATGCGGCAGTTGGCCAGGCGCGTGGCAGCTCCGATGGCGATCACGCCAGCCTTGCAGCTAGGCAACATTTACGGTCCGGTTGGGATTGAAGTGATGTGGGAAAGGGTAATTATGCCTGCCGATCAGCTCACTTGCTTTCAGCTCGATTCGAGCTGCATTTGTCGGGCTTTCGTCTCATGTACTCATGAGCAGGCTAAACTTTTAGTTGCGTCGGCATAACCTTCGTGTTGGGATGGCGTGTGGAGCCTGATATTTCGGCTTTGCTGCTATAATTTGCTTCTCGAAAGGTTCTTGTCGAGTTTCTGTTATTAATTCCCCAATCTTTTACTTAACGCGAACTTCCTTGAATTGCTGGGAACGAATGCCTCGATTCCCATCCTCCTTTTCAATAAAAATTATCTTACTCCTGGCCAGGCGCCCCCGTTGGACTTGGTGGTGCCGTGTGGGCTGGGTTCAATGACCCGGCATTACAGGAAGTTGAAGGCGGTTATCGCAAGAACAGCGCTCTCCAGCTACCCGTGTGCGATAAGCCGTGAAAGAGATGGAAATCACGGTATCAGTTATGTTTTTTATTGAAGCGAGAAAAAATATCGAGAATTTTTACCTGAGCGTGAAAGGGTGTTCGGATGTGTGGAAGGATTAAGGTTCTTGTGATGGAATAACACGTTGACGCAGTGAAGAGACGTACATCCTAGATTAAACTGAGAAGTTTTTAGTGTCGATCGGGATTGACTAATGGTGTTCTTGTTTTTAGAATCTCAACCAATGTTATCGGAGAGCAGGTTGCGTATGTTTTTTATGTTTCTAAATGTGAAATTTATTTTGGCCCAGTTACCAAAAATAAATAAAACGCGCCAGATGAGCGCCTGATTACGATGAAACCCAGGTAAATTGTTGGTCGCCCTATTTGCAGGAAAAGTGGGTTACTACGAGTGTGATCGATCGATCGAGAAGGAAATGGAATTAAGTGCAAAATTTATGAATCTAAGAATTCTGGGCTTTGCATAAATGTGAGTAAATGTGGAAATCCTCAGCAGGGATAGAGAAAATGGAAGCGACAAAGCGGCGCTGGATTCCCGAATATGGTTGCAAAAAAAAAAAAAATTGGGCCAATTTACAACCAATGACCTTCACGGTTTAGTTTGCAAGCCAATGATAACAACCAATATACCTGCTTGAGAATATAGCGAAGCCAGATGCTTGGACCGCTGACCACGAAGGCACGGGCCGTCCTGACAACCTTGGCGGCGATCTCACGACGTCTCAGCCCCCATGGCCGGTTAAACGATAGGCTATTTGGGTATCGAATTAGGTCCCCAGCCTATGACAGCATTGTTGGTCATGCATTTTCTATTATTCCATACAGACATACGTGGAATATAGCCCCGAACATACCTGATAAGACCACGCTACGACTTATATTCCATTGCTTTGTTGACCGATAAATCGGGCTGTTACATATTTCCATTACAACAATCTAGACTTAGCTTGAGTATTATATGTCTTGACATTTGTGATTTGACCTCAAATAAATAAATAAATGAATTTTTATTAATTGGTTAATTTTCTATTTATCGCGATTTTAAGAATTTTGAATTATTGTGTGTAGTGGTGAATCTGAAACACGAAAATATCAGTATTTATTAACATATAAGAAGAGTGCATTTCTTATACGATTCACGAAATTTATAGATTATATGTATCATTGATTGGCTCTGCAATAAATCGTGATATTCGCTGGAGTTCTTAAATCGGCAGCAATACGAATTTACCAGCGCTTGATGCTCTACAGTAAAGATAAATTGATTCGTCGAAGAAAACGCCGAAGGCTCAAAGGTTCGGCTCTTTAGACTTTAACTTACTCTAAGCGGAGGATATATATTGCTTGAAGAAAAAGAGCTCAAACTAAGCTATGGAGTAAGTCTGGATGGATGAGAAGCGGAGGTGTTTGGAACTCTTTGCGTTATTCAGTGGTATGAGAAGTATATTTGGGTGGACAAGTGATGATAACTTAGATGACATTGTTGATGATCTACCGATTATGCACAGCATGTGATCTATATTTCAACCACATTTCTAATATGTGCTTCACACACATATTATGCACTTGATAACATATTGAATGTTTTCATTAAAGACATGTTTATTGTGTATTTTTTAATTTAATTACATTGGATGAGCATGAATGGAAATATTCTACGATAAAGTAGGATTTTTAGTTTTGATAGAATTTATGCAATATATATCTCACCTAATAACTTGAAAATGTTTAACATGTATTAAAATTAAACTAATAACCAATTATTGGACTATCTTCGACGAAGTGATTGAATGTGTAACATTGCACTTTCAATTCTTTGTTATGTACAAATGTAACCAGTGATTTAGTACATTTATGGCTTATTATTAATTGAGTATGCCAAAGAGATCATAATTTGTCGAATTTGTCTCCCCATATGGTTGAAATGATTGCGCGACAAAGAGCATTATCATTGACTTGAACCAAGCGGAAGCAGGCGAATGAAAAGAATTACTGCGATGTTTGGCATGCGTAAAGATTTAGTATCTCTGCTGGAGGAGCAGACATCTTTTGGAAACAGGTACACCTGACCCCGATAGGTGAACGCCACGAAACTGACACTGCGCTGTGACATAAGCGGCGGAAACGCCCGAGCGCTGCCTGCGCGAAAGATCGTGTTGCTTTGCATTTGATGATCTGCGAGGTAACGCATGAAGAAAAGCCAATTTACACGATCGCCTTTAACGATTTTGAAACGCAGTTCTTCAGCGATTTGGAGATCTTGTTGGGTTGATATGGCGTTGGGCGCCGGCCGACCGCGAACCGCGTCGATTCTAGCCTCAGGACGATGATTCTCGAAAGCGCGGAATAACTTTACTGAAATGACATCTTACGATCGCGTCTAACATGATCGGTGAATTGAGATTTGCGCGAGGCATGACACTGGTGATGGCAATGAGTCGATCATTGTCAAGCTCTTTCTTTGGCGATTGAGACACTAAATCGGTAACGCTTTACCCACGTGGCAATAAAGAACATGCAACTTTTTGATGATGTTGCTGCGTCATGTTGAAGCGAGAGGAAGATGGTGTACTCTGCGAGAAGCACAACGCTATTTGAAACTTTCATGATTGTGAATCCAAGACTCGCGGCAAAATACAGAAGAGAAAATGGAAGTGAGGTTTAGAAGGCGAAGGAAATGAAACAAGTTACGAAGATCAGACCCGAAGCGCGAAGAAGCTGGAAGCCCGGCGGCAACAAGCTGACTTAGAAGCTGTTTTATTTATTAATGAACTGGTCACTGCTAAGTGATTACTGTGAGCCAAAGGTATTGTTGCCTGAACTGGATTCTCTGACATGTGTTAGTAATTAAACCCAATGTGTATTTAGAGGCTGTTCCTTTTGGATGTCAGACTCGTGACTGGCAGAGCCACGATAACAGGGATCGAACAACTTATCATGGATTTCGTCCCAGTTCTCAAAGGCGATAGGGGCCTACTCCTGTGGGAATAATCAGCTGCATGACAATGTCTTGAGGGATCTCGTTTGCAAACTGGCGTGTTTAATGGGGGTGAGTACACTTGCGGCTTTATCTTGTGATGTGCTTTCATAATATGCTCTATGCAGATTCTGACGAAATCTTGTTTGTTCTTGTTCTACTAGAACTGGTTTTCCCGACTTATATTTAATAAGGACATGCCCAAGTATTGTTTACAGACGGCGTTGTGTAGTTTACGGCTATGGTAGATGGATTTATGGTGTTGGACACCACTAATATTATCTTGAATGATAGTTGTCTATCTATATTGTTAGTAATTCCCGATTACATTTCTATCTTTGAGTATTTATGGCATATGCTAGATTAGGACACATTGAAGCGAGCCGTTAAATAGATTGGCTTGGTAGGTCTCTTGGGATCACTTCGCGAGTAAAATTCACATGTGAGCATTACAGGCTGGAAAAACAAGCTACAGATCACCATTGTGAAAGCGAGAGCCATTAGTCCATTACTACTACAAACATTCATTACGGACAGCAACCGGACGCGTTTGGAGAGATGCGGGAGGCTAGGCATAGATCTGGGCTAACTACATCTGCGCACATAGATGATTTCACCGTTTGGTCTATGTTTATTTGGTTTCTCTAAGTCGACACATTAATTTGCTTGGCGATATACTAATTTGGTAGAGAATGGTCGCGTGAAAGATCAAAACAGGACCGATCGGGTGATGAATCATCTGCTCCGGCCAAACTCATTTTGGCGATGAAAAGGGTATGGCTGACGATTAACTTTATTTTCATACACTCCATGACAAAATGGAGTTGCGAAGAAGATAGAACGATAGACATAGTTTAGGTCTATTGATGGTGCAAGCTAATTTTTGGCATCTCACATGCAAGAATGCGTTGATAGCTTCCTTCCTCGTGTGCCAATGGTGACCTTTCCCCAATCCCATCTCCTCCACCACATACTGAATTATGGAATGGCGATATAAACGCCCAGGCTTAAATTTATCTAGGGGTGTCTGACACATTCGATAATACTCGTAATGCAAACTTGGTCCTGAGGGAAGAAGTGTATTTTTCATTGGATACTGAAACCTCAGGTTTGTTTCATTGGTGAAGAAAACATAGATGGCGAAGGAGAGCTAGAGTCATAGTGATCTTCAGTTTTTTTGTAGAGAAGAGGGCTTCACGAGAAGGTAAAGTTCAATAAAGATTTTCAATTTGCTTAATCTGAAAGAAGAGTAAAACGGAAACCACTACCTGGTGAAGGGATTAGAGGGATTCTTGAAATCCTCACGGGAAAGTGGGAGCGACATGAAGTCCCAGACTCTTATGAGCAGAATCGTAGCCAATATCAACCTCGTCCGAGCTGTGTCAGTGGAAGGCGTATTCCAGGTCGTCGATTTGAGATTGAGGAGGAAGCATTTATGATTACTCCTCAAGGATGACGAAGGCAGAAAAACAATTACGAGAGGCTACAATGCGATTAAAGCTAAGGAATGGAGTAAAGGCGCTGGAAGAAGAAATGAGTCAATATAAAATTAATCGATGGGATTTGGTTGATCTCTGCGGGGCGAAAATCGTGGGATAAATGGATGCTCAAAATTAACGTAAGGTGGATCTAGGTCCATGAAGAAAAGATATTATAAGGCTCGGTGACGTAGCAAAGAAGCTACCACCTTGAAAGAAGTGTATGAAGATACATTACATCATTGAAAGTGCCCCGAGTTAAGCATAAGTTCTAGCTATAATTACGCATGGACTTGAATTATACTGGAAATGGACGTAAAGGCCTTGCATTTCTGTGGAGGAGACTAGATGGAAGAGGAATCTACAATGGATCTAGCTTTATGGGTTTTGAATCCTGAGAGATGAAGCGAGATTTGTAAACGCTCGAAAAGATCCATATATGGGTCCTCAAAAGCCAGAGCATCACTGACGATAGACGTCGAGTTTCTATCAAACAATTAAGAAGGGTTGAAACACTGAAGTGATGGAAGAAGACCATTACGTATTGTGTTTAACGTTCAGAGTAATGGTTTGCTAATTTTACAATATATGTATGTTGATGACATTTCTTTTAGTGATCTCTTTGAGATGATTGAAACCTTACTACAGTGATTTATCATCTGACGCAAGGAAATAAGATTTGTGATTGAAACTAGCCCTCACGTCATTACAGGTGGCATAAGAAGGATCACGAGAGATCGCAGCTAAAGGCTTTGGGTTTATCTCTCTCAAGACTTACATAAAGATCATTCGATTATCGTTAGAATCTTCAATAGATGGTTTGTTCTGAAAAAGTTTGAGCTGAATCTGAGTGTGTGTCTGAGACTCAGGAAAGAAGAAAATGTCAGGAATTCTGCGCCATACGATCTGTGTTATTCGATGTATCTGATGATCTTCTTCGTTAGATGCTATATGTTGCTCTTTATATGTTGGTTTCAGTTTAAGTGGTTTCTCCGTCTGACGGTCTGCGAAGAACATGGATGGCAGGTGGATTTACGCAGCGGTATACGAGACTGACTCATGTTTCATTATTATGCAGGAAGAAGGATTTGTGTCTACGTTGGTTGCTGATCTTTGATTAGGTAAAATCTTCTGATCGATTGATCGATTGGATGATGTGGCCGCTTTCTTTGCTAAATGATGGCGCTATCTTATGAATGGCAAGAAAAACGATCTATTTGAAGCCTTATTACTCTCATAGTGTTTGAATCTGTGAACACATTCACGACTGGCTCTGAGATCCCCATGGGTTTACAGTTCTGGGAACAACGTGTTGCAGGGGTGTACGAATCAGGCATTAGAGCCAGAATAGACACCGCCTTGATATGACTCTTTGCATTCGTTTGTTGAGGATCCCTAAATGGAAGACCCAGGCATAGCATGTGAGAAAAGATATCTTGTAGTGGATCTGCCAGTGCTGTGGAGACGTGATCACTAAAGTACATTCTACAAACCAATACAATAATTGCATTTATTATTCCACTTCAAACCAATACAGCACAAAGGATAACTTATTCAATTGGAGCATATTTAAATCACTGACCTATAAGAACTCTAATAAGTGAGATGGATTGCCACCGGTTTGCACATTAGAATAATTTAGCAAATGTTTTACATATTATTGACACGTTTATTTTATGAGTGTGAAATCATGTAGTTGCACAATTCAGCAGAAAATGCTGTCGATAGACTAAGATTGGCTCCTCACACAGCGAAACAATGCCTCTGGCGCTTTGCAGCGTAGAAGATGAGACTATTGTGGAATTATCTCTTGTATCTCAGTTAAACTTAACGAGTATGATGGGATGAATTAATTCAAAGACATAAATTTACATTGCCACCAGTTTAGAACTAAGATGAGGTTTCTTAATGAAGTGTTTTGAATATGTCTTCATTTCATGTGTCTTTGTGATAAGCGAGTGTGAAGTCGATTAAGTCTATTACACTGATGGAGTGGGAGGATGAGAATTCAGGTTTATGGCAGCTCTGTGGTTAGGTGAGAAGGCTAAGTTTCATTGTGGTAAGTCACTCTCTAGCAGGGAAGACTCTGGCAGCATGCATTCTTTATCTTCAGGATAAGAGAAAAGAATAAATACACCATATGCATTTCATCTTCTCTTTTACAATATATTTGATGGGAAAGAGCCTATATGGGAAATTGAGAAGTCACGCTTCTATTTCCAGCTATTGAGTCCGCTAAAGGATATCAACATTATGGATACGACACACCACCCACTTTCTACAACTTTTACGATATATCAGATGTTGTTGATGTATTAATCTTTACTTTCACCTTAAAGTGTATCTAACTGGTCATGGGATGATTAAGACATAAGGTGTCTGGGAAAAGTTAATTCGGATCTAATGAGGCTGATTATGAGAGGCCGAAAGAAAGAACATTTGGTTTGCACTTAGCTGTGTTCTTAATTTAGAATCATCTCATAGAAGGACACGATGATGATTTCGAATACGTATAGTTGTGAATGGTGCGAAGGTATGGAGGCTCTTGAGGTTGGATGTGCCTCAGTGTATTATGCATTAAGTGTTTGGGAATTTATATGAGGCATACCTTGGGATTAATTATATTTTGGGGATGATGTCTGTTATGTAACATATATGAGGTTTTCTAATTGGAGCTCCCATTATCGGTGTGAAGCACCACTTTTACACACCCTTTACTTTTGCGTTCGTTGTGTAAAACATGGTGCTACATTTATATTGAATGATGATTTCTAGTGCAAAATATAAAATTCTATCTTGATGGATTGATGTGAGTCCCAACCAGCTGCTAGGCGGTGAATCGGACTTGGGCTGGGTCGTCATGAGCTAGACTCGACCTTTGACCCCATATCTCTGGGGAAAGTTGAAGTGGAGTTATCTTGAGCGTTCTCTCGGCACCATGTATTAAGCATTCATGAAGAAAGGTCAATCTGGAAGGGTATGTCAGTTATGTTTTTGTGAAGCAGGAAAAATATGTCGGGAATTTTGCCGCGAAGCGAGGGTTTACGGTTGTGGAAGAGATTCGATTTAATAGTAATTGCAGGTCAACACATTACAGGCTTGATGAGAGACATGCATCGATTACGTCACGAGTTTTTTTGTCTTGGTGGGAACAAGCTAAATGAGTGTTCTTGATTTTTAGAATATGTTTCTGAACTGTGTATGTCGCATTGTAAAATTCAGCTGTGATGGAATGTCAACTTTATTGATTTCATGATTATCCTTTTATTCGGTTTTACATGATTATTTTCTACGATCTACTATTACACTAACCACTGAATAAGTTACATATGGAAATGCAGATCTGCGGGGGAAATGATGGGAAAGCGATGATCATTTGCAGGTGTTGCAACCCAGCAGCAATTTGGCGGCAGGAGCGGGCGGGCGCTGTACGCATCTCTTCACGATGTCGAGATAAGATTTATGCGAGTTGAGGATTGGCTTTAACTCTGTATTCCTTTTTAGTTGGTGTGAGATATTCCGGTGATATTGGCGTGTTGGAGGAAGGTTGAAGTTGGCGATGGGATTAAAATGTTGGGTGAGAGGTTCGGAGAGGAAGTTGACGAGACAGTGGCCCGGTTTTCCTACAGGATACTAGGTGTGAGAGAAGCTAGTTCAGTAAGAACACCCCATGTGGATTTGAAGATTCAGGGCCGAAGGGTTTGGTTTCTTGAATGCGGCCACAGCCAAACTCCTCCTGGTCACTGAGACGGAATTTCTAATTTCTGTGGCAGGTGGGACCGGACCTTGGATTTCACACTAAGGTCCCGGCCCACGAAAAGATTAGATCCCGATTCTTTGGGGTTCACGAGAACAAATTGTCGTTTAATAGAAAACTAATCTTCCAGGTGTTATTCTGGCATAAACATACCTCAGGATGCTTATTGGTGTGGAAGAGACGAATCACACGTACTCGAGACCCAAGATGATTATTGAAGCTCTCACGGTATTCTCATCAAATTCATGTCCTCGTCCTGGAGCTTTAACTTATTGATAGACGACGGCTCCTTGGGAAGGGTGGAAGTGCGCATGGAATTATAAGCCATGGACAAATATTCCAGTTGACCGACTCGAGAAGCATGGACGGATCGAGCCCGCGGAGGAATCTGACACTGGCGGCGGACTTACCCGGACGTTACGAAGAAGAAATTTAAAAAAACTGAGGATACCAAATACGATAAGGACCATACGCGGCATAATAAGATAAATAAATAATTATCCTTTACAAATATTGTCTTTATAATTGAAGATAAATATAAAAAAATATAGTGCTGAGCTGTTGTTTTACAAAATATTCAAACACAGAAACATGAAGCCTAAAACTACAAGAAACTAACATTTCTTCTTGTCAAATAAATGAAGCTACCTGGTTTACAGGTTAGTGAAGAAAGAATCATGATCAATTCCAGCACGTTCTCTATATCCGTTGAGTCAAAATAATATCATCGATGTCCATTTTACCAGGTTACCGCAACCATTATGTTTGAGGATCTCATGAAGTGAAGATTTATGGACATAAACCAAGTCCTCGACTCTTTGTGGTGTCCAAACGTTTATCTTCATGGAGTGAATGAAATTTAATAGCGCTCATTGCTCGATTTCTTTCGTGGGGATGAGCAAAAGGGTTGTCTTTGGCGTTCAATGATACTTTCATGCGATTAGAAGCATTGGTGCGAAAAGTTCCAGACGACCCGCCCGCTTCATTTAATAGGACTCATCTTGCACGTGTCATTGATGGAATCACTACTAAAGAAAATCAACACGCATGCAGAGAAAAAATGCATACTTTCTCTCATTTTGCTGCGCCTCCTTTCCAACTTCATTTTTGAAAAATACTGTCTCTAAAACATTTTTCTTTCTCTTGTGCTTCCATGTATCTCTGATGTGGTGGAACACGGTCATGAGAACTCATTCAAATATTAAACTAATTGTTATAATAACAGAGTTGTGGCAGGACATGACTTTTTAATTTATAAAAGGAGTTAAACATCATAGAATATCATTTATATTTTAAAATTATTAAAACCTACGATTTAAACTCTTAAGATTACCTTGGATTTAAAAAAAGAATGAGCTACAAGGAGTTTAGGGTGTGTTATTATTTACTATAATTATCTTTCTACACAGATTCCATTCACAGCTAAAGAAAACCTATTAAATTATAATTACAAAACAAATTCATATAAGTTCAAATATATTAAAACTTTTCAATCAAAAACTCCCAAATGTTAACTATTGATCTTAATTCTACTGCCTTGAATTTTTCTGTGAAGCTTTTATGTTTCTTTCTTTACTCGTATGACTTCCTTACAAGCTTTTTATCATCGAATCCCACCACTCCTCTTAAATATTGTGAGAGTTTGCAGTATTAACTAATCGAAGCATCTCAGCTACGTAATGGGAGGCTGTATTTGATATAATCCCACGTCCATCCGAATCTTCATTTGATTTACATCATGCATAACTCTACTTTACATCACATCTTCTTTATCGTCTCCCATTCTTCATATGCTAATTTCTCCCAGCCTCTTTTTATGTCTTCATTCATTTATAACTTTATGACTATAATTGAAACCATTTATCCCAGGTCGTTTAAGTAACCGACTTGCAATGTTCGCATTAAACATTATTAACGTCTCGCTGCATGATTCATAATGAAAGTGCTCTTCAGTGAAGAAAGGAGCATCGCCCAGCAGGAGAATCGACCACATTGTTCCATCATCGTCATATCTTGGGTGTGTTGGTGATGAACGCGCCTGTTCTCAAAACTAGGGTCAAAGTGCCAGACACACTGAGGTGCGAAAAGATATCTTGAAACTTTCTTCCATAATGTAATCTCTTTTTCTTTGTTTCTGACGATGTGACCTATATTGAGCTATTTGGGATGATATAGCATCTTTTAGCGAGTGTTAAATACGACAAATCAACTATAAAGTGCGCGTCATGAATATCCCTTCCGGGTTTGCTGTTTGCTTATTAGTACCGCTGCGGCTTGCCGCGATCTTAATAAGTGGTCTGCTTTGAGGCATCTGACCATCCGTCGCCGTCACTCCTTTCTCGCATCCCAGTGCTGATTTGGTTTCGATAGATTCTCAATATTACTCTTCTCCATGCAATAATGTAGTTCTTAATGCATTATGTTAACTTGGTGTTTCAATTTAGAAGTTACCGACTTGAACTTTTCGTATGAGCATGGCAGGATTTCATGAAGTGAAAGATTAACCCAGTGCTCAAAACATCACAGCCATCTATATTTGGCGACTATTTCACGTGCCTGTTGAAGATACCTTTATAATTACATTCAAGCCAGATTGTTTATCGCTTGGATCAATGGCACTAGAAGGAATTATATTAAATTAGATGTTGTAGTGCTTGATGTGTTAAAATGAGCTTGTTTTAAGATTAGATTGTTTCTGGCAACATAGGCTGACTACCTCAAGTCACTTTTCTTTGCATCTGACTAATTTTTCTGTTAAATTACTTTAATTTTGCAAGATGCAACCCGTTTTGACCCCTTTGTTTTCAGCAATTGAGCCTTGACTCTATAATATGACCCTTTATATATTTGTCTACAAAAATTCCACTTTTTATTAAGCGACATTTCTCACTCTCTTCCCCACACATTACAAACTATCTTTATTGTGACGTACCCACTCACTTAATGGAGTATTATCATCTTGATTAAATGCTATATAAATCTGTGAAGGCTCAGAATTACTATAATGTATAATTTTGGCGTCTTATAAAAAATAATATCAATCATGCATTTCTGAGTCAATCTCTGGGATTATTTTCTGGAAAGCTGACCGATCAATTTCTTGGTCCATCATTTGACACCTAATTGAATTAGTCCCTAATTCCATAAGCAATTTATGTTTACACAGAGACTCATTGAAGTTCAAATAAATTATAAAACAATCTAATTTAATTGTTCTCACCTTCTACTCCCTTAATCAACTATAAAAGCGATAAACTTTACCTAAAAGGCAATTAGAGCAAAGGACCATCTGCATTTAATTTTTAAAGAGTTAACAGTTGTACTAATAAATTAAATATGCCAATGAATGAATTTTTGTGCATTTATTTGTATTTAAAGAGGAATTTAAGTTGCACTTTGATTTCTTTGTTCCTAATTCTTGTCTCACCAAATTTAATTACATCAAATTCTTTGTCTTCGCTGTAATTAACATACTCGTCAGGTGTCTTATGGACTTGCACTGTTCTGAACACCTCTTCTTGGTTTTCCTGGCCTGATCGACGAGTCCCTGACTCCCCTCACACCCAAGCTTCCACCCCACCCCATCCATGAGCATGATCCTCGCGGATTTTCGCCTCCCTTGCCCTTTAGGTATGCATCCCACTATATTATTCCCTTCTTCTCTTCTTTTTATTTAGTCTTCGTATAACCTTCTGGATGTAATGGCGATGAGTTCACGACCCCCAATGTTTAAATTATTTTTGGAGTTTTCTTTTGAGTGATAGAACGAGATCACGTTCCTTTGAGTAAGATTCTTTTCATTTTCTTTCATGAGAAAAAAAAACAAAATCTTTTACTGAAAAAAAAAAAAAAAAAAACTTAACACACTTTAACTTCTTTACTGTACAAGATGTGTGATAGTGGCCTTCTAAGATCTGGCGTCGTGACTCACTCTCACTTCTCAATCAACCAATCCAGTTTCTTGTGTTTTTGAGAAAAAATCGTGTCTTTTACTCTTTGAGGAAGAAGCGAAAGCGAGATTAAGTTTCCTAAACGAGAAGAAAATGGTCGTCAAATCTATAGCCGCTTTATGTCTGATCTAAAGTGGCGTGTCGATGTGTCTTCGGCTGAAGGCTAATCTGAACCGTATCGTAATCTTTGATACCTGTTTTGGTCAGCGGTAGCCCTCACAGCGCAGCTGTGTGGTGGATTTTATGTAAATAACTTGTCATGTCAAACTTGTGATGTCAAATATGTCTACAAGAACACCACTGGACCCACTCCTGAGTTTCCATGTCAGGTACTTACGAGTTGTGAAGTTCCCCCATCCCAGCTGGCTGAGTCAGTTGAACTCATTTACGATTGGGAATGCGTATCAAGCTCACATACATTAAATCAAATGCTCTAGTTCGGAATATCTGCGAAAAGTGATTTGCGGTGATGTTTACCAGATACGAAGTGAAGTTGTGGATATCGTGGTAGCGGAGTGGGTGCGGTGAAATGGTTTGAGACAAGACCGAGATGTTCAAGCGGAACAATTCCCGAGGATGTCGAGACCCATGGGAAAATGAATTTGTTGGAGAGGTGAAGTGACAGCCCTGGGTTGTGGGAAGTGACGAGTGTGGCTAATTCTCTCAGTGTTGTCGAAATCTCGATGGCAGTTCTTGGAGAGCACATGTTATTTCCCAGCCCCGATCGCGAGGTGATGAGGATTTGTGAGTACTGCATGGCGGTTTAAACCTTAGCACTCGATGAAGCCCATCTGAGCCCGAAAATGTTAGCCCACGAGGAAGCTTATCTGACCCCGAAAGGAAGGCTATCGCCACTTCGATGTGGAAAGCAGCTAAATACCAGCATTTGTATTAAATGAGGGAGCCTTTATATGGAGGAAGTCTACATTTGATGCGTGAGAAAGCGGGATGTCTTCTGCTGAAGGCCGGTTCAAAGGCTGACTCGTCACATGAGGTTTAAGTCCTAATGACCTCTATTAATTATACTAATAAGAGTTTGTTATTGATGAAATAAATGAAGACATCCCGTATTGTTTTGAAGGGAGCCATGAAATCTGTGATAAGGGAAAATGAAAGACAATGAATGGAAAAACATCACTTATCTACTAAAAATGGGGTCATTTCAGATGAGGGAGATTGATGATGCATTTGCATCTATAGCAAATACAGGAAGAGTCCCAGAGGAGAGGGATATCACCATTACAGCATCTGAACTACATGTGCAGCTACGCATATTATTACTTTGGCCCGACAATCATCGCATATGAGGCGACGAAGACCAAAGTCGTTAAAATGATCACTACTTTTGCGTGAGAATTTACCATTAACATTTCATGATGCCAAGGCGGAAGATCAAGTGGCACAACAACAAGCGATGTGTGTGTGTGGGGGTCCTTACAAAGTCATTTACAAGTTGTGAGGAGCTGAAACTGAATAATTTGTCTGCTTCTTCACCCAGTCACGCAGGAATTCTGCCGGTCCACTCACGCCTTCGATTCTTTGGCGTGTGATATAATAATCAATGATCAATAATTTTGAAGATGAGATTCTTTCTGATAACATTGTTCCTGAACATGTGGAGGAAATGAGAGCGAGGAGGAGTGGTGAGAAGGATTCTGAGGCAGCCGAGCGATTTGGAGTGGGAGCAGAGCGGTTCGCGAGGCCCAGGATCGGAAGAAAAGTCGTTATGGAAGCGGGTATGAGATATAAAAGCCCAGAGCATATCAGGTGCTCGTAATAGAAGGGAAGTAACCATACGTCCCCTATTTAAAAATGTAAATACCACTATGGGCTGATGAAGTTGTCACCTCGACGAGTTCCACATGGCCTAGGCCTCTCTCACTTCACTTGCTTTTCCTGGGAAGCGGCCCAATCAGCGGCAAAAAAGAGGACCTGGTAACTCGCCCACTACCGCTAAGCGATGCTCGTGGCTGTATCGTCGTCCGGGAAAGGAAGAGAAGAGCGGCGCGAGGAGCGTGCCCGACGGGGAATAGAGCCTTTTGAAGACAGTTGTGGTATTGCCTATAGAGGCGCAGCGTTACTTGCATCGAATGCTATTTGTACACCAGCGCCGACATGAGTTCAACATGTTGTTCTTGACAACTCTAGATTTCAAGGACCAAACTGACATGCTCTCCTTACCCCCGAGCAACATTCTTGACTCACGAGCCCTCTGGGTTAAAATTAGAGGCCTCTTCCTACCGTGGCTCTGTGACCACTACTAGTCTGTATCCACTATAATGGAGACAATGAAATACTAAACATAGCAATGGCGGTCTGACTGACATCTAAGATTTTCAAGGCTGCCCGGAGGGCCCACTTCTTGCGGTTTCATATAGCTCCTTGACTCAATCAAACACCGTTCTAAGTGTTTGTGTGACGTCTTCAGTATCCTACCACGGCTGCCTTTTATTCGGTCGTAAGCGAAGAACATAGGCTTTCCCTTATCAGGCTATAATTCTGACGGGGAAGCGGAGATCTGTTACGAGACCTGCGAGGAGATTTAGAGAGGCGGCGGGTTGCGGGTGAGAATCTTGCCAGCATGGATGCTTGAACTAGGAGGAGCTTTAGATCTGCAATGCATACCGTTCTTACAGTAAACTATCTTTGAACCCCTGCCAAAGAGACAATGGAAAGAACCTCTGACGGGCACGATAAGTGCACTCTAATGTTGGAAGACATGGCCTGATAAGTGCCATAAATCCAGGTATTGTCATGATTACAAGTCAGCTAGTCGAGGGACATAAGCCTTTTGGAAAAGTTGTTCATGATCGAAGGAGGGTGAAGCAAAGGCAGAAAGCGAACGATGATCTGATCTGGAAAAGAAAGAACCTCTGCTGAGTTCATGCCACCTCCCCACTTTAAACATGCTAGATGAAGAGGTGTGCCACATCATTTGTGATTTTCTAGGGTTAATGGCCTGCTAGAAATCTAAACTGATATACAAGAGCAAATCTGCAATGGAATTATCTGAGATGCTTGGAAAAAACTGGGGCTGGCAGGTCAGAAAGCCTAAAGTTCTTGAAAATTTGGAGAAAAATTGGTCAAGTGGACTGCTCAGGAGTGTATATCAGAAGAAAGCGGGTTCCTGTGAGAGAAAGGAGTTGTTTGAGCAACCAGGACAGAATACCTAATTGCGGGTGAAACTCAGTCGAACGCTGAACCAAGTCACATAAGCGGATTTATATGTTAGCGATGAGTCTTGACTGATATCTAATCTGGTCTCAATAGAGGAATCTTCTAGCATTCGCTGTGATCAAAGCAGGAATTAAATTTGTGAAAATCAGCACCACGAAGCTGACCGAAATGGATCCATGGAATGGCCACCATATCCCTCCCTTTTATTGTCCCCGGCTTCAGAAGACAGAGAGATTATTGACTGATGATGGTGCTCTTTCCTACGTAATTAATAGTTTTGGCATTGCAGTGTGAATTGGATCTCTTTGTGGTCTAGCAACAAATTTGTTTTTGTATTTTTTCCGCTTTTCCCCGACGGATGGCGAAAGACTCGCCAGAAGGTGCTGCACGGTCGGTCGAACTATGCGAGTACTCTCTTCGGTTTAATGGGTGGCGACCCCACAGTAACACTAGGAGAATGCACATTTCTGCCCTTTAGCGAGAAGGCGGCCTGGTCGCTCGTGGATTTGTTCTGGTCGTTAGGACTTTGGATCCTTGACACCACTGTCTGGTGATGTTTGACTACCTTTCGAGTAAAAAGTTGTTCCTTGGACCTACCAAATGGTCAACTATTTACACATTTCTGCATTGGTCGAGTTACCTTTGAGGCATGATCGACTCTTATGGCGAGGGCGTGTTATACGATTATCTATATGAGAATAGAAGGGGGAAAAGAGCTATGAAAGGTCATCACTCGAGGATCGGTCTGTGTAACAATCCATAGTTTTCTTTTGCGTCGATGGAGGAGAAGGATCTGCATTTATCGGATTCCCCCAGGAAAGAGTAATGTGTTGGACCAGTGGAAGGGTTACTTCCTTGATTCCCACGCTAACCAATGGCGAAAAGAAAAAGTTGCATATCTGGTCGCCTTTACATTGAATAACAGCTGGATGTATTATCTTGGAACCGCTCGATATAACCGGAAGGATTAATCGGCGGTGACTTCCTCGCTGTAAGCTAAACATCATCTCACTGAAGTAACCGGTGAAGGACAAAAATTAAGGCGTTTTCACAGGATACGCGTGGATCATTCTGGCGGTGGGTGTATCTGATGATTTGTCTGATATCGATAGAATGGTTAATGGCGTAGTGGTTCGAAAGGCGGAAAATTGGCGAGTATAGATTATCACACGGCCTCAGGCATGCCACGAAAATGTTCTTGCGGCACCTTGCGATATCTCAGATCAAATTCATGACATAAGCATTCTAGGCATGAGATGTTAATAAGTTTGGATGCAGCCTATCTTGGATATCACATCATATTCTACATGCACTCTCACTAAGTATGAAAGCAGACCTTCATTATTCCCACACACGGGTTATACGTATAGCATGTGGTTTTGGACTAAAAAAAAAATGTTGGGACTGCTTTTAAGATCCCAGTGGCGAGATATTCCCGACTGGCTGTTGACGACACCACATGGAAGCATAACGCGTGATGCTCAGCGCCAAATCGGAGTAAGCAGTGGGTAACGTCTACAAAGGATTTTGAGTTGCGAGAAAGGTATATTGTAAAGAGCTCGGCGCGCGCTGAATGTGCGTTGGCGGCGAGGTTAGTTTGGAGCCAGTTCTGGGCTTTATGGTGGCCTGAGAAAGAATAGAGCTGACGGTCTGACTCGAAAAGCTATAATGGACTCTTAGGGATCACACTGCCTTGGGAAATGATCTGACAGCCAGGCCCCAGTGGAAGCTACACAACGACCCTTGAATGGGTTCATATGTAAACTTTCGCGCGAGATCATTAAAGCCATTTTTATCATACTCTGAGGAGACAAAGGCTGGTTGGAATGAAGATGCGACCGGCTACGCCTTGATCAAATGGTAGTAACTTCTTAGAACCCTTTGCGGTCTCACATGGCGTTTGTGAGGGCCGGTGGCTATCTTTGCTCTGGCTCACACCACTAGTGTTGGAAGTCTCGATAAGTCTGACCACGTTTAAAGAGAAACGGAGAAAAGTGAAAATAAGACCAATGATATTCACATGCAATCCTTGGCGGAAGCGACTTGGTACATCTGGATCTCGAGCAATGGCGGCGCAGCCACACTCTCGTGGCGGCGAAGCCCGATTCACTACCATACAGGGCACATCTCACTGTCCCGAGTCGTTGACCAATCTCCTTTGCACGGCTGCGCCACAAACCTGACCTGCTCGGAAGGGATGAGCTCATTGAGCTATTAAGCTAGAAATAGGATTCGGTATCGGTATAAACCTGGCAGTTGAAGGAGTAGTATTGGTGAATGTTTTATTAAGCCTGCCCATTGGGATGTGTCGGGCTAGGATAACTGATGGTTGGTGGTTCTTGTCTGTGGACGACATTTCTGCTCGCCATCTGAGAAATTTGGTGTCAGTTTGCAACTTAAAAAGAGGCCTGACTAGGGAAATTGTGAAACAAGCCTGCAGCTAGACCTTTACATGAAACTGTCTATGAATTTGAATAACAAACAATCTAGTCGGTGGATGATCTAGCATGATCATATCATCAAAATCTCTGTCTGTGGTGACTCTCTCAAATGTGCAGTGAGGACGGTGTAAGCAGTACCGACACGAGACCATTTCGTGGCTGGCGGGGATGTGGGTGGTTAAAAACGACCTTTAGAAGTGCGATGGCCCGAACGCTATTATCCTGGGGTTTCGAATGAAAGAAGCGTGATTCTGCTGGCTTCGTGGCCCGCATCCATCTGACTACAAAAAGAAATTATGTTCCTCTGATCTCTTTGCTACCAACTCGCGATACGATCTCAGCTGTATTGGTCAGTCTGGATGCGATGAAACGTACCCTTCTTGAGTGAATCTATAATACATTATTTGGGTGCCTGGGGAGGCGGCGCTGAAGCTAACGAGAGTTGAAAACCAGGGTTCAGATGCGGCCCGGTTTCAGTGACGAACAGCTGTGGCGTGCACAGGCGGGCGTATCATGGTATCTCGCCTCTCGGTGGGGGTGACAGTAAATATCTGTGGCCGAACTCCGCCTGTGAAGAGAATCTGAGAATCATCCCGGTGTGATAGAACTTTGGCTGCGTGGCTGCGTACATAGGAGTATTGTGGCCTGACTAGTGACGGCCCGGTCCCGTGCTAAAATCGTGACTCTTTATTAGCCCCGATAAGCCCAGTATGTGAGATCTTGAAACGAGACACAACCACAATCACAAGCTGCTTGCCCTTCTCCATTGGGGTATTGATATAGTTGAACTATACCACACCACCAGGCTGTGGAAAAAAATTCTTTGTTGGTTTGCCATAGGCGCTATTTTGGTAAATGGATCTGAGTTGAGCTTAACCCGCTCCATCGGGAATGAATGTCGTCGGTTTGTGTGAAGAACACATCGTCCTCTTTACTTTGAATACCAGTCGATTTAGTATGATGCAATAGACCACAGTTTGAATGACGATGTCTGAGGAATTTCTGCGAGGCTGGTGAGTTTGTGCTGCTCCACGAGTACTGCTTACGCTCCGATGACGAGGCGGGCTTGTCTAATAAAACCATGCAATGGCTTTGAAAAAGCACCTATATTCAGCTAAGGGAGAATGGGTGGACGAGCTACCAGGAGTTCTTTACGCCTATAGGACAACCAGTTGGAAACCGACTGGAGTATCACCATTCGCCCTCACCTATGAGATGGATGCCATCATTCCTACATAAATTGGGATACCTACACTTCGGACATAAATCCTTGGAAAGACTAATACATAAGCCATTACTAAAGCCTTGGATATGGCAGACGAGCTTTGAGAAGCATCCGCTATATGTATAGCCTCGTACCAACAAAGGATGACAACCCTATATAATAGGCGGGTAAGGCCACATACGTTCTGAGCCGAAGACCTAGTTTTAAGAAGGGTATTTGAAAACACGGCTGACCCGATGGCTGGCAAGTTCCAGCCTAATTGAGAGGGGTCGTACATGGTAGTAAAAGTGGGGGCCGTTGGCTCATACGCACTCAATAAACTAGACGGGACTCCAATACCTAGAATGTGGAATGCTATGCATCTTAAGAGGTATTATCAATGAAGTTCGCTCATTTAATAAAATAATCATTTGAAGTATTTTATTTCAATCTTTGTAACTGCCTCCATGCAAAAGACCAGACTTGTGGCTCTAAGCCTGCTGGTGCTTTCAAAATACCATACTTGTGACTTTAAGCATGCTGACACTTTCAAAAGACTAGACTTGTGGCTCTAAGCCTGTTGGCACTTTCAAAAAAGCAGCCTTGTGGCTCATAGCTCATTGATGCATGTTTAAGCATAGCCTTAGCTCTTAAGTCAGTTGGCTAAAGCCCAAGAGTGGTGCCTTGCCTACTGACCCAAGCGCAATCTCTACCAGCTCCTAGGTCTTAAAAGACTTAACTATCCTAGCTAATGTTCCCATAAAGGATGAGAAATAGTAAGGATTCATTGCATAAGAATACCAAAAATCGTATTTCATTCAAATACGTCAATGAGCGTCAGTGATTATAGAAATATGTAATATGTAGTGGCAGCAGGGCCGCTACGGTCGCGGGAAAAAGGAAGGAAGGTAAGGAGAACGATGTCATTTCTGGTCCTAATGGAGGCATTCTCTCGAGGAACCTTGGTGAAACCCAATCGAGATCCACCTCGACTACTGTCACCTCAGTGATTGTTGGGACTAGGGGGAACCTAGGGTTCGCAAAGAACTCCGGAGGCAAGGGGTTACTGGAGTTGGGCATGCCGTCTATAACCTCTGGTTGGCTTTCACAGATGTTGTGTTTGAACATACAACATCCATAGCCATAGGCGAAGATCACCTCCAAGGCCTTCTGGTAGTCCTCCTCCATGGCTTCTTTGTCTTTACCGGCTTGGGATTGAAGGAAGGACACTTTGTCTTTTATCGCCCCAAGCTCCAGTAAAAGGGACGTCCATTCAACCTCCAAGTGGAAGTTATCAGCCTCGGCCTTGCGCTTGTCTTCCTCCCATGGCCCAGCTAGAGGCGTCTCGAACCTAGCCAAGTTATCCTCCGCTGACCCTTGCATCTCATCGCATTGTGGCTGCAGGAGCAATCTAAGATTCTTCCTTAGCCTCATCCCTCTCCTTCTCCATGCCCATGGCTCTATCAATGCCCTCCTTGGCCTTCCACTCCCAGTACCTAGACTTAGCCCTGGCCTTGTCGAGGGCGTCATCTAGGGAGTTGTGCTTGGAGATGATGGACTGAGCATAGCATCGCAGCTACTTGGCATCGTCCAGGCGGAGATAAAGTTCCCTATACTAGTGCATATTCCGAATGGTAGTGACAGCCTGCAAAAGATGAGGTATTAGAAAAAAGCGACGGCATAAGAATTTGCGTTCAAAAAAAATGCGGGGGTGTGTGTGAAAGGTCGAACACTACCGGCTCCACTTAGTCTCGTTGAAATCATGATTGCACATGTTCATTCCATCCTCAGCCACACGTTAGTAGGAATTTTTGTTCAAATAACCAAGGAAGGGGACAAAGTACTCCTCTGAAAGTGCCACCACTAGTATACGATGGTTGGTGGGGTAGAGCTCGTGCATGTGAGAGTACCCCTGTGGTTGAAGAGGCTCCAGCAGTCGATGATCAACTGGCGGGTATCGTGCACACGGGACGAGGCTCGCCTCTGAAGTTTGCTCCCGTTTCATGAATGACGGGTGGGTTAGGCACCAGCAGGCGAACCCTTTAGCCTCGAGGGCTGACCTTCACGAGCTGGCAAACGGTTGCTGGCCCGACTATCTCGATAGAGCCTCTACGCTTTATCAACATCGGAAGACCCCGGGTTTGAACCTCATCCTCCCGGTGGCGTCTGAGGCTCCTTGGGAGCCTCACTGGCGACACCCTCTAAAGGCGGCAAGGCGTCGAAGCGCGTTCAGAATCACGGTGATAACGGCCATTTATTCTAAGCCTCTTCATCGAGCTAGACCAATTGAGCGCTTGTAAGCACAGCACTTCATGGGGTAGTTTCCCGCGAGCTCGCGACTTGCACTTGCATCCATGCGCCGAATTTAGCAGCAAGGCTAGACATATCCTCCTCCTCAGCCAACTCACTAGCAGTTGGATTTTTCCAATCCTCTAAACCCTACAGTTCCTTACCGTGACCTTGATGCATCCACCGCTTCTTTGCTTCCTTCTTCTTTGCCGTGGCACAGGGCGAGTTATTGGAGTCTCGCTCGGCCAAGGTAATTAGTCGGACGAGCAATTTCTGAGCTCCTTCGGTGACCTCGGCTTGAGCAAAACTCGCTTACGAAGAGTTGCCCAGGATAGACTTGAACAATTCGGCAAGTACAAAGTGCTCTCCCTTAACAAGCAAGCTCTATCAGCAATGGGTGGGGGATGGAAGGGACAATGTAATGGAAAGGGCTAACGCCTAACTCTCGTAAGTTCTTCACGGACAAGAGGAGCTCGTGATTGCACTCCGCGTCGATAATCTCAGTAGCCATCGTGCGCTCCCGGAGCGCCTTATCGCCCAGCTAACTACTTGGCCTCGCTTGCTTTTTACCTATAAAATCCAAAGAAAAGGGCCATGTCAAAATATGGGCAATCAAAAAAAAAAAAAAAAAACGAGCCCCATCAAGCTTAGACAAACCTAGGAACTGAGGTGGTTTTGGTCAGCGAGAGCCCGAGAGCCTGGGCGTCTCCTTACTTATGGCCTCACGAAAACCCTTTTTGCCTCAATCTTCAGGGAGTCCGGGTGCCTGGTTACAAATTATAGCCGGGGACTGTAGGCCGACATAGATAGACGACCCCCAATCCCAAGCTTCAAAGTGTAAATAAAGCAAATTTTTACCAATGAGATATCCAACTGGTAGAGAGAGTTCAACACATTAGAACCCATAAGAATCTGAAAGACGTTCGGATGTATGAGCGAAGGAGGTGCCCAGGTAAAGTGCATGAACTGTTTCACCAAATGACGGGATGAGAAAGAGAAGTCCCGTAGCAAATTGCTTCTCAGGTGAAGTAGACGCTATTATCTGCCCATCCTACAGGTTGAGACAGCCACTCTGTCTAACAACTTCAAACTAATGTCAGTCGAGACTTGGCAAAAGAATCTCAACTCCTCGAAAACCACCAGCAATTTGCTTGCAAGGCGATTCTCGAAATTTAACCTCTATGCTCGTGACCAATTGGTAGAAGTCACTTCCTCACCTCTCGTCATACTACATACAACAAAAAAAAAAAAAAAAAAAAGAAAAAAAAAAGAAAAAGAAAAGGATTAACTTAAGGACCTTAAAGGAGTGAAGGCGTCAAAACCCAAGAGAGATAAAAGGAAACCCCCTTTTGAGGTTTGACAACATACTAATAACCAAACCTAATGGGATGACCCCAAACTCAATCCTAGAAACCGTCTATAGCTTCGTCACCAGAGCCCCACCAATGAACGGTAGACCCACCCTCAGCAGGGGCAATGCAAACGAAGTTTGTAAAAACTCACTGAAAAATTGGAAGACGTCGAGGAAGCTCTGATGATGGTTTTGAAGCAACGATATGCAAAAGCATAGGAGAAAAAATTTTTAGCGGATAAAAAGCTTTTGTGAAATGGTAAAAGAAGAGGGTTTCGTAACCTAACCCCTATATATAGAGGTGAAATATCAATAGATGCATTAATTGTGCCGTCAGATCATCATGCGCGACAAGAATATTGGGAGATGTGCACTACCAACACGCATTGTGGCCCAGCACATTTCAACTTCCAGTGCGTTCAAGGTGCGTAAGAATTTCCCATTCTTGTTAGCCTTCCACACTCGAGATTTAAAACACAATATTTTCCCTAACTGAAAAAGCACAAAGTTTCAGCCGAGGAAAAGGGGGGCATTATGAGTACCATGGTCTTTAGACTCACTACTCAATGGGCTGAGGCCCGCGGCCCGCAATGTAGGCGACCCGAGCCCACCTACCAGCATATTGTCGAGGGGCACTACTTGAAGCGGGAGAATCAAGGCTCGTCTGAAAGCCAAGAAGTCTCCTCAAAGGCTAGCTTCAGGGCGGCCCATCTAGAGTTTTAAGTCCCCCAGTCGGTCATCCTTCCATATATGGAAAATTCGTTATTGATAAATAAATAAAGACGAGAAATACGCGAAGAATATTTATTCATAAATTTCCTAGTTTCCAAATCTCATATTTCTCGAAGGAATAATCCTTGATAAGGGAAAATCAGTCATAGATAAGGAAAAACATATTTATCCCTAAAAATAGGAGATTCATTTCTAAGATAGGAAGGAGATTCGACAATCATTGTCTATAAATTAGGAAGATCACCCACAAGAGAGAGGGATATGCAACCCCACCTGTGCGAAGTTCCTTCTTCTTCCTCTCCGTACTTTTTCTGACTTAATCATCGGAGAGACGGCCGACCCACCGTCGTCGGATCACCCTTTTTTACAGGTTACATTGCGCCGCTGATACCCCGTCAGACGATCAAGGTAACAATAGAGTTCCAGGATTGGATGGAGGGTGGGCTGCCGAGTTGCAGCTTAAGGTCCAAAAGTATGGATTGTTTGGCGTTGAGATGATCAGTAGTTTGTGAAATTGCTTGAAAGGACATGGACATGAATAGGTTGAGTAAATGGGCAAACGCAATTGATGAGAAGGGAGGTTGTTTCGACATTTTCGGAAGTGAGGACTGAGGACTAAGGAGCGAAGGCTGGAGATGGCGCTATTTCAAAATGTTGGGGGTGGTGACCTGGTTTTATTTGAAACAATGGAAACCCAGAATCAAGTGTAATTCCTAGTAAAAGAAGAACAGAAATCAGTACCCATTGGACATTGTCATTTCACTTTTGGGGGATGAAAATTTATTAACAAAAAGTGAAAACAACTTTGGAAACCCAGAACAAGTGTAATTCCTATCTCTTCTTAGAACCAAAGTAGAGAATAACATAAATCAGTACCATTTTGCCCTATGAAATTAACACAAAACCTAAAGCTTTCAATCCTTGTATTGGAGATTGGAAACACCATCCAATGCTATAAAAATCACATTGATGACTGAATCGAAAATTACCTGATTTTATATTTGGGAAATTTATGTTGATGTGTCCTAATTCCTAAGGGTTACCCGGTTTAACAATTTCCGGTACAGCTAGCCCCCTCTTTTATTTCTTTTCCCCTTTATCCTTTATATTTTATATGCCCCCCCTTTACCAAATGACAATTATACTGTAATTTGACTTTTAGGATTTTTGGGGATGGAATTTCACATGGGCACACACCAAGTTTTGTGAATTCAAAGTTCACTTTATTCAATCATAAAAGATATAAAAGTTAAGTGCAACGGTTCAAGTTGGTAGCTTTTGCTCCTCGAAACCCCACTTCTAACCAAAGTTTTCACTGTTATCTTTGAATGAATGCCCTTCCATTTTCAACTCTATTCTGAACAAGATTTTCAAAAAACAAGTCAAAGAACTATTGGGATCTGCTCTAAGGGTAGGGATATTATCACTACAAGGAAAATGTCGAACAATGACGCTTTTAATGCGTCATGAAATGTGATCGATGACGCTTGTTTAAAGTGTCATGCATGCGACTGTCATTATATGTATTAACCAATAATGACGCTTCTAAGAAGCGTCATCTTTGACAAAGGAACACCATCTTTGGACGATGTTGACAATGACACCCATAAAAAGTGTCATTATTGAACATTTTATATTAAAAATAATATTTATATTTTGTTATTAAAATAATAATTTCCTATAATTAAATAAAAATAAAGCCTCAAATTAAATTGAATTCATTGATAAAAAATATCTTTAAATATTAATGAATAATAACATAATCCAAATAATCCTTTGTAAGTACTTAAATATAATAGTATACAAATTTGTTCATTGTATTAAAGATATTTCAGCTAACAAATTTTGTCATTCAAACAAATTAAAACAGTATTAAAGCGACAACTACTAAAAGCTATATTTTACAAAGAATAATTTCCACTTCCGACGACTTTGTTGATATAATAATCATAGTTCTCAGTATCACCCCCTTTTGACATAATGATTTTTCTTATTTCAGCAAGTCACATTCAATGAGCATAACTTCAAGGTCAGAAATTCAACATCAATGATGAAGCGACCATGAAAGGTGGAATCAACAGGCCAAACAAAGTCATCAACGGACCATGATCTCTCATGAGCTATGACATTAAGCAATAGAAAATTCTTGAACATCTCGTATAACTTGCACACATTCAGCAAAAAAATAAAAAATAAAAATATATATGCTTGTACCAAGTAGATAAGAACAAGGGTTTTATTTTGTGTTGACAATTGTGACACATTCTTTTAATAGCCCAACAAAAATTTATCTAAAAGCATCTAACAAAATGAACCTTATAACAACAGGGACATGGATAATAAATAAATACAAGGAAGATAAATGAACTTGTGCGCCAAATCTTTATGTCGGAGGCATCCAAATTTATTTGTAGTATTACCTTGGAGATTTAGAAGAGAGGCATTTCCCACAAGAGATGAGCTTGAACAATGCTAAATTTGCAAAAGCATTGTTTTCCTTGTGCACTAAATGTGGGCCTAAAGTAAAATGAAGTAGCCAAATAAATTTGCCAGTGAAGTTCAAGAATTCCCGAAAAGCAAGCGAAACTAACATAGAAGAAGCGATACATGCTTTTAACCTATCCCAAACAAAAAAGGTTAGATACTTTGTTGAGCAAATTGTCCTTTAAAGTAGAAATCTAGGAGATCTTTTTTAGTAAGAAAAATATTAAGGCCCCATCGGTATTTGGATTACTTCAACTAACAAAATCTTCCTGAGGTAACAACAAACAAGATCAAATTATTAAGAAGTATTACGTAAAACCAAAAGAATTTCGCAGTAGCGAGAGATGAGAATATTAGGATGAATGAGTGGAAAATACAGGGTAAAAAGTCAGCCCATAATTAAAAAAAAATCACATATAGCAAGCCTACTAGGAAAATAAGCAGAATAACCTAACTAATCACCATTGTGGGACATGTATAAGATGACTATAAAAAACGACAAAGTGATGGGCTGAGTGGCACCATAAGGCTCCAAAAGATAAAATATGGAAGCCCATGGCACAACTAGCATGGATTATCATAAGTAAAATACTTTATTATTTAGTGATTGCAAGGAAAATGCTTTCCTATTACTTATTTTCGGTTGGATAGATTTTAATAGTTTTTTAAAGTAGAAGATTGGGCCTAAATCTTGAGACATGAGATTTTGAAAAACTCTTGATTGTAGGGAACTGGGCATTGTAAAAAAATCTTGCACTCAATCAAAGAGGCTTTTGGTTGTCTTTAGTTAACACTAAGAAGTTGAATAAATAAAAATCATGCAAACAATTACCATTTAACTAAAAAAAACCGTACATAATATATATTTGGAAACATAAAAAACCAAATAGAACATAGAAACATAAAGAATTTAGAATCGGTCTCAAAAAAATGAAATATAAACAATTGTTTCCTCCTCTTCATTTGGTTAGAAATGTTCCATTTTCATGTTCTTTTCAGATATTGAAAGCGGTTGTTAGAGAATCAATGGTTAGTATTAACAACAAGTGAACCCAATTGTTGATAGAGAATGGAGATGAATATAATAAGAAAAAAAAACAAGGAAATAGAGGAGGGGAAGAGGATAAGCCCTGTTCTTGGGATTGGCAGGGGTAGGGTTTATGTGCATTATTCTATCTTGGCAATAGGGCTTCAGTTTAGTCTAGCAAGAAGTAAAAATGATAAAAAAAAATAGAATATACATTTTGGCTTGATTGAGTATTTCTGAATGTTTGTGATTATCTCATCATTTTCCTGTAGTGGAGGGAGATAAAGCCAGATTATCTCATCATTCTACATGGTGTTAGTTTTCATTTCCACAGCAGAAACTCACCACCCATATCCCCGAGACATTTATTTGGGATCTTTGTTTTTTCTAATACATTTTGTTTTCTCTTTGTTACAAATGATGAAGTTGGTTGCAGTACATTATTTTCCCCTTTCATAGAAATTGAGCTACAAAAATAGAAGAAATAATAAATCATTATAAGGATTCACGCCCAAGTTAGATTGGAAGAACACTGCATCAACACTCATCCGGTAAAGCCACCCTATCCAGCTCAACAAATCCAAAAAAAAAGAAAACCCCCCAAAACCTTCCATTTCAGATATTCATTCATTAAAAATCAAAGTGAAACCAAACCCATAGCGTCACTACCTACCGTGATAAAATTGCGAAGCTAAAGAACCACGTATCCACTCCTCCAACACAAAAAAAAAATCACTGAAACCTGCGGTTCAAAAACTTATTCTGGCAATCTAAAAGTTCAAGCCAGACCCACACTCCCTCGTACCCGATAAATAGAGACCCAAAAATTGATTCCAAAAAGAAAAATGCATGCAAACCATACCAAAAAGATAAAACTTTAATGTATTAGATTGCCAGATGAAATCATGGGCATTGAATTGGCCCTCGATTTCTCTCCATTTTCGATAACCAAATCAAGGCAAATCGAGTAGGAAAGGAAGAGAACTTCACCATGGGAAGTCAGTTCCACACACCCAATACCGTCTTCATCCATATATGCAAACAAAATCCCTTGAATTGAACAAGCAAAATAAAAGAAAAGAAAAAGAAAGCCGGCAGTGGGTGGAGCGAAGAGAGGAGAGTGAAGACGACATAGTTGGTGGGGGAATTTGAGAGGTGAATCTTGACCTCAACCTCCATTATGGATGAGGTTAGGGTTAGGCTTGAGGTTCAAGAGGAGAGGCCATCATGTTGGTCTTTGGCACAAACATCTCTGGCACGAATCTTACAAGGGTTTTGATATTTTAAATCTATATATATACTATGATGCTTAAAAATAAGCGTCAATACTTTTAAACTTATGTAGTTCAATGACGCTTATAGAGGTGTCATAGAAAAGGAACGTCATTGCTCTGATATACCTACCCAAGTAATGACATTTTTTTAGAAGCGTCATTAATTGAGCGTCATTTTTTTAGTTTTTTGTAGTAGTGTATTTTTATCCCACTTCCATACCTGTCGGATTTAGAATTTTTATCTTCCTTTCTATATCCATCGGAGGATGGCATACCATATCCTACCCTACCCTAATACCTTATTTTATTTCATAAATTGTATTAGAAAATCATGAATATTAAAAATAATTTGTCGTATAATAAGAATCATTGTAATGTGATTTCATGAAACCAATAAAAATATAAGCACAATTAAACATTATACAACAAATAACAATATAAATAAATGAAAATATATTAAATTTACATATTATATATTTAATCGGGTTTCGGGTCAAGAATGGGTAGGATACATTCACATCCGTCCCCATTCTTGAATCCAAAAATCTTCATACTTGATTATCCGAATATTTAATTGAGTCTAAAATACTTCTTTATACTATCCTCCATTTTCCAATCTCTAGTAAAAGGGTGACAACATAGCACAATAATTTAATATGCAAAATTAAATATAAGTTAAAAAAATAAGAAAAGAATATGACACTAACCTCCGTTTTATACTGTTGGATATGTATACTTCTTTTGCTCAAGGTCGTTTCTTGCCCACTTTCCTTTTCTTGCCCACCAAACTCGAAAGACGAGGGTCGGTGGATGAGCTGCCATCAAGAACACGATATGTAGAAGAATGAACAAATAGTTAGTCAAAGAAAATAGCAAGGAAAAGTTGAAATGACAACTTGTACTTATTACATGGATACACATCTCTATCCTGACCCTCTAAATCTTCTCCCCACCCACCACACACACACTATAAATATATAATTCGTATTAAATTAAAAACATCATCTATAACCAATAACCAAGGAGATGATTGTTGGGACTTGAGTTGTCAGATTTTCTAGGCATCGGTAATGCGACCTGGACCTGCAAAAAGGATGACTCGACGACAACGTACCAACTAACTCTCCAATAATAAAGTCAGCATAAGAAAGATTAAAAGAAAGAAACTAAATAACTTTGCATGCCTCCCTCCCTATGTGGGGTGATCTTTTCGATTTATAGAGCAAGATGGATAAAATCCCTTCCTCCTTGGGATAGGATCTTATCTCCTCCTAATTTAAGGGAGATAATCTCCTTTTCCTTATCTGGGATTATTCCTTCGTAAAGTAAAGGGTTTGCAAGCTCGAAAATCCGTTGGTAAAATCACTTTTGTTGATTTTCCGCTTCTAGATGCTCATCCATAACAAACTTTCTATATGTGGTAGAATGGTCGACTGGGGGCTTGAACTCCCAGACGGACTACCTGAAGCAAGCCTTAGGAAAGTGGCCTTGGCCTTCCTTTAAGAACGCAGCCAACACCTTCAATGTTTATGCATTATGATTGCCAAGCAATAATATCGATCGCAAAGAATAAAACATTCAATAGGAAAAACAAACACATTCGTCTAAGACATGAGGTCGTGAAACAACTGTTGAAAGATGAAATTATTTCCATTGACTATGTAAAGTCAGAAGTGAATTTGACTGACTAAGCCTTTGGAAAAAAAATTAATTTTTGAAACATCGAGTGGAATGAGACATAAGCCAATATGAGATTAGAAGTGATAGGAGTCCAACGTTTGTGATTGGAGATCCCATGAAGAAGGTTCATATGAGTAATAACAAGTCACTTGCTAAATCCTGCGTATTAAAATTGTCCCTTCTGTGGTGTGGTTATAATCTTTAGGGTATAATTTGAAGAGGGTGGTAGTATTCTTAATGATTTCATATCCCTTATGGGTGGTACATATAAATGCAGTGTGGAGTGGGGCTGCTCTCATGAAGTGGTATGGTAAGATTTTTAAGGTACTTTTGAAATAATCGAGGCGCATGGCTAGTGCGCCTGTGACAATGAAACCGACAAGAATGCGTGATGTGGTGCGATGGGCGAAGCTAGGTTTCGAGTGCAAATCGATGGTTGCACCCCACAACATGCGCATGAATAAACCCAGGATACATATGGTTTTGCTCCAAATCGTTTTATTTTTATTTGCCTAAATAAAAACTTTGATTTTTGTGTATTTAAAATCAAAACGGTTCAGTCATAAAATCGCAATAAATTAACAACATGTTTTATTTTGAATTCAAATTCTAACCATTAAGTTTTCATTTAATTTGTAACACGTCTCAGTTGATTTTGTTTCCTACAAATCGGTGCTCGTTTTACAAATACACCATCGGTCCCGAACCTGTAGTCTAGCGATCTTCTGATTCCTACTCCTGCTCCCATTTCCTGCTATTGTCTTCGTTTGTTTCCGACCTGTAGGCTGCATCTTCAACATAGATTGGAAAGTCGATTGATACCAACCAGGATTGGACCGACGAAATTGTTTGTCGACAAATCGAGAAGTTCAAGTTTGGAACAAATGAGAATGTCCGGGAACTCACCAAGAATGTAATTGTAAGAGATGATGAGTGGAATATCGTTCTTAAGGCCACAAATAGTTCCGGGAATTTTCTCCGTGGTGTTCATGCCATCTAAAAAAATATGAGTGACGGTATGGTTGGTGCTTATAATTCTCTGCCAATCACAATGTGAGGATGACAAATTCCATGACGACAAGGAGGATGGATTGCCCAGTTAAATCAATGGTTGGTGAATATAATTCTCTGCCAATCGCAATCTGAGGATGACAAATTCCATGACCACAAGGAGGATGGATTGCCTAGTTAAATCACTGGCAAGGATAATGAGAGGTTTCGGCATTTCAATTTTCAGACAAGTCTGAATTGGTTTGAGTGACACGACACAGAGGAGAGAAGAAAGAAGAAGCTGCCATCATATTCGAGGATTCAGTCTCCCCTTCATTTTTACGTCATCAGTTGACTTGGTTTGATTTATACATACATACTCATCAAAATTAAATAAGGAAAGACTAAATCATTCCCCGAGAAAATAAATATAGCGATGTCGGGTGGAGTCCAACCCATTTAGGTCGAAAGCATTCGGGTTGAGGTCAAATGAAATTTGAGCTAATCTGCCTAATTTCTATTCGGGTTAGTTTTCGACTAGCCTAGCCCATACTATGCAGGTTGTAGGCCAAAACCTTAAAAAATGCTAAAAAGATTAATTTCATCCATTGGAGTTAGGATGTGTAACCGATCAGGGTTTGAGGAGAGGAGAGGTGGTGGACAAGATTAGTGACACGAGTCGGAGTTAATTGACGGTGGTCATTGACGAGGAGATCGTGTTGTTGGTCATTCATGATGAGACACTTTCATGCAGGAGTATTTCATGCCTTCCCCAGACTTCCACCTGCACAGGTTTTCCACACCATCTCATACTTTGCCCTCGCGTATTCCACTTCACCCTAGAGATTTCTCCTTCACATATCATCCCACCATTATCACCTACATCTCCCGCCTTAGAGGCTACATTACCATCTACGACATCACCTACATCATTGCTCTGTTTAGTGGGGCTTGATTAACCTTGTTCCAAACTTGGGTGCATGCTTTACAAGGCATGGGCTCTAACTGCAACGTAGAAGTGGATTCAGCCATCCCGGCTCACAGGTTGCGAGGCTCATTGACTCCATCATGCCATTTGAAGTGCGTGCGTTTATGGATCATTGTGATACAGGCGTCTGAAAGATCAAAACCTCGAAATGCGTGGGATCGTTGATGTCTGTTGCTGTTGTATATATTGTTGTATTACATTGTGTATATATTTATATGATTTGGTTTATATATGAAATGATCAATTGTTGTGTATTGGTTGTCATTTTAATGCAATTAGAATGAAAGTTGGTTGATTTGGATGAAATGTTTGTAATACAATGATGTGTATTGGTTGTTATTTTGGTGCAATTAGGTTGGTTTGGATGAAAGTTGAAGTTGAGAATTTGGATTAAATGTTTATGCATCTGAGTGTGTATTGATTATCATTTCGATACAATTAGGTTGATTTGGATAAAAGTTGGTTAATTTGGATGAATTGTTTGTAATGCAGGTGATGTGAATTGGTTGTATTTTTGGATAGATATATTAAGTTGTAATTGCTCTGATTATTTGTAACAGAACACCATTCTAACAAATAAGCGATACTCTGTGATAAATTATTTGCTTGACGTTGTCGATTTTTAGAAGTTCAATATAAGTAATCAATGACTCGATATTTGAAACAAAAAACTATAATATGTGATCAGTCTGATATTAATATGTTTATCTCGATGATTAGGATGTGATGGTTACATTATTTTGAGTTTCGACTTATTTTAATAATTTTTTTAAAAAATAAAATATATATGTCCAAAACTCCATTTTTACGCCATCACTTTGACTTGGTTTGTCAAAAGTTTGCATACATACTCACCAGAACTAAGTAAGGAAAGATAGAATAATACATTCAGCGAAAAATGAACAGCTTGTTTTACAACTCCCACACCCACAGTTCCAATAAATTTTATTTACAGAGTCTCTGACCAGACCATTTATTTATCTATTTATTTTGAAAATATTTATTCTCAATTAATATATACAAGTAATATTCTTGAAACAAAGATATATATATATATAGAGAAATTGTTTTGTTAAAATAATTTATTAAAAAATAAAAACTACTTTTATATAACTATCATTTTTATTTTTAAAATTTATATTATGGTCTCAAGGGCATGTGGATCATGAGTAACAATCAAGGATCAAAATATCGGTAAACACAGATATATCGATAATTGGATTTTACGGAAATATCGGAAATATCGATAAAATATTGGTGGATATTTTTATAAAAATATCGGTTCGATTAAAATTTTTCATATTTTAATTATATAGATGATGAGAAATAATTCATATCTTAATCAAGGTAGATTAAAATCAAATGGATTATTAATTATTAAGTCAAAATATGTTATATTTAATATATTATTCATATATTATTATGTTATTAAACATATATTATTTATTTATTTTGTTATTATTATAAATATTATGTAGATAATGAGAGATTCAAAATATTATATATTATAATTTTACATTTTTAAATGATATTATTTTATTTCTTTTCATTTCAAATTAATATTTAATTTAAAATATTATAAGTTATAATGTAAGGAAATAAAAATAAAATAAAATATTATAATCGGATGGTAGGGATTATGAGCAGAATAAATAATAAGAGAATATCTGAAGTACTGCCTTCCCATATATAATAAGTGCGTCCCGATAGGCTTGATGATGGTGGAAGGTGTGAAGCACCGGGTATTTTGGGGTGGGTTCGAAACGCAAAGCATTTTTGAGATTTTGGAGTGAAATAAAAAGGAAACGAGAATCGGTATAATCGAAATTTGATGGAGATATCGCTATCGTCTCTGGGTAGCGATTTCGATCGAAATTTTGGAAAATTTGTTCCCTGGTAACAATACACATGAGTGAGAGAGTAGAAACTACGGACATATGCTTCTCAAGGGTGCAAGTTGATAATTATCAAGTTGAAGTTGTTCTTTCCAATTCTTATAGGGTACTCTGCAATTACAAACTTGGACCCTGGTCACCTCCTTCTCACATCTGATTCAACTGCAACAAACACTGGTTGTGAAACCCACCTCTTAAATATATTCCATTTAGCTTGGGAGCTTCCATCTTTATCTCTTGACCCAACTGATTCATGAGCATGATCCATTTATTTATATTTTTTCCTTCCATTAATTTGCTTTTGCCTGTCAGTCGTATTGCTATAGTTTAACAAACGAATTGGTTTTCAGACAGGTCAAGAAGTTGGCCTCACAATTCATTCCCATCAAAGGACGGTGTGGTTATTGGGCTATCAATGGACGGTGTTGATTTAGCTTCCAAGAAATTTGGGGGGCAGGGGAGGGGAGATATAAGATAAAGAAAATTTTAAAAAAATTATGAACAAGAAAAGGAACGGATTTTTTTTCTCTATTTTAGTCCTTTTGTATTAGGAGGTGGGGTAAGAAAAAAAAGAAGTAAAAGACAAATAAGCATGTTATATTCATAAGTTTCGTGTAGCTTATGAGATAAATGGGCCAGCAGCTGCTGAGGTTGGTTATATATAAGTCTTCATATAATAATAAAAAAAAAGTAAATAAATGAGAAAGGCCATTAAAATGGATATGGAAAAAGTACCAAACCCTAAAAAATATTAAAAGATAGGGTGGGACATGGGTGCATGAGGAGGCAGCAGCAACATATATAGTGCAATGAAGAAGCCAAAAAGGAAATTATCGAGATAAGTCCGAAACAATTTAATTGGGAGTAAATGGGTAAATAGAAACAAACAAACAATTGCAGGAATATGAAGTTGGGAGAATAAAAGAAATTTTATTCGCCGATTATTTTTAAATATTACATAATCTACTATTTATAATAACTCAAACTGAATAAAATCAAACCAACCTGAATATGAGAACTAAAATAAAGATGTTGGAAACTATCCAACATATTCTTCAACACTCCAAAATCAGATGTGGACCATTTCTTTTTCTTTCTTTTTTTTTTCTTGATGTTTTCACATTTCATTTTTGATGCGTTAGCTATTAGCAATCATCAAAAGGAAATGTGCAAAACCACATTAATGTTAATAAGGTTCAAGAATGCAAAACCTCGTACATGGAAGGCCTTAGAGAGAAGGTTCGGTTGCGGTGCGACGGAAGCTAGCTCATTTCTTGTGGTCATTTGTTTAGGTAACGTGGTTCCATCACCATGATCTCTTCATCCGAGGCCTTCCTCGGAGGACTTCCCTTGTTCAAATGCTTCCGCAGCCCGAGCAAGGCTCATATCCTCGTTCCCTTATTGGCTTCTCTTCGGTGGTCGACTAAGCCTGACTCCATATGCGTATACATCCATCTTCCTCATTTGCCTTTCTTGTATATACCATATCCTGTGTCCCATCCCCATTCCCCACATTCCCCCCACCCAAACAAATTAATAAAATTATACATGCCCATTAATTTTGAAGAAGGTAGAAAAAGAAAAATGTATTAATGGCTTACGGGCTGATGTATCATAAGAGCCTAAAATAATGAGTGGTTCTGTTTGATCTTCTTGTGATCAACATTTTGGCGGATCAAAATGCGCAATTTATATGAAATTGGAATCGAAGGATGTTGCTAGACTTTACATCTCGATGGATGATGCAAAAAGGGCACTCCTGATGCATGTGGTGTAGGCCTTGTGCGACTCAGTAGCTATCTGGCCTTTTTGTGATCAAGGAGCATTTCCAGTGCAGTTTGAAGTTGAAGTTGAAGCGGTGGAAGAAGATGATGCCCTCTTCTTGATCTTACCACGGCAACTCCAACTCCGATTCCAAGCCATTTGTCGGGCTTTCCTTCTCCATGTACTCATAAGCAGAAGCTTTAAGCTTTCACTTTGTCTGACATAGCGACTTCACTCGTTGGGATGACGTGTGGAGCCAATGTTTCCCAACTTACTATAAATTGCTTCTCCAGTTCTTGTCTAGTTTCTATTATTAATCCTAATCTTTCATGACAACAAACTCCCTTGGGTGATACTTGGGGAACCCGATATCGTTCCCATTATCGCTTCTCCAATCAAATTATCTTCTCCCCAATGGGTGATATATCATCCATTGTAAATTAATGATGGAATGATGTCAACTTCCATTCGATTTCATGATTATTATTACATTCGGCCGTGGTGTTAGTTCGACTCAGTTTTCATGATTATTTTCTGATCCACAATACCTCGACCCGAATAAGTTACATAGGAGGATGATACGAAGCAACAATGGGAAAGCAATGATCATTGCAAGGTATTTGTTGCTCAATTTATGGGAGGCAGGCCAAAGCGAGCGAGGAGGCGCGCATCTCTTCACGATGAATAAATTGCCACGGTTAGAGTTGATGAAAAACTACTCCCGTATTAGGTTTCGGCGATGCGGGATTTTTCAGTGATATTGTTGGAGGAAGGTTAAGTGAGCGATGGGATTAAAGCGGGTTAGAAAGGAAGTTGACCCGGCGAAGTGGTTTTCGGATAGGTCAAGAAGCTAGTTCGGGTAAAGGAACATATGGTTGAGAATTGGGCCAAGAGTTGGTTTCTTGCAAGATTGAGGCCGGTGAGATGATTTCGGAGGAAGTGGGCCAGAACCAATTGATTGCCATCCAACAGGGTAGGCAGGATTGCGAGACTAGTTAATGCCACTGAATATTCCACGAAAACATGTGATGCTGACGCTGAACTCCTCTGATCTGAGGCGAGATTCAACGGTCGAACCGGATAACGATTGTTGCGATGGTGCCTTTTTAACCGGGCGAAATTTGGAGAGCGTGTGGGGGTCATTGTGGACCGGATAGTTTGTGAAGTAGGATGCGGCGTCTGGAACGTTTAAATTTGAGCGGGATCATTTGTCTTGTTCGTCTGCGGGCTACAGACCATTGGCACTTTGCTGCGAAAACAAGGAAGAAGTTGGCGAAATTTGTGCCAGTGGCGGCTCCGATCCTCGTCTGGTTCTTCGAGAGAAAGAGCGCTTTAGAGGGGCGAATGTGTTGCATACGAATATGCTTCTAAGAATGCGTTAATTCTTAACGTACCTTTCTGCCCCAGAGACAGCCTTGTATTTATAGTAGATGTTCAACCAGTTGTACTGTAACTAGGATTTGCTCCCATTGGATGGGTTTTTCTTATCAATATCGGATTTGGTAATGGATTTAGAAAGAGCTGTTTATTTGGGATAATCTTCCTTCCTTATTGGGAGGAGGGTCCCGGTGATGATGATACATTATTATTTTCAGATTCATGATAAGATTTGGTTGGATTGAGCGGGATGATATCTCGTTGGGGTTATTCTATTTTGTATTGGCGAAATCACAATCTGATTTGCGAGATATGGACCTTCTAATCGAGATCGTCCTTCGGGCCCGGTGAGACCGGGCCTTCGATTTGAAGGGTGATGGGGACCAGGGGCTTTGGGCATTGCGTGGGGCGCGCCTCTTCTTTGGGCTTGGTGAGTGGGCCCTCTGAGCCAATTTTCAAACCTGTCGATTGCTGACCTTGGAGTACGGTGTAACGTGGGCAAGAGAGTGTATCGTTTCTTGCATCGGATGCAATCCACGTGTCTTGTTTGAGGTTGGGTTAGTTAAGGCTTGATCGCCATCATATGTCTTGTGATAATGATGACTCTTGGGTTTTCGCGCTCGTTTCTCCTACCTCTTCTAGTTTCTTTCAGTTTCTTTGGTAGACCTCCTTTGTCCTGTGCTTCTCTGGTCCTCCAACCTCTTCCGCGATCACGTACTTTATTTGCTCAGAGTTCTCTGTCTGACCCTTTTGAGTAGAGGCTTTTCCTGGCATTTTCGTAGCTTCTTCCACCTTATTCCCTGGACCACTACGTCTCTCCCTCTTTGGTTTCTCTTCGATTGGTACGGCGCTAGGGTTAGTTTGATTGGATTCCGTTGCTTTTACTATGGGTCCGAGTCGCTCTTCTTCTTTACATATTGGCAATGATTCTTCGGTTATTTGCAGGTTACGACGGAGTTAGGGATGCTTAAGCCGTTCGGTAGTGGTTGAACAGAAGCGTTCTTGAAACCTCCTCAGCGGATAAGGATAAAGGGAAAATAAACCTAATTAAATATCACGGGGAGGTCGGATTACCTTAAAATCTTCCGTCGACATCTTTGTGATGTAGGACCCTAGCAAGGATGGTCGCCGTGTAGGCGACCTTTCTTGAGCGTTATCGACCTCCCACGGTGTCCGGTATGGACCCACGACGTCTTGACTTTTTATGCCCAGCCAGTGCACGGGATGGTATGTTTCTTTGAGGTCGATAGTACGCCGTTTTCCACTGCACCCCTTCATGAAAGGGTTTCTGCAACATTTCAATGTCTGTCCTTCGGCTTCGCTCCCAACGGTTGGGGGTATTTTGAGTGGAGCCTCTTGGCATTTTTAGGAAGGGACCAGAGGGCTCGGCGTCCTGGTGTGACTGCTCCTCATCTTTTTAGACGAAAGAGACCAGAGGTTTCCTTTCTTTGCTCAGACGTCTGGGGCTCCTACGTGATCTCGATCTTCCTTCCTCCATAGGTCATGGAAGGGCGTTATTTCTTTATTGAGCGGTTGCAGTGGGAGTATGATCCTTCCAGTGAGGGCGACGCACTGCAGGCGTTGTGGCAGACCACCGATAATCTTTGTGAGTGTTTGCTCTGTTTTTGATGCGACTCGTGTGAAGGTTGTTGAATATTTCTGACTCTGCATTATTCTCATGCTTCCCAAGTGCTCGACTTGACCTTAGTGCTGAAGATAATGTCGTAGCTAGGGCGTTGGCGGAATGTTTTGCTCGTCCTTGCCTTGAAGGCGATAAAATCGGACATTCTGGTCCATCGATTTGAAGATGCGGCGTTCCTCTTTGCTTGAGGCCCTTGCCTCCTTCTGCACCATGAAGTCTCTCCATTAGGCTTCTTGCAGCCACTCTTTGCTAGGGGAGAGATTTTGAATCCCGGTTAGAACCTTTGTCTCGGAAGCCCCGGAGTGTGAAACGGAAAAAATTGAGCTCCATTGAGAGAAAATCGGCTGTTCGGTCAAAGTTCGAAAGTGGGCGTCTCAAGTCTTCTCTTGCTAGAAGCTAGGAGCGGGCGCGATGCTTCTGTAGGGAGCTTACGTGATCTGAGCTCTCCGCCCCTTACCTAAGCTGTGTAAAGGCAAAAATCTCTTGGATGGAGCGGGTCGACGACCGTTAGGCGAGTTATGCCTGTGCAGTGCGAGTCAGCCTTTGAGTGCTAGGCCACCTCCTCGGAAGGGTGGATGAGTTGAAAGAGAAAAGTCAGGAATCAAAAGTTAGGCGAGAAGATGAGGACTCTTTGCTCTTCGATCTTGGAACTCGCGGCGGGTGCGGTCTTGTCAGATCCTTGGGATTCGGCCTTGGGAGGTCGAGCGGCGCTCGTTGATGAGGCTCAGCTCATCCCTTCGGGGGGTGCGCCTCATTAAATCAGTATCACGATGATGTCTGTTTTGACTTGATCCCGTGTTGGATGTTGACTTCATGTTTGATGTGCTGACCACTCATTTGAAGAATGCACTTGATAGGCGAACTAAATGAAAAGCATGTAAAAATCGCCTGGATTTATAAGGCGAAGGCGGCCTCTCTCTCTTCGACGGGCCAGAGCTACATGAGCAGGGCGCGTATGGGCTGAAGGTGGAGAGACTTAGGCATCGATCTAAAGCACACCGCGTCGGCTCGTGCCGGGCGGAAAGAGTAGAAGATGAAGTTCGAGTAGCTTGGCGCGGTTGAAGCGAACTTTGGAAAGGTTGGGGGTGAGCTCCGTGTTCGCGTGGAGTGATCGATCGAGACCGGGATGGGGCTGCTTTGTCCTCGGTCGACTTGAGACGGTTAGGGATGAGCGCCGTCACATCGAGCGTCTGCGGGGAGTCTTAAGAGGAATTTGCGTCGCGGTGATGGCGATCTATGTGATAAAGTAAGCCCAGCGGTAGCCGTTGGCTGTCGCGAGGCCTCGGGCTCAGGAGCCTCTTGAACCGCGACTCGTCGTGAGGTCTCGGTTTATGGTCGACGGGCGGTTGAATGAGGAGTGTCGCGGATTCTTGTGGGGATCTTCTGTGGAAATATCCTTGGTTTGCTCGGAGGGATGATGTTGTAGTAGATTGGGGACCCGAAGCCGGTGCTCGATGGGCCTCTGTGGCCCGAAGCACGCTTTTTCGAGCCCGAGAAGGCCAGATTAGCGTCTACCAGGACTTGGACTGGCCGATCTCCCAAGTGAGGAGGCGAGAGGGTCTTTCTGCAAATTATTCTCAGCGGATATCTGTGAAGGCGATTCCCCTCTTCATCGTGCATTTCCTCCTGTGACTCCCCAGGTTTTTGTACTCATTTATGCCTGCCTGATATCGACTTTTATATTTTCTTTTTATGTCTGACGGCTTCCTTTTGTCGGACCTGGGGCCCGAGACATATGTAGCTCTCCTTTTAATAAATATTCATTTTTCATCGTCTGCGTTTTCCTTGTGGTATTTTCTTTTTCTTCATAGGCTGTATGGGCCGAGGTGAGGTTACGGCGGAAGCGGTCGCTCGTCAAAGCGTATTCTTTGAGGCTTCGTGGGCTAATTTGTACAATCTGGACCGATTCCTAGGTTATAAGGCATAGGCGGGAAGCTTTCGTCAAATTAAATTTCTTGGTCTTCGTGGCTTGTCTTGTATGTGCTGGAGTGGTTTTTTGGCCTGAGCGGGGCTCGTCAGTTTGAGCGGTGATCTCCATCGGGCGGTGCATGGAGATTCGCAATGAGATTCCTTGGGTTGCATGACCTATTTTTCGGCCCGAGCTCGTCAATTGAGTTGGTGGGCTAGGTTGGTGAGTCGCGAACTGAGTTGACTAGGCTTCATGGCTATCTTTGGTCGTTGAGCTCGTCAACGTGAATTTGTTGAATCTGTCATGCGAGGAATGGCTAGATGGGACTTCGTTCATACGAACTCGTCGGATGTGAGCTGGCTGGGGCGGGGCTCGTCTATGTGAACTGTTAGGACGAGCTCGTCAATGCGACGGTTGGTCGAGCTACGTCCATGTGAACCCAGGAGGGGAGCTACGTCGTGCGAGATGGTTGGGTAGAGCTCGTGTATGTGGACTCCCCCAGAAGAGCTTCGTCCTTTGCGAATAGTTGTGAAGAGCTCGTCCATGTGAACTGCTAGGAAAAGCTCGTCATTGCGAATAGTTGTCTTGACTGTCCATATAGACTACTAGGAAGGCTCGTCCCTTTGCTGATGGATTGGGAAGAGCTGTGCATGTGGACTCTAAGGAAGAACTCGTCAATGCGACGAGTTGGGGCGAGCTGGTCTGCTTGTGACTGTCGGGTAAGAGACTAGTCCATGTGAGTTTTTGGGCTCAGTGGCCCGAGTTGTACGGCTGAGATGGCTCTTTGGGTAGGCGTGTTTGTCGAGTAAACGGGCTTCGTCAAAGTGAGCTGCGGCTCCTGCGGCTGCGGCATGGTGGCGTTCTAGCTGAGTAAGCGATGTAAGCCCAGAGTTGTAATGTAACTTTGGTGATCGACTCCTCGAGCGGCATAACATGCGGAGTAGATGAAGCTCGTCGAGTGAAGCTGCTTGGCTCGGCGGCTGGTGTGTGGTGGTCAGCCCAGTGGCAATGTAACTTTGGCGATCGACTCGACGCTTTGTGCGAGTAGATGAGCTCGTCGAATGAAATTTGCTTGGCTCCTAGCGGCTTTGTGTGTGGTGGCGTTCCGGCCGAGTGGCGGCGTAGCCTGGTGATCGACTTCTAAGGCGGCGTGGCTATGTAAGAGTAGATAGGCTCTTCGGGGTAGGCTCTTGGGCTCCTGGCGGCTGCCTTGAGTGGCGTTCAGCTGGGAGTGGTGGCAGTAACTGGGGCGATATGACCACGAGGGCGGTGTGGCACATGCGAGTAGATAGGCTCGTCGGGGTGGGCAGCGGCTCTGGCGTGGCGCTTGGTAGTGTTCCGAGGCGGTGGCGCGTGGCTGGCTGCTCGACCACGGCGGCGTGGCTGTCTGAGTAGATGGGCTCGTCGGGGTGGTACGCCCAGCTCTGTGTTGTGGCTACTGGTAGTGTTCGGGCGGTGGCGGCGTGGCTGAGCGTCGACCGGGCGTGGCTGTGCGAAATAGATGAGCTCGTCAGGGTGAGCTGCTTGGCTCCTTGGCTGCATGACCTGTTTGAATTGAACTGCTGCGTGCGTCCATTCGGCTTCTGATTTTCTTGGAAAGGTGCAGCGTCTTTATCTCTTGATTTATGGAAATTTGCAGACGTTCGCGTGATTTTAAGGCAGCAATCTTCTCTTATAATGGTAGCTTCATCGCTAAAGTTTTCATTTCGAATACTTTGGTTTTTTGTGGTATGTAGATGCAATGCGAGATGAAGTATCGGGAATCGTCGTCTTTGTGGGGATCCCATGCGGAGATGCAGGCCAGTCTGTCGGCACTACCTTGTGGGAGAGGGGGGGAGGGGGGGGGGGGGGGGGGGGGGGGGGGGGGGGGGGGGGGGGGGGGGGGAGGGGGGGGGGGGGGGGGGGGGGGGGGGGGAGGGGGGGGGGGGGGGGGGGGGGGGGGGGGGGGGGGGGAGGGTTTTTTTTTTTGTTTTCCCACTAGTCTCCCCTTTATGGGAGTCATGTTATTCCTGGCTGTGCTGAGGGAATGTGTCGGAAGGCGGTGCATCTCTTGTCTTTCTTTCTCTGTTTTGTTCTTTTTTTTCTTCTCCTTCTCCTTCTTTTTCTCCTCTTTTCTTTTCTCCCTTTTGCTTTTTTTGTTTCTTTTGCATAAACTCCTTCCATCGAATGTAATCCGATTGGAATAAAGAGTGGCTTTTATGTCTATGAACTTTCTCATTATGTTTTTCTTTGTGTCTTATATATACGAAATTTGTTTGAGATATCCCAACGAATAACCATTGACCTTCGACTTATTACATAAAAATCGATAAGGTTATTTAATATTATAAGCCGTCTGATGAGTAAGCGCTTAAGATGCTCTTGCATTCCGTATCTTTGTAAGATTTTTCCTTCCTCAGTGCGGGCTCATAGTGCCGACCTGTGACTCGAGATATGATGTAGGACCTTCCAGTTGGGACCCGAGTTTTAAATACGTCAGTTCTTCATGCTTCGGCGGGGAGTTTCTTCCCAAAATTAAGTGCCCGGTATATGAGCTCACAGGTTTGACTTTTTATTATAGTATCTTGTTGTCTTCCTTTGATAATCCTTTGTGCCCTTGGGCTTGCTTTGGCTGCTACATCCGGGAGTTCTAAGTTTAGACGAAGGGCCGAGTCATTGTGTTCCTTTAATCTTAGCTTCGATCTGGGAGACTTATTAGGCCTCAGCCGAGGGGCCATTAGCCCCGGTGAAGGAATTTAGGGCGAATGGGGTTTCCGGGTTCTTGGCTTACGTACAATGCATCCTATGGGCCCATAGTACTTCGGGGTATTCTACCCAATTTCCTTTAAGGTCTTCGATTTGGTCTTGAGGCGACTTTAAGGGTTACGATAGTGACTTAGGCTGTCTGTTGGATGCAGTGTCTTTGGGACGGATGAGTAATAATTTTTAATTACGAGCTCGGCCTGAAATCCTGCGAATTTGGCGTTATCGAGCCCATTTCGTTTTACGATGCCGGGCTCTTGGGATACGAACACGCATATGATGGCTCGCCGCCTGAAATTGCGTATCTTACGCTGCATAATTGTGGTAAAGGCTAAACCGCCCACTTGGTGAAGTAATCCACTGCGATGATTATGAATTTGCATTGACCCTTACCAATGGGCAGGGGTCCCAGTATATCCAAACCCCACTGTTGAAAAGGCCAGGGACTTGTGATCGATGTTAAGGGCTCTGACGGGAGGCGTGAGATCTTGGCGTGCTCCTGGTAGATTCTACATTTCTTGACTAAGTCGGTCGCATCTTTAAGTATTGTAGACGTTAGTATCCACCGCCTCAGAGACTTTTCACCGCTGTCTTTCGAGCTCGATATGATTCCATATGCCCTCGTATCTCTCTCGTACGTGCTCGATGTTTTCTCATTTATGCATTTAAGGAAAGGTGTGAAAAATCCACCAAACATAAGGCTTCCACTTGTGATTAGTAAACTGTGAGGACCTCGCCCTTATCTTAATTTGCTTCTTCGGTGCGTCAGGTGGAAACCCCAGTACATAATATAATCCCATATGGGCTCTATCCGGTCGGTTTGGACCCAGGCAGGCGACTCTCGCCATAGGGTCGATTAGGGGTTAGCGGTGTCGACAAGTGTCGAGCTGGCAGTCTTCTGTGAAATTTGTGGGCACAGCTTTGCGAGGCGTCGGCTCGGGGTTCTCGGATCACGGGGACATGCTTGACAAGCCCGGCACGAATTTTTAATATGTCACGAACTTTTCGGAGGTATAGAATCATCCTTTAGCACGGCCTCGTAGGTATCTTATTTGTCGACCACCGGTAGAATCACTTTGTGAACCTCGGTGGTCGGCTTCCTAATGAATGGGGCGACGTTGAGGCTGTATGTAAGCGACCCCTCGTACTCGGCTTTGTTGTTGGATATGGAACCCGAATGTGAGTGTGTACCGATGTCTATTCCCTCACGGGAGATTCTGATAAGACTGCTCCACTCCCTTGCGCGTTGAGCTCCGTACGAGAGAGTTTCCAAGTGGGGAGGTCGGTCGTTGCTGGGCGTCCCCCAGCGATTCTGGTTGAGGTAAACTCCATGACGAAGTAAATTTAAGACTGCCACTTTTATTACGGTTTTGACCTGTACCACGATGTCGAACTCGCTCGGCTCTATGGCCCTTCCTTGATCCGGGAGGTCTACGGTTTTTATCTGACACTTGTTTCATCGGGTATTAGTTGGAACTTATGGAATGGAGCTTGAAATCTTGGCGGAGCTTCAGAGCTGCAGATTACAGTAAATTAACTTTTTCCATTCTTGGAGTAGCTCTCCTCACGGCTCCTCTTAGGCTTTCATTGCGATAGTAAAAATTTGGGTCTTGAGCTCGCTCTTTATCTCTGACAGGGACGGTGCCTAGTTGAAAGAGTCAGAGCACGGTAAGTGATAGAGTAAAGGAGCTCCCGCCGACGGGACTTACTAGAATGGGAGGGGAACTCGGGTATGTTTAAAAGGCGAGAATGCTTCTTCACACTTTGTATCCATTGAAAGGCTTTCTTGAACTTGGAAGAGAGGTGCATTTATCACTTGCCTTGGATCTGACCGGCCTAAAGCAATCCTTCTGTCGGGCGTTGTACCTCGGCTGCTATACGGAGGGTGGCGGCATGTCGAGCAGCCTTTATATTAATGCAGTTTACCTCACTGGTTGTTCAACTATAAAACCCGGGAATTTAGGTGAAATATTGTGAAACTTTGCTTAATTTAGTTAGCTTCATGTTGTAACTTCTTAAGATTTGGAGCCGGAGAGATGAGTGATGTGGAATTAGAATTTGTGGTGGATTTTACCGGCATGTCGTCTATGTATACTTTCATAGTTGCGCTATCTGCCACGAACATCGGTTTGACCTCTGGTAGGTGGCTCCTGCGTTCTTAGTCCGAGCGGCATCGCTGATGTGATAGGTTCCTGTCTTTGTGACGAGCGAGGAGTCTTTTCTTGGTGAGTGCGGGTCCATCTTGATCACGGTTATACTTGGAAAAGGCATCCGTAAAGCCCGAGAAGTTCATGGCGCAGCGATTGGCGCCGCACGATGGTCGATCCTGGCAAAGGGAAGGCGTCGCTGGGCGTACTTTGTTTATGTCGATTGAGTCGTCTGATCGCCACTTGCCATTTGCTTTCTTGAGCACAACGTTTGCACCTCGAGGATATTCCACCTCTCACGATCACTCAGCTTGGAGGGCTTGCGGGCCTCCTCGTTGATATTTTGTCTTTACGGTCGCGGCTCCTTGGCTTTGCTTGGCGGTTTGAAGGGCGGGTGCGGTGTTCGGCCTATGTGTGATTCTGTGATGGTCGATTCCTCCCATATCCTTTCTTCCATGCGAAGAGCGTCTACGTTACGTCACCGAAATTGGTAGGAGGCTTTGAGATCTTAGGTAGTTGGAGGCGATATAGGCGAGATGTTTTGGTCGTCGTCAGCGATCTTGGTTCGATTCGCCAGAAGGCTCGAGTGCAGTGGGCACCTCGTCACGCATGTCAAGCTCGTCCACATTCACGTTGTTGGCGCTGCTTCATGGAGGGCGTGTAGCATTCCACGGGTTGTCCAGATTGATCTCCTCAGACCATCTACTCCCAGGTGTATGGTTGGGAACTTGATTATCATGTGGTATCTGCGGAGGGATGGCTTTTATTGTGTTAGTGAGGTCTTCTAACAGCATATTATAAGGCGATGGGCGTCTGATAGGGAATCTTCTTCCATTGTCATCGCACAGCAGGGGCTCTCCCGGGGTGATCACCGAGTTGGTTGACTGAAGGTAACTTTCTTTTCCCAGAGAAAATCCCCGCAGATGTGTGTTGATGGGCTCTAATTTTTCTCTCCCAACGCCCATCTTATCGAAGGTTGACGTAAAGATGATGTCAGTCGAACTCCCGTTGTCAATTAAGACCCGATGAATTGTCTTGTTGGCCACTATTGCACGAACTACCAGTGGGTCGTCGTGAGGGTGTTGGCATCCCTCCAGATCTGAGTCAGAGAATGTGATGGATGTGTCGGCCGCGACGAGTTTGGATCTGGAGTTGGATTTCCCTATTTACTGTGGCACGATCTTTTACGGATGGGCTTTTCATTGACTAGACTCTCCTCCTCCTTGAATCACAGAGATCATGGATTTCTCAGGGTTGTGGTGGCCAAGTCGTTGTCTGGCGGGGCGGTTGTTGAAGGTTGGGGCTGGTTGGGTTTGATTAAGGTCGATTAGGCTTGACCCTTTGGAGATATGAAACGCCATAGGTATCTGCGTCGTATTAAGTACTCTATTTCTCTCTTTGGATAGCTATCACACAGGTTGTCAGGTCACGATGTCCATAGTCCCACTATGGAATTTCGCAATGCTGGTGTTATCTCTTGTGGCGGGATCAGGCTTCATTTGCGTTAGCCACCTCGGGGCTGCTCGTTCCATACTTCATGTAGGACACAATGACACGAGGCGGGTTAGGGAGTGTGGGCGAGGAGAATAACGTCGTCGTCTTCAGTTGCGGTGGACCGGATAGTCCACGGGGTTTCCTTTTCGGGATCGTTCTCAATGCTCTTCGGGGATGTTTAAAGGCGGCTTTATTTTTTGGGAGCCCCGTCCACAGTCGGCTTATCGTACCACTCACTCTCTTTGGGTGGAGGCTCCTTCTTGGATATGAGGGGTGATTAGTGCCCCGAGTGATATTTTGAGCCACATCGAGATGGAGTTTGAGTCTTTGCCTTAATCATCGGTCGCTTGATTGATGTGTGCGAGTCCATGGTTTACTTAATGCCATTGAGATTGTTTTGGTTAGTTTTGCGGGTTTGGGGACTTGGCAATGATCTTAGCTTAAATATTGGTGTTGAATGCGAGATTCTCGATGATTTCAGTAGGGTGATGAAATATAAAGATTCAATGAAGAAATGAAACCGAGTGATGAGCAAAGAGTGCGATAGAGGATGCGTGTGCAAAAACGGGATGCGAGCAATTCAGAAATTTAGCTATGATTGCGAAAGATTTCTGCAGGATTGCGAAAATTCCGCAACCATAAAGCGAAAATTTCGCAATCTGCGAAGTGAAATTTGCTAGGCTATAAAAATTTAAGCTAGCTAAGCGAAAATCAGCATTGCCTAGTGAAATTAACTTGATTTCCATTTATCTACATAAATTTTCGCTAGGCTAGAAATTTAAACAACTAAGCGAAATTCCTTTTAAATTTTCCAATTTCGCTTATCTCTCGCAGAATTTCGCTTAGGTTAATAAATTTCGCTAGGTTAATAAATTTTCGCTATGCTAGCCAAATTCTCCTCCATACGAAATGGTCAGCTCGCATTTTGTGTAATTAATGCCAAACGACTGCGTTTTGGTGTATTACCACCTTGTCCCTTTTGTAAGCCAATATTTTAGGCATTTGTGTATTTTCACACTTTTGGGTGGACTATATAAACCCCCATAATTTTGTAACCCTAAGGAATTTTGGCAAGAAATGCTCATTTTATAAAATTCCTACAAATTTTCTGTCTTCCTTAGTGGTTTCATTTGCTCCTTCTTCTCTTCTTTCTTTCATTTTTCCTACGCCAACACCCCCTTGAGGATGACAACTCAAGGGATGTTTGGCTAAGCCTCATAGCCTTGAAGAGGAGGTTGTGGCTGGTTTTGGGGCTACCGTGAGGTTGTCCTCTTGTTTTAAAATGATACAAAAATCGTATTTTATGGTTCCATACCTTCCAAACTAGGGTTTAATGCCATTTAATGTTGTTCCTTTGGTCAATACTTGTCATGCTTTAGGGTTCAGTGCATGCTTAATGCTAGATGCACTGATATCCTTTAGATGCCATTTACGAGCCACTGAAATGAGGTTGAAAAGGGTTTTAAACTAATGGACTTGAATGCTTAAGTATTTGTGTTGACTCAAATAGGAGTGGTTCTAGGGTTAGGTTTTATAGCTAAACAAAGATCCGGTTTTGGCTTTGACTATATGTCACTTGCCATAATGCGAGGAAATAACCCGAGGACACTGTAATACCCCCATGTTGTCAAGCTAGTGACCCAAGCCTTCAAGGTTACCATTTCACATTTCACTTTCAGCTACGCTTAGTTAGTAAACAAAACAACCCCACTGCTTTTGAACCAAATCCAAAATCCAACTAAAAACCTCACCCAATTTTCAAACACTAATGCAAATCATTCGGATGAAAACCCATCCTCGTGTTCTAATTTAGACCGCTATACCGCAAAGAGTTTGACTACTTCAGTGAAGAGGAACATAGGAAACAAATTTTGTTGATCTGGCCACCCTACCTTGGCAATTTAATCAAATGGCGCCGCTGTCGGATGGTGCCAAACCACGCTTGATGAGCCGATGTACTGTAAATCCACATTACAAGTGTTGGTGACCTTTACCCTTTTGACTATGTGCAGCAACCGGCAGTTTTCTTCACTTGGCACACCGTGACCGCTTTGTTTCAGCCATTTTGTTTTAATCAACACTCGATTTCTTTAGCAAGCTTTGTTTCAGCTCTTCACAAGGTCTCATTTTGTGTAAATGTGTTTATGCACCGATAGAGACACTTCGTAGACTGCAAAGAATCAGCATTAACGTTGAACAAAGTTGTGAGATCACAGCACAAAGGAGAATATGGATCCTCTCTACCTCGAGGAACAAGAGTCAACCCGTACCCCAGCTGAATCCAACAACTTACGTGTCAACGAGTAACACATACACCCTCCTAGTTAGTGCTCCTTCCGCATCATACCTCACAAGATGTGGCAAGAGACCTCACCTAGTGCCCCCGTCTCACTTTCATGGTATGGGAGAATGAAAATCCATATTCGTGATATATGATTATGAGGTATGCACTACGTTCAAGGAAGGTATCACTGACATGGATTTGCTCAAGCTGAAGGCATTTCCGTTGACCCTCAAGGACAAAGCCAAAATATGGCTCAACTCACTGAGGCCGAGAACGATTAGAAGTTGGGCAGATCTTCAAGTTGAATTTTTGAAGAAATTCTTCAAGGCTACAGCACAACAAATAAAGAGTGACTACACTTACTCGCCTATGACAATGAGAAATTATACCAATGCCGAGATTCATGGATACCATCGCTGTTCTGCCCACATCATGGGTTCGAGCACCGGATGTTAGTGAATCATTTCTATAATGGTATGTCCCCGCCATGAAGCAATTGCTAGAAACCATGTGGAGGTGATTTTCTGGAAAGAAACCATGACGAGGCCATGGATTTCTCGAGTTGCGGCTGAAACCTGGTCGGGATGAACCAAACCCGAGAGAGGTGGAGAAAATGAGGCCTTTCAAAGACACCAAAGGGAGTGGATTTTTACACTTTCTGCAGGACATGGAAATGAAAGCAAAATCTCAACCCTAGCTAGAAGGTGGGAGGAGTTAGAAGGAAAGAGGCTCCATGAAGTGCATGTAAAGGATCGAAAATCCCGCACAAGCCAATCCATGCACTAATTTTTAACGACCGCCCACCTTAAGAACAAGATCCAATGGCCCTTCAGTTGAAGGATTTGATGTCGAATATGCAAATGCCGGGAGGTCAATATAAGCCTCCACAACCCAATGCCCCATATGGTAATACTCTACACTCCAATTGAGGAATCAATTTAACCTCTCCCGAAACCTAATCCCCCGCCTATGCCTCCCCCTGTGTGCCAAACCACGCTTGTCTCCTCATCTCAACCACAAATTAATTATCTATCCACTCTCCGCTTGGAACAAGCGATACTGAATTTGAGCAAGGTGGTAGGCAACTCAGGGAAGAACAAAACTAGATCAATGCACACCGCACAAAGGATTGATACACCGTGAGAGAGCACACCAACAAGAGAATAGACGGGCTTGAGAGCAATCTTAATCATAAAATAGATAACTTGCGTGATTCAATCACAAAGATCAACAATATTCTGAGGTAATAGAGAGAGGAAGGTCTCTCTCCCAAACATTGCCAAACTAAAGGAGTGTACGAGGGTAGTTCATCTAGCACCAGAATGGACAGGTCAAGCGTAATCACTCCCGAGGAGGGAAAAGAGGTTGATCAGCCAATGCCCAAGCCTGTTGAGGAAACCAGAAAAGGAGAAGAATTGGAGCCATAACACATTTTCCTGAAGGAGGACTCAATGAAGCACTGCATGCCACCTCCATTTCCCCAAGCACTAAGAAGCAAGAAGAAGATCCTGCCAAAGTGTGCATCCTAAGTCCTAAGACAAATGAAGGTGAACATACCCTTTGGACATCATCAAACAAGTCCCCGCTATGCAAAGTTTTGGAAGGATCTTTGTACAATCAAGAAGGGGTTGGGCATCGAGAAAATGCATTTTTAACTCCGAGCAAGTCAAGCCATAATCCAAAGCAAGAACCTACCAAATACAAGGATCCGTGACTTCGCCAATTTCAAGTAACATCGCGGACTTGCATGCACAAAGCACCGCTAGATTTAGGAGTCACAGAACTTCCACCGCCATACTCAAGCAGAATGCGCGAGTCAGAAGCCAACCTGCCCAATATCACTGTTCATCAGCCGATCGATTCTGAAGATCCCCAAGGATACGGAGGATGGTTGGTTAAGGTAGACAAATTCTACTATCCAAGACTTGTGGTGCGCTTCTGACAATCGGTTAATAGCAAATGGGCCCAACTGCTGCGCCAATCATCCCGGGAAGACCATTTCTCGGCCACCGCCAATGCAATTATCAATCACAATGGAGTCATGCGTACCACATCGGCAACATGACATCGAGCCGAATATCTTCTTATCTGAAATACAAGCAAAATCATTGGAAGGTGAAATGAAGAAATGATGAAGTCCGTCATTGGTCGAATGTGTAGTTGAATGTCTCACCAGGAAATGCCCAACCAAGGTGAAGTTGTATTTGGTATCACATCAAGAGTCACAGAAAGGCACCGTCTCAATCTCGTAATCAACCAAAGGAGGAAAATTAACCATGGGAAATCAAACATCAAGGTCACAGACAAACCATCGCAGGCTGAGGAGATCCTCCTCCTCGAATTCTCCATGAGTAATTCAGCTGACTTTAAAGTCGGCTTGGTGTTTCTAAAACCAAATTGCAAAATTTCAAAATTTTTGCTTTTTGTTTTAAATTAGTCAATTTTAATAGTTACTATTTTTAGTAGCTTTCCTTTTTAAGCAATTTTGTCTTTATTTTATTTTATTTTATATTAAATTTTAGGTATTTTAATATAATAATTTTATTTTTAGTTTTATTTATATTTAATGTTTAAAATTCAATCTGGGTGTAGAAATGATTTATCACTCGCATACATTTAGTCACCAGACCCTTCTACCCTTATGAGCTTTATTTTTCCAACTAAGGGTGGGCCAAACGTCTTCATTCCAATTTCCTCCTCCCACCCGAGCCACAGAAACCGGGAGCCCCGCGCCGTCGTGCTCTCGAGCCACCATCGCGTTTACTTCCGGCGCCTAAAGAATGGCGCCGCGACCAAGATCAGCGCCCCGAGCCCGGCTGTTGCTCTTCACGCCGTTTCTCGCTGCACACACGCGCCCCGCCGGAAGGCCACCACTGTACCCACGCCCGCTCCTCATAGCTGTGAGACCGCGGCCTGTCCAATGCTCCCGCAGCGGGTTTAGCCGAGCCCCGGTACCCCCGGCCAATGGAGCCCCTGTTTGATCGTTGGTCCCACTGGCTGCCGAGTCTCACCACCGCCCGCCTCAGTCCTCGACATGTGTACCATGGTCTCGCACCCGCAGGCGGGTCCCGCCTTCGAGACCCGGGAAGGCCGTTCGCATTCTAAGCGGGAGCAAGAGTCTCGCTTCCAACTCCGACGCCATCCCCGCACCACCCACCCTGAAAGGCCCCGAGGAGCCTCAGGGATTCAGGAGATACCAGACCCGGATGGGACCCCGAGCCCCTTCGCCAATGCCACAGAGGAGATCTAGGAGGGCCCGACCCTCCAAGCTGCCCGCATTTCGACCGGAGCCATCATCGGCCCGGTGCCTCAACCATCAAGGCCTCGTCACAATGAGGCGACTTATCGCCGCTATCGCTCGCTTCGATCGAGGCCCTTATTCGTCGGCATCCTATCCTCGGGGAATGTGGTGGACTACACGCCAGGGATTTTCAGCTGGGAGTCAGATATGACGCTCCGCTACCGATAGTCGACCGCATTCGTGGACTCGGCGCGTCCGATCGAGCATTACTCCTCGTCGCCATTCATGACGCCGAGGCGCTCTATTACCCCGGTGGTTCACAGCTCTATCATTCTATGACCCCGGGAGCGCCGAACTACTGAGCCCGATCTCAAGACATGATCGTCCGGGAGTTCTCGTGAGCTACGGATGATATCGCCAGATAGGCCCGCCATCAGGCGTGCCACCCCCGGGAGGTTATCGAGATTGGCCTCAACCGACTCAGAGAGAGATGGTCCGTAGTCTTGCTCGAGACACCACTGCTGGACCCATACTAATTCCGCAGGCAAATCGCCAGATGCTTCTTATCGACACCGTCATGATCCAGCCTCTCTTCCCGTCAAAGACTACGCGTAGGGGTGCCATCCTAGAGGCTCCCAGACCGATCTCGAGGGGTTCCGGTTCAGTCCTCCGAGTTGGTGGATGACCGTCGAAGGCACTTCGAGGATAAGGTCCACCGCAAGGGCCCGGCCTGAGCGCAGAGTTTACCCCTCGCAATGCCACGATCGTGCCAAGTCCCGAGCACTTGGGATTTCCAGAGGAGCCCTTGACGAGAGGAGGACTGATGCCCTCAAAGTCCCGCTCTATGGAGCGAGCTATGGTTATGTTTACTTTTCCTTTCCAAGAAGATGACTACAGAATGCACCCAGATATCTGAAAAGACCCACAGAGAGAGATTAAAACTGAATCAGATGAGTATCTGCCTGATATATCTCCACCTCCTCCCTCCGCCCAGCCCCAGATATCCCGCCCCATCATAATAAAAAAAAAAAAAGACAACACCTCCCAGCACGTCTCATGTCAAGATCAGGAGCTCAGGTGTCATGATGTTATATGTTCATTGTCACACCAAAAGACAGACCAGAGGTCACGAGTCAGCCACTTTAGGTCACCGTCACTCCATACTCCAAACAGATCATGGGTCACCCGGGTCTCCACATGATCCTCGCCTAAAGAGATGAGCCCACAAACAGCAAAGCAGCTTTTTGCATGTCATAAAGAATAAAGAAGATCCACAGATCCACCACCACCACGAGATCGGGTGGTCACACTCCTGCCTCTCTCTAAACTTTCCCGCCCCTGGCGACATGTCATACATTTTAACCGGGAGAAAAGTTAGAGTTGGGGTTTTTCTTTATGTTTTTTTGTATAGTTTTCAGCTTTATCAACTCCGCCTACTAATTTTGTGTGAATCATGTATTAGCTTAGTATTGATACTTTGTATGTTTAGCTATATTACAATTAGCCATTTTGGTTATATCAAAAGTTTACAATATTATTCAATATTACACTTTTGCAACCCACTTTTGTGTCTCCACTTGTGCAGACCACTTTGTTCAATTAGCACTGAATTGCTTCCAATTGAACAATAAATCGCTTTTAATTGGAAAATGAAACCCGTATGCTACCTTAATGCTAGAACAATTCCTATGTATGATCCAGTTTTTAGTCAATTGTAGTTCCAAAGGCCAGATTCAACTTGAACATTCTCCCTTGAGCTAATTCACACACTGCACACCAGATTTTGCCGATAGGTTGTGAATTTATATACCTCCTTTCACTTTGCATAGCCGCCTTAGACATGTTGACAACCCGTAATAGGTTAGTGTTACCCATATTTGAAGACCAATGTAGTCTTCCAAAAAGAAAAAGAAAAAGAAAAGAAGAAAAAGAAAAATAAAAGTCGTGACACTTTGCCTTGAAACCCGAACACGGTCCGAGGGGTATATATATGAAGTCTTCACCCGATGCCCTAAACCTTAGTTGGTCGAGTCACGACTTAGTGTTCAAGCATGGGTGGATGGGTAGAGTTTAGCGTACAGGAGCCTCACTCAAGTCATTCTGAGTCCTGGGTGAAACCTCAGAGTTTGTGGTCAAGTGATCCTTTTGGCTTGATGCCTTAAACCTTAATTTAAGCTGGGAGTCATCATGGACCCTCGCACCTGACTTTGGTGAAGTCGAGTCTTTAGCATCGCACCCTACAATTTAGTCGTATAAAGAAATAAGTGTGTAGCTAATCCTATTTAGGTTGTTCAACAACTTAAGGCCATGGAATTTAGCTAGGTTGGGGAGGGGGAATAATTTTACAATTTATCGTCTAACTGCTACATTAGAATCATTAGATTTGGTGAAATTCAGTTGATTTCAGATCCTATGTTGACCTAAAAATTGTTCTAATATATTTTTGCCTCTCTCATGCCTACAAAAATTAGGTCTCAATTGTTCATTTCAATGGTAATGCTTATCTCGTATATACACCTTTTGAACCGTGACACTTTTGTAAAAATCACTCATGTGATGTAATCTTATTATTTTAGCAATATATGATCACAAATTTGCTCATTGGGGTGTGATTAGTGCCCAAAAGTGCTATTTTTGAGCCCCATTCAAGATAGCTTTTTGAGTGCTTTTTTAGCACTAATCATATCAATTAAGTCAAATTTCTGATGCTACAGTCCACTAGTTCCACTAATGCTACGAGATTGTTTGCTATTTCTGTTGTGCTTCGAGGACTTCAAACACAGTTTGAAGCCAGATATGTTGAATGCAGATTCTGATGATTTCCCTTACTCTAGCTTATATAATGAAATATAAAGATTCATCGAAGAAATGAAGACAAAGTGATGAACAAAGAGTGCAAGAGAGATGCAAACAAGGTAAAAAACAGACGCAGAGGCACCTGTGAAATTTATGATTGCGTATTCTCACTGGGATTGCGAAAATTTCAACTGATAGTAAAAACTCCTCGTAATCCCAATGAATTGGGAAATTTTTAACCTAGCGAATTGAAATTTAGCTAGGCTAGCCAAATTTTCACAGCAGCCAAAAACCACCTGCTCTGATGGAATAACTCAATTTATTCACATACTTGTTAGCTACGAAATTGCTTAGGTTAGCTTAAATTTTCACTGTACTCACTTTTACCACCGGCTGATAATAATTCCCTTCCACCTCGCTATCTCTCAGAATTCCTCGCTTAGGTTATTTAAATTTCGCTAGGTTAGCAAAATTCCTCGCTAGGCTAGCGAAATTTCCTCCATAGCTAAAATGGTCATTCTGGTGGATTTTGTGCAATTAATGCCAAACGATCATGGTGTATTACCACCTCATTCCTTTGTGTCAATATTTTAGGTGCATTCAGGTATTTTCACACCTCATGACTATATAAACTCTTATAATTTGTAAACTCAAGGAATTTTCGCAGCACCGCTCATCTTACAAAATTCCCCCGCAGCCTCATTTAGTGGTTTCATTTGCTCTCTTCTCTCTTCTTTTTTCATTTTCTACGCCAAACACCCCCTCGAGGACGGCTACAACTCGCGGATGCTCGCTGTCTCATAGCCTTGGAAGAAAGAGGGTTGCTAGCTCTTTGGTTTCGGGGGGCTAATGTTGTGTTGTCCTCTTGTTTTAAAATGATACAGTACGCATTTATGGTTCCATACCTTCCAAACTAGGGTTTAATGCCATTTAATGTTGTCTTGTCAATACTTGCCATGCGCTTTGTGGTTCGCATACTTAATGCTAGATGCACTGATATCCTTAGATGCCATTTACGAGCCATTGAAATGAGGCTGAGTGCTAGTTTTTAAACCTAATGGGACTTTGAATGCTTAGTACTTGTGTTGACTCAACAGGAGTGGTTCTAGGTTAGGTTTTATAGCTAAACAAAGATCCGGTTTTGTCAATTATGTCACTACATAATGCGAGAAATAACCCGAGGACACCGTAATACCCCATGTTGTCAAGCTAGTGACCCAAGCCTTCAAGGTTACCATTTCACATTTCACTTTCAACATTACGTCATTAGTAAACAAACAACCCCTAATCGCTTTGGAACAAAATCCAAAACCCAACCAAAGCCTCACCAATTTTCAAACACTAATGCAAACTATCTGTGGGATGAAAACCCATCCCCGTGTTCTAATCTTTAGATCGCTATATCAAGCAGCAGCTTGACTACTTCAAGTGAAGAGGAGGAACATAGAAAACAAATTTTGTTGATTCCGCTCACCCTACCGTGGCACTAATCAAAGGGCTTCTTCGCCGTTTATGTACTTCTCTGCTTTTGCGAGCACTCCCACACAAGCTGGCCAGGCCTGGAGATGGAAAACATCAAATCCTTCGACTGCACTCCTAACTCAAGAATGAATGCAGTGATTGCGAATTTTTCATCTGCATGTTCATCTTCGGGGACTGACGTTGACCTTTGTACCGCAGGACTCGTGACTTCTTCCTGTTCCACTTGACTCGCTCAATAGATGGTAACCTCGTTTTCTCGTATGTCCCGGCCTTCATATGAAGTGGGAGACGAATGCAATTGATAGTTCTCTGAATGAAGAGATTGATGAAGGTGGAATTATGTTAAACCAGGCTAAGGCTGGGCCTTTGAGTGTGGTAGCAAAAGCCCTGCATCACACAAGGTCCCACTCCATGTAACCCATCCATTTATAAGTATCGAGGTGGTTTGACGGATCTTTGATTCCATCGAATGCTTCTACTTAGGGCACTCTGAATTTCGCTGAAAGGGGGTAGCGTAGTACCTCTACCGTGAAGGTGATTCACTTTGTCACTAAGGTGTCCAGTGACCGAGGCGTTCCTTTAACCACCTCCTTCACATGTTGAGTTCTTGTTGAAGACTCCTAAACCTCTCGCTTCCTGATTGCTTCTCCGCTTTTCGACCGAGGGTGAGGTGAAGTTCTGCTCCCCGACATGTCCTCCGAGCATTGCTCTACTTCCCTCTTCCGCCGCCACCAGATTCAGGCCCCGGCTCCTACCGACTCGCCCGCCCATCACCCTGGGAATGTCGCGACCGTATCAAGCCTCACTGGGGAACGCTATGACCTTCAGCGGGTCTATCGCGGTCTCCCGGAGGTTGCATCCGCCCGTTGTTGTTCTAACTCTTCTATCAGCGTTGATCGACGATACGGAAGCGCTTCCACTTCTCGTCAGATTGGCTTGCATTGCCCCACGTATCCGGGAGGCCCATTATTCACGCTTCGTTCATGATCTCGTGATCTCAAGTGATTAGGCTGTCTTACTTGTGTTCCCCGGGTCATTATCATCGTGAATCGAGAATTCAAGAGAGCGTATAAAGGGAACCGTTGCCTCACGTATCGCACTAATCGATGGTGCCTTTAACCTAATCGGGCTGAGGCCGCAGGGGTCGCCGGCCGACCCTGATAGTTTGTGGGTCGGGATGCAAAGGCCTCGAACGCTCCGGGCCGAGGGCGGATAGCCAGATCGGCTGATCCGCAGGTTCGATGCGGCACTCAGCCGCAAAATGCGAAGAAGGGGTTCGGGCGAGGGCTGTGCCCGCTGCGGGTCAGCCCGATGCCTAAGCCGCTTTCCGAGAGAAAAGAGAGACCGCTTAGAGGGCTTAATGTGTTGCATAACAATTTGCTTCTAAGAATGCGTTGTCAAGGCACCTCTACCGTCGGTGGCCTTTGTATTTATAGTAGATGTTCAACCGCTGTATCAGAATTCAGGATTTGCCCCATTGATGGCTTTTCTTCGTCATCGGATTTGGTGGGGGCGGATTTAGAAAGAGCTGTTTATTTGGGATAATCTTCCTTCCTTATCAGAGATCCACCGATGATGACTGCTATTATTTTCCTTCCTTATCGGAGCAAGATTTACGACTGGGCAGATGATATCTCGTTAGGTTATTTTCTGTATTGGCGAAATACAATCTGATTTGGTGGTGATAATACACCTCTCTAATCCAGATCGTCCAGGCCAGCGGGCCTTCGCTCTCTTGATTCGGGCCGGTACCGAGGGACCAAGGGGTCTGGGCATTGCGTGGGGCGCGCCTCTTCTTTGGGCTTGGTGAGTGGGCCTGCGAGCCCATTTTTCAAACCCTATTAGTTACTAAGGTCCACCCTTGACAAATTAGATCCCAATTTACTGGGGAGTTCCCCCGAGAACAAATTGTCGTTTAATAACAAACTGATCTTCAAATGGATATTCAACATAAACATACCTCCAGGGATGCTTCCGTTGAGATTGTTGAAAGACATATCCACGTATCACGTACAGACGAATTGTTGATTCTCTGGTATTCCTCCATCAAATTCATGTCCTCCATCCACATAAACTTTAACTTATTCAATGCACCAACGACTCCTTAGGAATGGTTGAAGGCCTGAACACTGTGATTATAAGCCATGGCGAATGTTCGAGATTTGATAAGTTCACCACCTCAGCGAGTCCGTTGAACTCATTTCGGACCCATTGATAAATACCCGAAGCACGTAGTCGGTAATATCCGTTGGAATATCACGAAAAAGTGGTTTGCGGTGATGTCTGAATCTGAAAGGCTTGAAAGTTGACGAGATATCGGGCGGAATTGGGCGGTGGAAGTAGTTGTGTGACAAGACAGATATTCCAAGCTTGGAACAATTCGGATGTCCAGGAACAGGAATGTAGTTGTTGGAGAGATCCCTCGAGTGACTTAAGGTTTTTCGAGGAGGTATTGTTGGATTTATGCTCGAAGCAATCTAGACTAAGATCGAGAGCCTTAATTAATAATGGGCCTTAGGATCCCTGATCTAGCTCATTAGATAATGACCCGTTTAAGCGATTGGCCAGAATACGAAGGGCGAATTTATTGAGTACGAGTCATTAAAGCCCCGAGGTGTTATAAAACCTAGGAGGGTTAGGGTTAGCGATCTATAAATACTGCGCACTGGCCTCCGGGGTTTAGAAGTTTCTTAGCCTCAGTGCATAAAAACACCTTGAGAGAAACGAGAAACCGAAAGGTTTGAGTATTTCGAATCTAGTTTCTTTTGTGATTAAGTGCGCCCTGCATATGTAGATGCGTCACGTAAGAAGATATGCTTGGAAGGTCACGTGGATTCTAGAAGAGAATAGCTGGAAGGTCTGTGGATTTCTAGAAGAGATTTTACGAACTGCTACGGGTTATTAGTAATGGGTGATGAAAATATATCTATCATACGTGTATTTAGCGTCGATTCACGGCTTCGAGGGGGTATGATTATTTCAATTGGTATCAGAGCACTGGTTGAATCGGTGTGTGATAGATTGAATCCATAATTTTATTTCTCATGTATATATGATGTATATTAGATATATGACACCTAGGATTCTATTATTTGTTATTTATAATTTTTGTATTATGAATGAATGATTTGATTTTATTAATCATAGTAGATTTGCTTGTATATATTTTTTTGGGGATGTAACAAGGGGGCTAATCATAAGATTAGATTTCCTCCTTGATTTATTATTTATTTATTTTTCTTTTAATTTTTTATATGTAAATTCGGTTTTTAAAAAAAATGTAAAAGATGCGTTGTCGAGAATAGGCTGATTTTTGGTAGGAGTGGTTCCTCGAGCCAGTCTTCTACCTCCTGTAAGGCCATTGGCAATTCCGAGTTTTGTGTGGCGGTCGGCGTTTGGTTATTGGATTCAATAGGGGTGTATTAGGGTTTGTGTTTTTTAGGCCAAAAACCCTAAAAGCCAATTCTAACTTGGCCCTCACCCCATGGACTTACAAGACCTGAAGAAAAGAAGAAGTACGTGCTAGATATCAATTTGGGCTTCTTGGCCCTATTGGGCTTGTAATTTTCTTTTCTAGGAAACCATGGATTAGGGCCTATTAATTATTCTATATTTATAATTGTTTAAGTATATGGATATAACATATGATATGTGTAACATGCCATTTAGAATAGATTGTTACTTATAATTGCATCGTTTGTCTGTATGTGCATAATAATATTTGTTTTATCTGAATAATATTATTATGAGGAAAACCCTAATTAATTAATAATAAAAATATTGAATGGTGAAGGTTAAAAATTAATTTAATTAATTCGAAACACATGGGGCTCCATTAAGGGTCCAATAATAAAATGGTTATGTGATACTTGACGGATAAGCATGGCCGGATTTTGTGGATTGGATCTAAAATAATTTCAAAATTTTAAATAAGATTGTATAACTAACGTCATGATACTTAGATATTAAAGATAATTTTGAAATTAAAATTAATGGTTATTACATGCAATTTTAATAATATTAATAACCCTCCCAACGAGGCTCTGTCAATGTTATTAAAGGCCTAAAAAGAATATTGAAACAATGGTTGTTTTTTTTTAAAAATCAATTTTGAATGATGTGTGTTAGTGTTATCTAGGAAGGGTCTGTCTAAGGAGGTAGGTTTTTAAGGAGTTTGAGACCCACCTCACCTTTCCTGGGAGCTAACTTAGTAGGACACTAGACATACCATGTTCAAAGTTTAGTTTATTACAAATGTCTTGCCCAACGTAAGTATTTGTAATTAAAACTAAATTATTGTTGCAATAAACATTAATAATAAGTAGTTTAAGGGATCTACATATTTGTATGTTTGTTGTGTGGATTACGTGTTAATATGTGTGCTTTTTTAAATTTCAAAAAATGGCATCTTTTAATCCTCTAGCTACAATTTTGAGTCAAAAGCCATTGGATGGAAATAACTACGACCTATGGAAAACCAATCTTTTCATTGTCCTTGATTTTGAGAGAATAAAATTCATTAACAACTCAGAAACCCGAGAGCTTACTTGCTAATGCTTGGAGGAAACTAAAAGCAATTTGCGGATTGGCAACGAGCAAATGCGACAACTCAAACATTATATTCTTTTCCGGCATTGCGGGGAACATCTGCGGCAGTAATGATGCGGAGGTGTATTGAAATAATTCAAACTGAATGGGATGTTTGCTAAAAGTAAATGATCTTGCTAGACAAGCGACCATAGGGCACTAATGAACACTGTATGTTTGGAGGAAATGTGGGGACCATTGTCTAAAATGATGGGGCATCGTGCGAAGAAGGAGGTGATGGGGGCTAAAATTTGGATCGAGATGAAGATTGACTTGATCAGATCTCTACCCGATAGCTTTGAGTCGGGTTTAAATTAGTTATAATATGAACAAGGCGAAGCTTACTCCTATTGTGAACTTATGCACGAGCTTGAGTGCTGAAAGAGGATCTCTCGTGAAGCGGGAAGTGCCCATCATCTTGAAAGTTCTTCAAAACCTAAAGGGAAACCTAAGGCGGAAAGAAGAACAAAAAGCAAAAGGGAACAGGACCAGATTTCAAACCAGCTGCAATGAAGAAGTCAAAAGGCAATTGCTTCAAGTCACGAGACGGAAAGGTCCTTTGGAAGAAGAATTTGCCCAAAACCTAGAGTATGGGTTAGTATAAATGTTGTTTGAGCTTGTTGGTGGAGAAGTACAATGATAAATGGATCATTGATTCGGGGAACCACTAACCATGTTTGTTACTCTTTGCAAAGGTTCAAACAAAGCAGCCCACTCAGTAAAGGACAAAGAAGCTTGAAGTTGGGAAACAGGGAATATGTCTCCGTAATGGCAGTAGGACTAGTGGAGTTATGTTTTAATAATAAGACTTTATGTTTTTATCGAGCTGCTTATTTGTTAGGATTTTTAGAATTTGGTTTGTTAGTTGTTTAGTTGAACATGGTTTAACCGGTGCGTTTAATTCTCGGTTTTCAACTAAAAAGTATGCGCTTTTATTTGTTCGGATTATTGATAAATGGTTTATATTTTTAACTCCTATGTCTATGGTATTAATGCTGTGAAAATACGATGATGAGCAATTTCCTTTAATCTAGAAAGGAAGGTTTCAAATGAAACCTATATGTGGCATTTACGATTGGGTCATATTAATTCTAGTAGAATTCATGGTTTTGTTAAAAGTGGAATTTTAAATTCCTTGATCTTTGAACCTATACCAGTATGTGAATCATGTTTAGAAGGTAAAATGACAAAGAGGCCCTTGAGAGCGAAATCGTGCCAGCTGGTGGAATTGGTACCTGCGATGTATGTTGTGGACGTGGCGTTCAAGCAGGCGGGTATGAAGTAGTTCATCACATTTACTGATGACTACTCAAGATATGGTTATGTTGCCTAATCGCGCCATAAGTGCGAGAGCTTTGATAAATTCGAGGAAGTATAAAATTTTGAGCGAAAAGCAGTGGTGTCCATATCCAGCGACCCCGGTCTGGCCAGGGGCGGTGAATACTTGTCGGAGAGTTCAGAGTCTTACTTGGCTCAAGGGGGATAATATCTCAATTATCATCTCTGGAGCATACTCAGTAGTAGTCGAAGAAATAGAGCCCTTTTAGATATGGGTGAGTCGATGCTCGATTATTCATCGTGCAGATCGTTACGGGGATATGCCTTAGAAGCATTTGCATGTGCTAAATTTAGTTCGATCATCTGTTTCAAAAAAACATAAATTATGGAAAGTATGGCTTGGCTCTTGAACCATATTAGGATTTGAGGTGCTCAACACCGTCTTGATACGAAGCAAAAAAGTTGGAATCTCGACGAATGTGTATGTTTATTGGCTACCCTAAGGGGGAGCGAGGGAGGGTGGAATATTCTATAATCCAAAGGAAAAGAAGGTGATAGTGATGCTCATGCCACTTTCTTAGAAGAGGTTATATGAACAATTTTAAGCCTAAGAGTAAGTGGTTGGCGAAGAGCTTGACTCGGTTCGAGATCCACCACAAACTCATATTTTTCCACCCACATTTCTGTTGATGTTCAAAGAGGGAAAATGTACAAAATGTACTCGAGAAAGGTGAACAAGCCACGAGGGAAACAACTTCAGGGACCAAATTCAAGAAACACGAAACGAAACATAATGAAGGGTGGTAATCCACACGAACCATGAAACGGATCTTACGTACATGTACAATAACCAATGCAACAAACTTCGTTGTGGGAGGCGTCGTAAACCTACAAGGTATGCCTTGTTAGGAACATCAAGTCGTTTTGGATAATCGATGGCGACCACCCGCATGCGAAGAAGGCATTGGGAGGATGTTGATGTGCAAGAGTGGAAAAAGGCAATGGACCATGAGATGGAATCTATGGGTTCTAACTCAGTTTGGTCTCTTGTAGAAGCACCTAAAGGGGTAAAACCAATTGGGTGTAAGGGGATCTACAAGAGAAATAGAGGACCAGATGGGAAGGTTGGAAACCTTCAGAAAGCTAGATTGGTGTGAGTTACGCCCGAAAAGAGGGTATAGATTATGATGAAACTTTTTTCGCCATTAGCCATGTGCCATCTGTCCGGATTCTCTTAGGCGTGCGACGGCTCTCGATTCTGAGATTTGTAGATAGATGTCAAAAGCGGCTTTTCTAAATGGATGGCTGAAAGGATAATACATATCTTGACAGAAAGGGTTCATAGCCTTAGGTCGAGAACACGTGGACAACGAGTTGCATAGGTCACATTTATGGGCTTAAGCAAGCATCCGGTCATGGAACATCGAGGTTTGATCAGGATTATCAAATTATATGGATTTGAGAAAAGTCACGAGGAACCATGTGTGTATAAAAATTAAAGGAATAGTGGTAGTCTTTTGGTACTTTACGTAGATGATGATACAGTGGTGGAAGAGCTTGATGTGAAAGTGTTGTTAGACGTGGGGTTACTGAAAAGCGAGTTTGATATGAGGACTTGGGTGAAGCTAACTATATTCCTAGGAATCAAACTTTACGAGACCGGAAGAATAAGGTGTTAGCTTTATCCCAAACCTCCTACATTAAATAAAATAGTGACCGGGTTTGGCATGGAAAATTCCAAGGGGACTTACTGCCCTTCGGACATGGAATTCATCTTTACAGGAGCAATCACCAAAAACTCCTGAAGAGAAAGAACTCATGAGTAAAAAACCTTATGCTTCGGTTGTTGGTAGTCTCATGTATGTTATGCTATGTACCAGGCCAGATATCTGCTATGCAGTGGGAGTAGTAAGCCGGTACCAATCAGATCCGGGTAGAACAGCTGGCCAAACGGTGAAACATATGCTGAGTGACTAAAGAGAGCGAGGGATTATATGTTGGTGTATTCGATTAAGTCTTAAAACGCTTGGTTATACGTATTCGGATTTTCAAGGATATTGACTCAAGTAAATCAACATCGAGGATATCGTTTACCCCAAATGGGGAGCCATTTGTTGGAGGGTAAACGGACTTGTGTTGCGACTCACGGCGAAATTTGAATATGTGGTACGCATACGAAGGCTGCAAAGGAAGGCGTATGGCTTAAGAAATTCCTTTTGGATCTTCATGTGATACCAAGTCAAATTCGGCCCGTACCCTTTGCGTGATAACGATTGGGGCACGTAGCACGATCCGAGCCAGGTCTCCTGCGAAGCACATATTAAAGAAAGTACCATGATCCGATTTCATTGATAGAGGAATACGTGGTTACTAAAATAGCATGCGAGGAGAACCCCCACAGCGGAGACCCTTTTACTAGTCTCTTTCACGAGCGTGTGTTTAAGAAACATGTAAATTGTATGGGTCTTAAGAGGGTCCCAGGCTTACTTTAGAGTGAGTGGGAGTTGGTTACATATGTGCTTTAGAAGCAAGACAAGTTGTAATTTCATTTTATGATATAATAATATGAAGTTTTTTTGCACATTATATTTTACGCATAAGGTCTAGATTAGTGTAGCAGTATATGATCATGGATCGTCCATTGAAGACATGATCACAGGTTCTCATAATTAATGAATTGTCTCACAGTTATTAAATAAAGTTGGGTACTTTATTTAGACTGCAATATTTTATGAAATGATCAGTCTTGGTTATTATAAAATATTGGAATGAATTATGGCGATATTCTACGAGAGGATCGGAAGATTTAATCAGGATAAATTTATGTGAAAGGAAATCTCGAAGCGATATTCGATATATTATTTTCTTAATCAGTATATTATAAATAGATAAGTAAGTTTACTATGGTTCTTTGAGTGCTTCAATAAGTGAGGGCCTATGTTAAGCGACCAATATCTTGATAATTTGGGGATTATGGTATTTTGATTATCAAGTATTGTTATGGGAAATCTACAAAATGGAATTTGTGGCAGAAATATCCTCTTGACATGTTTCGGTACTCGGATATTGAAAGTCGGCGCGGTCTACATGGGATCCGTTAGAGAAGCGATAAGTCAGAGAATAAATAATTAGTTGATTCTGAAAAAAAATTATCGATTAATTATTGATAAATGTTTTTACAAGGAAAATGCATTTGATATTAAACATTATTAATTTTGGAATTCACATACGCGGGTTTTTAGTGGAGTAGCCGGGGATAAGATTCGGTCCCGAGACTTGCTTCTAAGCAAGTGGGAGATTGTTAGTTTATGCTCGAGAAGCAATCTGGGCCGTTGATCGAGCCTTAATTAATAATGGGCCATAGAAGGATCCCAAGCTAGCTCATTAGATAATGAGAGCCCATTTAAGCGATTATTAAGATACAAGAAGGAGCCCATTTATTGGGCCCAAGATGTTATAAAGCCCAAGGTGTTATAAAACCTAGGAGGGTTAGGGTTGTCATCTATAAATACATTGCTTACTAGCCTCCAAGGTTTTAAGTTTTTCTTAGCCTCCGAGTGCATAAAAACACCTTGTGAGAAAGCGAAGCCGAAAGGTTTGAGGTATTTCGGATCTAGTTTCTTTTTTGTGATCAGAAGTGCGCGCCCACACATATCGAGATGCATCACGTAAGAGGAAATAGCTTGGAAGGTCCTATGGATTGTAGAAGAGATTTTCTGCACTACTACAAGTTAGTAATGGGTGATGAAAATATATCTATCATACATTGTGTATTTAAGCTGTTCGGTCTGGCTTCATTTGTATGATTCCTTCGATGGCTCAAGTGTGTTGAGTGCTGTGATGATGTTCTTGTTGTGGAGGCGAAATCCCAGTAGCCAGTTTGTTAAGAGGGCACATGCTATTTCGGGCCAATCACCTGCGGTGATGATAGAGGTTTGTTGGATGGAGGGTGGGATGCCAAGTTGCGACTTAAGGTCCAAAGTATGGATCGTTCGTTGAATGATGATCATTAAGTTTATTAAGTACTTGAGACGGGGACATGGACATGAATAGGTTGAGTAAAAGGGCTAAGCGCCATTGATGAGAAGGTTGTTTCGAGCATTTTGGGAAGTGAGGGGCGAGGAGCGAGAGACAAGGAAGGATAGGATATTGCCACGACCGGCAAGAGATGGAGCTAGATAGTCGCAATTCCAAATGGTAATGGTGGTTGTGATGTCAGTCTTGTGACGCCTCGTTTTATATTTATATGCGTCCCATTTACGAAATAACCATGATATTGTCATTTGACTTTTGGATTCATTTGACCATGGTATGTTTTCCTGATTTTATAGACATATTGTCACTTGCAGAACTTTGACCGGAATCAAGTGTAATTCCTATCTGTCCTCAAAACCATAAAGTAAAAGAATAACAGAAATCAGTACCATTTTGCCCTACGAAATTAACACAAAACCTAAAGTTTTCAGTCCTTGTATTGGAGACTGGAAACACTATCCAATGCTTTAAAAATCACATCGATTGACTAAATCGAAAATGACCTGATTTTATATTTGGGGAATTTATGTTGATGTGTACTAATTCTAAGGGTTACTGGTTTTATTTCGAACCTGGCTAGCCCCCTCTTTATTTATTTTCTGCAACCTTTAGTAGGATACATTAACATAATTTCCTGTTTATCCTTTATATTTTATATGCCTCCCCTTGACCAAATGACCATTATCTTTGTCATTTGACTTTGAAGGATGGAATTTCACATAGACTGCTTAAGTTTGTGAATTCAAAGTTCCCTTTATTCAATGATAAAAAATATAAAAGTTAACTACAACGGTTCAAGTTGGTAGCTTTTGTATTGATGGTAGTTGTTGGATCCTCAAAACCCCACTTCTAACCAAAGTTTCCACCGTTATCTTTTGAATAGATACCTTCCCATTCAACTCTGTTCGGACGACAGTCAAAATAACTATTGAGATTCGCTCTAAGTGCTAAAAGGTAGAGATGTCAATCGGGATAGGATTTTAGACTTTCTATTATCTTTCCATTTATTATTTCTATCTCATTTCAATCCCTATTGGATTTAGAATTTTTATCTACATTTCTACATCCATAGGAGGATCACATACCCTACCATACCCTACCCTAATTCCTTATTTCAATTTATGAAATAAATTATATTAGAAAATCATGAATATAAAAAATAATTTGTCGTATAATACTAATAAGAATTATTATGATGTGATTTCATGAAACCAATAAAAATACAAGTACGATCAAACATTATACAATATCTACTTAATAAATAAATAAAATATATTAAGTTATATAGTAAATGTTTAATCGGGTTTGAGATCGAGATGGGTAAGATACATTCCAGAAAGGCAGTTCCCACCTAAATCCAAGAAATCTTTATGCTAGTTACTCGGATATTTAATTGATTCTAAAATATTCATTTATACTCTCCTCTATTCGAATGAAAATTGCCAATTTCTAGTAAAAAGGTGACAACATAACATAGCAACTTAATATGCAAAAATAAATAAAAATTAAAAAAAAGAAAGACAAGAATATGACACTAACCTCCGTTATTTACTGTTGGATGTGTTGACATCTTTTGCTCAAGGTTGTTTCTTGCCCACCAAACTCGAAAGACGAGGGTCGGTGGATGAGCTAGCATCAATAACACGATATTAGAAGAATGAACAAATAGTTAGTCAAAGAAAATAGCAAGGAAAAGTTGAAATGACAACTTGTACTTATTACATGGATATACATCTCCTATCAACAATGACCCCCATCTTCTCCCCCCACTATAAATATATAATTCGTAAAAATTAAAACAATCATCTATAACCAATAACCAAGGAGATGATGAGACTTTCTGTAAGCCATCTTCATCTTGTCCCTTTTTTCTACTCTATGATATATATGATGTGGAAATCTTGCCTTGTAATTTCATTGCCCCCGGGTTCGAGGGGTTGGTGCTTGAAACCGGTGTGCAGCCGCCGTGCATTAATGTTTTGTACAGCGAGAATGAGATAAGCAATTTTAATGCGGTTTGTAGGAGACATACATATAGAAACCATATATATATAGCTCCTCTATTAGTTGGTTTTCAATATTGATCGGGTTTAAAATAATAGGCGCGCAGACCCAGAATACGAGCCCAAATGTCAGGCTTAAGAGGAGATTAAGAAGCAGACCCAATACCAATGCTCGACCCTTGATGATATCCCCCAACCACAGGCCCAGAACGAGGACCCAATTCACCCCTTCAAAAGGTTGGTAATATAAATCAGTCCAAAGAATTCGTATTAAAGGAAAATACCCAATCTCCACCAATTAGGAAAGTAGGATATTTCCTAATCATTGCTCCTCAATTATCCCTTATTAATTGGTTAACGATAAGGAAAGAAAATCCCTCGCCCAGTGGAAAAAATATCGTATCATCCTCCAACAAGGAAAGATATCGTTCTATATCATCATTCAACTAGGAAAGTTGTCATGATGACCCATTATAAATACCAGGCCACCCCATCGGTGAAAGGTACACATAAGAAATTCATTCCCTAAACAGTTGATTTTCTCTTCCACGAAAGAATGGCAGGCACTTCGGAGGCAGCGGGTAAGCCCCGTGGATCCTTTTGTTTCTTATTTCCTTGAGAAGTAGGAACATCGAGTCGGCGGATCGGCCCGGCAATTCAGCCAGCTCAGCCGATTTCGATTGAAAAAGCATCATCGAGTTTAGCGCGTCACGTAGAACGGCCGGTTCCTTTACAAATAAAGTTGAACTCACCAGTGGTGATGGTATCAGCTTCGAGAACACAAGCAAGAACCGCACCAATCCCCCGAGGATCTTTGGAGCAACCAGAGAGGCGGCATGGAATGGCGGAGCCTCCGGAGAGTATACACTAGAAGCTACACTGCGCCCATCACCAGGCCTAGATGGAGACACTCAGTCTCGCAACTAACGTCTGGCTGCGAGTTGGAGCAACTCACCGGTTCATCTGGCATACTAGGGTAGCGACAGGGCGAGAGGCGAAACCCATCATCGAACGGCAACACCTCGACCCTCCTCGAGAAGCAGATGGAGAAGGAGAAATTAGCCAAGTTAGGGGGCATGACCCTTACAAGCCCCTCGGAGAGAATCGCAACGGGGAGAGGAATGGTAGGGACAACAAAGGCGATGGACCCATCCGCATCGGCGAGGAAGCAAAGGAGCGGTCGTGGGAAGCGAGAGGTTGGGGACATCATAAGAGCTTAGCCACATGAAGGGCGGTAAGGGCGAGGCTCCGGTCTCTGGGCCTTGGTACAACAGGCGAATCCCCATTCACTTCTTAGGGGTCTTTTTCCTCTTACGGAAAAATTCGAATCTTATGAAATCGAAGCAGCGTTTGTTTGACGAAAGACCCCATTGATCACCTCAACACATACAAGAACCAGATGGAGCTGCATGGATATCAGGACCCCATACGGTGCAGAGCCTTCGCTATCACGCTAAAGGGCCCAGCATTAGCCTGGTTTAACAAACTCCTGCCGTCTTCCATCTCATCATTCACAGAGCTTTCCATCGCATTCGTCTCCCACTTTATCGGACGAGGGCGTGCGGGAAGCCAAGTTATCCTGTCGGCCATGGGCGGGCTGTGGGGAGGCTTGAGGTCATATGTCCAAAGATTCAATGCGGAGCCGTTAAAGGTGGATATTCTCGATGAAAAGTTCGCCATTACTGCTTTCATCGCAGGGCTTACTAAAACGGTCGACAACATCAATATGGACAAGCTCGACATGCGAGACAAGGTGAAGCTTTTGACGCAACGCCCTCGGAAGAACCTTAGAGTGCGTGCGGCAGGCGACCCGGCTAAAACACCTCGTCTACATAGGATCTAAGCTAGCTGAAGACATCAAAAGCCCTCTCATCCGTTTTCTAACACAGAACATGGAGGTATTCGCCTAGAAACAGGAAGACATGGGCGGAATCTACCTGGCAGTGATCACCCACAGGCTGAACGTCAGTCCATCCTTCAAACCGGTCAAGCAAAAGAGAAAGAGCTTTGCCCTAGAAAGACAGAAGGCGATTAATGAAGAGGTCAGTGCCCAAGCTCACTCGAGCAAATGTCAGAGAGGTAGAATATCTACAGTGGTTGGCGGCGTTGTTCGTCAAAAAAAAGCAAAAGCGGCAAGTGGCGACTGCATCATTCCACAGAGATATCAACGGGCTGCCCAAAGATAGCTTCCCTCTACCTTGAATTGACCTTATAGTGGACGCCACGGCCGGTCATGAACTCCTCAAGCCTTCATGGAGCGCCTTCTACCATTCTGTCAGGTCGGTATGGATCCCGGCTGACGAAGACCTCATTCGTCATTGGGCAAGGAACCTACTGTTATCAAGTGATGCCCTTCGGGCTGAAGAACGCCGGAGAGACCTACCAAAGGTTGGTGAACAAGACATTCCAAAAGCAAATCGGAGCATCTATGGAGGTATATATAGATGACATGTTGGTAAAATTGGTAAAGGCCGAGCTCCTCATAACCCACTTAGGCGGCGTTCAGTCTGAAAGTTACAATATGAAGTTAAACCCAGCCAAATGCGCCTTCAGAGTCTTCGGCGGGAAGTTCTTGAGTTTTATAGTCAACAGCTGAGGAATAGAAGCAAACCCAGATAAGATAAAGGCCGTGCTCGATATGATACCTCCTTCAAACATTAAGGACATTCAACGCCTGACAGGAAGAATAGTTGCGCTGAGCCGCTTCTTGTCTAAGGCCAGCGACAAATGTCAACCTTTCTTTTAGGTTCTAAAAAAAACCCTTCCAATGGTATGCACACTACAAGGAGGCATTCACGTCACTTAAAACCCACCTGAGCTCTCCCCCCGTTCTAGTAAGCCCTTATGAGGGAGAACTCCTCACTCTCTACGGCCGTTTGGAGCTTCTCCAGCTAGTGTGAGTCTGGTTAGAAGAGAGCGGGACGAGTCACAGCAAGCCAGTCTTATAATGCTTCGAGCTGAGGGAAGCAGAGGAGAGGTATCCTAAGATGGAGAAGTTGATCCTAGCGTTGGTAACTACATCTAGAAAACTCAGGCCCAACCTTCCAGAAAGCTCATGTTGATCGAGTCCCAGCGAATATCGGATGAAGCAATCTTTGCTTAAACCGAAACCTCGGGAGGAGGCGATAAAGTGGGCTATAGAGGTGAGGTGAGTTAGACATCAAGTACAAACCAAGGTCGACGGTAAAATGATTCTAGCCGGATTTCATCATGGAATTCACCCGATGAAGTCATGGAAGCTACCAAGCGACCTGACCTCCCATCTGGAATTATCAGTGGACGGGGCCACGATACCCGAGGCGGTGCGAGGTCTAATCGACCTCTCAGGACGGGATGAATGTGGAATACGCCCTCAGTTCGACTTCCCGAGCCTCGATAACGAGGGCAGGTATGAGGATTGTCATATTTGGACTTAACCTCACCCACTCCATGGAAGTAAATTAGGTGGAAGTGACCGGCGACTCCCGGTGGTGGTAAGCAGGATAGAAGACTCTGAAGCCAGAGGTGAGAAAGATGATCCTATATCTGAGAAGGTGCGAAATTGCTTAAAAATTCATAAATTTGGAGTCAAACATGTACCAAGAAGCGAGGAGAATTCAGGCGATGCCTTAGCAAGCGCAACAACTCTGAAGGCACAGGCGGTGATACACCGAGCACCTGCGGGCCCATAGTAAGCATCGTGACGGAGAAGTCTCCCCTGTGATGTCTGAGCCAAGCTAGATGGACCCTATCTGGGATTACTTGGTGGAATTGCATTGCCAGCAGACTGAAAGGCATCAAGCTGGTAAGGTCGGCAAGATTCACCGTTCATCGGGGGACCCTTTATAAGTGAGGCTTCTCTACGCCCATTCTTAAGTGCATAGGGAAGGAAGCGCCCGACTACATGTAGGGAGGTACAGAGGCATATGTTGCTGCCAGCCAGACTCGGACCTTAGTAGGAAAAACGAGGCAAGAATTTACTATTGGCCCACAATGCTCAAAACCTTAACATGGCTGGTCGAGAAAAATGCAAGCTTATCGGGAGGCATGCGAGATCTCTCATCTCCCATATGAGCCTTGTGATGTCGATCCTTAAGCCCCAGCCTTTTCAGCAATGGGGGGCTAGACATATTAGGACACCACCATTGGAAGGACAATTGCATTATCATTATTGGCCAGTGGCTATTTTACCAAATGGTGGCCAGAACCCTTAGCGATAATCACATAATGAAGGTCACCTTGACTTAGTGTTGCGTTCTATAATATGCATGTTCGGGATCAGGGTCCTCGTGTCGATAATGGGAAACGGATTCGACAATCCTAAGTTAGGGATTTACTGGCAGAACTCGAATCCAAGAACCTGCCATCCCCGACTCATCGCGATCCAGTAATTGAGTAGAGTCCGCTATAAGGACTCTCGAGCGGCGAAGACTAAATTGGAAGAATCTAAAGAAAATGGTGAGTACCTCCCGAGGTGTTATGGGCCTTTGCAGAACTACGCGTAATTTAGCAACTGAAGCCATTCCTCTGTGTGCCGGCATTAGCTCTATCGAGTCGGATTAAGTCATCAGGGTCAATTTGCAAGCACCGAACACACAACGAAGAGGTTCTTCGCTAAACTTGGATCTCCTAGAAGAAAGAGAGTGAGAAAGCGAGAGTCTAAAGCGTATTGAGGACTATCAGAAAGACGGCAATTACTATGACCAAATGGTGAAGCCCGGGAGTTCTGAGCCCTAGCGACACGGTTACAAAAAAGCTTTTTTGCGGTAAGGGAAAGACCCCACATGGGAAGGTGGGACCTAGTGGGAAGAGGCCCTATGTCGTATCCCATGTGTCCAGGCTGGCAGCTCACGAACTCCAGGACAAAAGAAGGAAAGACCTGCCCCACTCATGGAGCAGAACACCTCAGCGGTTCTACCCAGTAAGACCTTGGAATGTAGTCTTTAGTAAGAATCAACGTTCGATTTTTAAGTAAAGATCGCTATGTTCATTTTAGGATTGTTTAAATTGTGATGGATTGAAAAATGAATTATAATGTAATGATAAGCAGGCTCGACTTCCAGGTGGGAGCTCCCAGCGCATGTTTCTAAGATTGTTCTTTATGTCGAAGGAATTCTGATCGAATCTGATACATTCAACGAAGCCGTTCCTAGTATCTTAGAGACAAGCGGTACAAACAATTCTCTACTCCTTAGAAAGGAAAAACCCACAAGGATAAAGAAAAGAGAGAGCAAGGAGCTCGGTTGGCAGAAGCTCTAAAAAAGTCACATAATACAAATACAAAATTTCATTGCAGGGAAGTTACAATCACCTCAGAGGGTTACAAAATCTTTCTTTGCATCTCAGAAATTACAATTAGAAAAACAAATTAGTCATCGGCCAAAACACAGGTCAGTGAGAACCACCGAAAGGGAAAAGAGAAAGAGGAGAAAGGAAAGAGAGAAAGAGAAGGGAGAGGGAAAGAAAAGGACCAGGCAGGGACTTCAAGTTTTCCTTTGAAGCACACCATCCCTCGAATCGTTCCCTAACTGCACAGTTCCATCAATGGGCATAGCTAGGGAACAACACAACTCCCATAAGGGAGGAACTAATGAAAAACACAACTTCTACAAGTGGTAGGCCATCGAAACCAAATGTCGGCCTGCTATCACCGGACAGACTTCGTGCAGTGATGACCAAACCTTGACACTTCATTATGCGCGAACTCCAACTCTGTTAAAGAGAGGAAGAAGTTTGGAAGCAGTATGACAGAGAAATTTGCTATTTATAAAATCGAGGACACTTGGAAACCGCCTTGCGATCAGGTCCCGATTCTCCATAAATCAGCGTGACCAAAACCGCGCTTTTTCAAGGAAGGAGGGGAAGGCGAAGCGAAAGAGCCATGTAGCTCAAGAGCCACATAGCCCAATCTCAAAAAGGCCGTATTTCGGTTCATAAGAACATAATGTGACCTAGAAGGTTAAGTAGCCCTGCGAACCATGTAGCTTTCAGAGTGATAGCTTAGATTCTGAGCATAATTACTCGGGGGAAGGCCAAGTAGCCACGGGAGCCATGTAGCTCGAAGGAGCCCAAGCCGACTCAGTTTTGAGCTTAATTGCTCAAAGAGCGGGAGGCAAGCCCGAGGCCAAGAAGCCAAGGAGCCATGTAGCTTAGGAGCCCAAGCAGCTCAGTTTTTCAGAGCTTAATTGCTCAAAAAGGCAGAATAGCCCAGAAGGCCAAGTAGTCAAGGAGCCATGTAGCTCAAGAGCCCAATAGCTCAAAATACAGAGCATAACTGCTCAAGGAAGGCTAAGTAGCCACAGAGCCATGTAGCTCGGGACCCGATGGCTCGGAGCCTAGTAAGCTCGGTCTGAGCATATTGCTCAAGGAGGCCAAGTAGCCACGAGGGCCATGTGGCTCGGGGCCAGTGGCTCAGTTACAGTATATAACTTGCTACTCAAGGAAGGCCGTAGCCACGGGCCATGTAGCTTAGGAGCCCCGAAGCGGCTCGGTTTACGAGTATAGCGCTCGAAGGCCCAGTAGCCACGGGGCCTGTGTAGCAAGGCCCAGTAGCTCGGATCTGGCTTGCTTGCAGGAAGGCCAAAGTAGCCACAAAGCCATGTAGCTCGGGGCCTAAAGCGACTCAGTTTCAGGCTTAATTGCTCAGCGAGAATGGCTGGGGGCCAAGTAGCCATGGGTCGTGTGGCTCGGGAGCCTGGTGGCTCGGTTACGGGCATGGCGCTCGAGGGGCCAGTAGCCATGGGGGGCAAGTGGCTCGGGGCCCGATGGCTCGGATTACGAGCATAGCGGCCGGGAGGCCGAGTAGCCACGAGGCCATGTGGTTCGGGGCCTAGCGGCTCGGTTTTGGGAAGCAGTGCCGAGTGGGAATGGCTGGGACGAGTAGCCATGGAGTCATGTAGCTCAGGAGCCTAGTAGCTCAGATTACAGAGCATAACTGCTCAAGGAAGGCCAAGTAGCCACAGAGGCAAGTAGCTCGAGGCCCGATGGCTCAGTTACGAGACGTAACTTCTCGAGGAAGGCCCAGTAGCCGGAATATGTAGCGGAGCCCAGCTGACACCGGTTTTGAGCTGGTGTTCAAAGGTAGAATGAGGGCCAAGTAGCCACGGAGTCATGTAGCTTAAGGCATTAGCTTAAATTCTGACATCGCCCCTTTCGAGGAGGCCCAGTAGCCACGGGCCGAGTAGCTCGGGAGCTGATAGCTTAGATTACAGAGCATAACTTCTCAAGGAAGGCCAAGTAGCCACGGAGCCATGTAGATCAAGAGCCCAAGTAGCTCAGTTTTTTAGAGCTTAATTGCTCAAAAGGGCACAATAACCTAGGAGCCCCGAGTGGCTCGGTTTGTAGGATTTCGGCGCTTGAGGGCGGGCGGCCTGAGGCCGAGATAGCTCGGTTTAGGGCTAAGCAACTCGGAACTGAGAGCAGGAGCCAAGCAGCTCAAATCGGCAAAGCGATAAAAAAAAGGGGTAAAATTAATCAATGAATCTTTGTATATCAACGAAAAGTCAATGTCAGAAGCAATACAAAAATCAGGGCTGGCGCCGGGATACATGAGTTAAAGTAAAAAGCCTGGCGCACGGTGGGGCCGGGCTTGCGGAGAATCAGGGGTAAGGCGAGACCTTGGCGCAAGCGAGAGGTTAGCCTCCGGAGGAACCCGAAGATCATCGAGCAGGGGAGCACGATCAAGGGCCCCCGAAAGCACCTCGGTGCTCCCATCAGCCTCATCCTCGGAAGCAGATTCTTCTACCTCCTTATCAATAAAGCTGAATGTTGAAATCTAGGTCTAGGAAAGCTCGAGAAGCCCTGCGCTGGAAGGCTAGCCACCCGGAGGTCCATTTGGTGCAGGCCTCATCTCTGAGCTCCGCTATCACTTCGCTCCCTCCGGTATGAAGCTTCCCTGCCTCTCGAGGTCCATGCAAGAAACATCGAGCTCATGGTCAGCGTTCCGGGTTTCAACCTCGAGCCTCTTGGCGAACCAGGTCGCCCGTCACTTTGCACTGAGTCACCCTTATGGCCTGCAACTCCTCTTTGGCCATATGATCGTCTTGTGACCTTCATGTCCTTTTAGGCCTTCTTTTTTTTATCCTCGGCTCGCGCCCTCGCCGTCGAAGCATGCTTTAGGTCAGACCTATGCTTTGCAGCTCTGGTCAGTCTATAAGGCTCAAGGCATTACCTCTCGGAGGGTTAGGGAAGCAACCTTAGCCTTGTAGATTTGCCACGCCCAGGCGGAGCCCTCGGTAAGGCGGCCTTCCTTGCCCGGACCTTTGGCGTAAGTAATACACCAGCAAAACGAGAAGAGTCGATTAACAAAGCTGACAATAAAGAAAGGATCATGAAAGGTGCTTGGATGTACAAAAGCGGTTCCCTGAAGCAGAAGAGCCAGAGCCTCCTCAATGGACAGGGCATCCACCTTCTTGAGGTCGGAATCGCGAAGGATGGAGGAAACAGCCCCAACGACGAGCTCCGCATGAGAAAGCAGAGAGTCCTCACTCCCTACAACACCAAAGCGATCCCTCCTCACTTCATCTAGCATTGCAGGAGAGGGCGCGGCACCCCGCAACATGGGACTCTAAACAGAAATAGGAAGAACCTCCAAGGGGGGCTTAGCCACCCCTCACAGAAAGTCTTCGGCCAGACGAGAGATGAAGGTGAAGAGAGGACCCCCACCTTTGGGATCTTGCCGACGGGGCAACTAGAGAGTCGAGTTTTCAGGCACTGCTCCTCTTCTTCTTTGCTAGCACCTCTAAGCGGGCCCAAAGCTCTCCCTGTGTAGGCTTCGCGACAAGGGGCTCCGAAACAGAAGGTGAAGAGGACTTTGAGACAGGGGGATTCATGACGGAAAGGGGAGAAAGGTCTCGAAGGAGTCGGGCGGGCCTGCGGACAGTGCGGGAATATGTCGGACCTAATGAGCTCGGAATGAGGCGCGCGGGCGCATAACCGGCTTTCGCCCTGCATCTCTTCGTCTTGGGACTAGGCGGAATCGAGCACGGCCACAGCGACAGGGCAATGTTAGAAATATCCTATAGCTTTTGAAAACCAGGCCAAACCAAAGTGAAGGGAAGCTCACGTAGGTTCTCAGGAGTAGTCCAGACGATCGGAATGCCAAGTGTGTCCTCCGGTCGAAAAGGATTGATGCGCTCCGGTGACGTGCTAACAAAAATAACGTTCCTTCCGGTACCCCTGGGAGAGAAGGCGAGGTTCGAAATAGTCGACTTGGCGTTGGGCGCAGAATATAAAGCCTTGACGGTCTCCTTCTGTTGCCAGAAGAAGTCTAAAAGAGCATGGCTATCTTTGGGAACACCAGACCTGTCCTAAACGATTAACAACCCTACGAGGAACACCCGGAGAAGTTGGGGAAGGCGAAGACGGGGCGGTTGAAATCTTTGCGAGGAACCCTTTTATAAAGGGATGCAAAGGAAGTGGAGGCCATTCTCGAATAGCCACCTTAAAAAGCACACCATCTTGGGCACTTGGACGTAAAGTTAAGCACGTCGGGCACCAAACCTAGACCCAAGCGGAGCCCGGCGGTGCAAGATCTCACCATAAAGGTTCCCGACTTAATAACTAGGGCCACGGCCTCGGCATTTTAATATGTGACCTTAAATATTCGAGCCGCTGGGATGTCGGATTTCACTAATTTTCCCTTGCCTTACCCAGGGAAGGAGAGTTCCACCGGGGGTAACCGGGTGAACCACCATGGCCAGCTGGCCAGGATGCCACAGCCCACCACTTTCAACACGAGCAGACGCCTCGGTGGGTCCTCTATCTCCTTGAAAATAGAAGCGACTAGGACCCATGGAGATATACGGGGCTAAGCGAGGAAAAGGGGTGAAAAATGTCTGAACCTGCCAAGCAAACCCTAAAACCTCGAAAGACTTGGCTTGGACGGACAAGGAAGAAAGACATACGATCGAGAAGCAGACGAGAGACACTACCCACAAGAGATATCGGGAACCACCAAAGCGGCCACCCGAGCGATATCGGGACAAATTTCAAGAAAAAAGCCCAAACTGCGAGGCAAAAAGCTTCAGAATAAAAGGAACAAGTGCAAGCGGTCGAGGTACGTGCATTTTTAAGGAAAATGAAGCCACACGGCGAAATAAGCGCGAAAGTCGAAAACCATCATTATCATGGGCGTGGGGACGGCGACAAAGCCTTAATCAAGCCATCACACGAGAAGCCACGTGGAGTCACACCTAATCGAAGCGTCTGGCCCTTGCCTACACTCGCTTTAGTCAAAGGCGGCGGGGTGGTGAGTTTAAAATAATAAGGCGCGCGGGCCCGAGAACACGAGCGAATGTCGGAGCTTAAGGAGATTAAGAAGCAGGCCCAATACCAATGCTCGGCCCTTGATGATATCCTAACCACGGGCCTAGAGCAGATTGATTACCTTCAAAATCTTTGTAATATAAATCGGCCCAGGTGTATTAAAGGAAAATACCTAATCTCCACCAATTAGAAAAGTAGGATATTTCCTAATCATTACTTCTCAATTATCCCTTATTAATCGATTAACGATAAGGAAAGAAAATTCCTTGCCCAATGGAAGAAATATGGTATCATCATCCAACAAGGAAAGATATCATTCTGTATCATCATCCAACTAGGAAAGTTGTCATGATCACCCATTATAAATACCAGGCCACCCCATCGGTGAAAGGTACACATAAAATTCATTCCTTAAACAATTGATTTTCTCTTCCACCGAGGAAAAGGGCCGGCTTAGGCATCGAAGAGTGGTAGAACCCGCCCGATCCTTTTTATTTACCTTGTTTTGGCCCGCGAGGAACGGACAGAAATCGAGTCGACGGACAGCCTTAGTCAGCCAGCTCCATACAGTTTGATTAGAAAAACATATTAAATATATAAAGTGCTTCTAATTCATATCTTGGGTCAAAAATCATCACAAACGCATAATCAAACAAATTTATTTTATGTACTATCAACACAAAACAACACTCTGGAGCCATTTCACAGACAATCTGACGAAGATAAAAAGGAAAACAAATAATAAAAAAGAACAAAAGCATTTTAAGAGTGTTGAGTGGTCTTGGTGTTACTGTTACAAGGGGAGGTAATGTATCCAAAACAACATCAGATATTGTTTCTTGCTCAATATCTTGGCTAAACCAAAATTGTAGATTTTGGTTTGCCCTTGAAAATGGAATCTAATAGAAATGATCACGGGGAGAGCACTGAAATCTTGTTATTCCCATATAATGTGGGTGTAGTGTGGAGCTTGCACGGCTCCGATGGAAATTCTATCCTTGTTGCATGGCCAATCCAAGAATGAAAACTTGGACTTGTATTGGTGGAAGTTGAGAAGCAATGGATAGAAGTGCCCATACCTTTTACTGTGAAGCCATGTTCAAGATCTATTTTCATGTACTCTGTTGTATATTGGCTCATTATTTTACTCCAGTACAATCATGTGTTCTTGGTTGTGGCACTAGAAAAGACTCCTTATTTAGATTCAGAGATTAACAACCTTTAAAATGAGGTTGTTAGTCAGTAACAACTTCTGTGACTTGTAGAAAAAGTCTTCTCTTCCTATATAGTTAGATGTAGGGTTCTGTAAATAATACAGAGATAGAAATGTAACTGATTCTCTCTGGCTTCATTGTAACGTAGACTGAGTTCTCGGTAGGAGATGGAAAACATATGGAAATATAGTTAGTTTCTCTCCATTATCTTCTTCTTGAATTTATGATGCTTTGATGCTGTACCAAGATTTTTGGGTTTTCTTTTTGTTTGATGTCACAGTGTAGGATTTAATCTCTTAAATGGAATACGTTCATCTTTGGATAAGTAAAGTATGCCAAACAAATTATAAGCGGAAACATACTGAATTCTCTATTGATAAATCTATCTTTTGGAGTCTTGTGGTTTCATCTTCCAGTAGAGCGCTGACTCTCAAATCCTCTTTTGATGATGGGATGTCAAAAGAATGAGCATACTTTTAATTTGGGGACCATAACCATTTATATAGGGTGAAACCCTAGGTTTACAATTTCTAGTATGGCCGATCATAGAACTAGAAACTATGGCGGTCTCACACACATATGGGGTCCACATAAATTAGATGCATAAAGCCTAAATACCTAAACCATATTAGATCACTTTATTTAATTGGGATCGACTTTGTTGTCTTGTATACAATTATACACACATATAAGCCCATATAATAGATTAAAGAATTCCACGACAATCTCAACGAAATTTATATGCGTTACCTTACAATTGCGTATCAACTTTATGAGCTCAGAATTTTGCTATTATTACTGAATGCATCTGCAAACAATCCGGTCCATCAATTATGCTAACATAGGATCAAAGCGACTTTTTCTTCATTTAATCATAACTAAGCCCATCAATGGTCACAAATGTCGATATAACCAAATGACATGGATCAAGCATGGATGTGTAGCATGGAAATTACAAGCAACGTGATCTCAACATGCTTATTTCCTGGTCTAACCATGTATGAGTGAGATCAATTTTTAAATAAGTTCGGAGACAAGAAAAATAAACCAAACACTTTATAACTAAAAATAATCTCAAATGAATCAACAGCGTATCCCGAAATGATAGTATAATGTGTCTGGTCTAAAAATCATCTAAAAATACAAACTCTCCTTTGAAACTAAATATCCTGAAAATATACAACACCCATATGAGTAGTGTGCTCATGAAAGACCTTGGGTGGCACTCTCTTAGTAAGCGGATCCGCAATCATGGAGTTTGTCCCAATGTGTTGAATAGACAACTGTCCACTCTAAACTCTCTCCTTAACAATCAGGAACTTGATGTCGTATGCTTTGAGCTTTGTAGAGCTCTACATTGTTATTGGAATATAATCTTGTCGAGTTATTGTCTAAAATATCTTAGTGGTCTTTCAATAGTGTCCACGTCTACGCAGCCCCGTGACAAAATTTCGCAACCACCATCCATGGTTAGATGCCTCAAACATCATATATAAACTCTTTGCCATGGTGGAAGGAAGAAGCTATGCGTGTCCGCTTAGCACTCTTCCAAGAAATAGCTCCTCCAACAAGCATGTAGATATAGCCCGAAGTGGATCTTCTACTATCTTAGCATCCGGAAAAATCGGAATCAGAATAGCCAATGATCTCCAATTGATCCGATTTTCTGTATGTGAGCATAAAATCTTTTGTTCTCTGTAAATACCGCATGACCCTTTTGGCTGCTTTCCAATGATCAATCCCTGGTTACTTAAGTATCTCTAAGCATTCCAACAATATGCGCAATATGTCAAGGACATGACACGAGCATACATCGGACTCCTACGGTGAGGCATAAAGGAATCTTTTGCATTTCTTTAGTTTCTAAATGTCGTCGAGCAAGCATAAATTGTTTTATCTCCGCCCAGACACGGGGTGTCACTTGGTTTTTACAATCACATACCAAACCTTTTTAAGTACCTTATCGATATAGCTCTTTTCTTGATAATCCAAGAATGCCTCGAGAATGATCTCTATATATCTGAATTCCCCAAAGAAACAAAGAAGTCACAAGATCTTTCATTTGATTTGCTTTGATAGGGAAATCTCTTGGTTGCCGTCTGATAACTTATATCATTTGTGGCTAGCAGTATGTCATCAACATATAAAACCAAAAAAATGTACTTACTCCCACTAAACTTGTGGTATATACAATCATCCGCCAAGTTCATCTCAAAACTGAATGAGATGACAACTTGGTGAAATTTGTAATACCATTGAAGAGATGCTTGTTTGAGTCCATAGATGGATTTCTTTAGTTTGCAAACCATTTGCTTTGCCTCTCTTGACACAAAGTTTTCTAGTTGCACCATATAAATTGTCTCATCAATGTCACCATTGAGAAAGGTCGTCTTAACATCCATCTGATGTAACTCAAGATTAAAATGTATACTAATATATTATTATCTGAAAAGAGTCTTTTGAAGCGAAGAAAAGTCTCTTATATTGATATCTTCTTGCTACGTGTAAAGCCCTTTGGGTAGAGCGAGCCTTGTACCTTTCTACATTGCCTTTTGAATCCTTCTTGATTTTAAATATCCATTTACAACCAATGGGTTTTGTCACACCCACACACGTTTTTCGGGCCAGCGAGAGCAAATGCAGGACTCTTTACTGATTTTTTGACGACCCGGTACTGTGGGTATGGCCCTGCTCTTCATAAATCAAGGAGAACTACCACAGTGGTGTCATCAAAATCTATACACGTTTACCAAGTCCCATTTACAAATACAGCCACCTTTTATTTTACAGCTGAGAGCGCGGAACCTACATAGTGAACCCTTACAAGTGTGTTGGCCCAGTTGTATGCGGATGTTTGCTGACGTCAACTATCTGTACCTACATGGATTAAAAACCAGTGCTAAGCTGCAGCTTAGTGAGGAAACATATCTTATAACTTATACGGATGCCTGAAGCATATACCGCAATTATAATAAGTGTATAACCATAACGGATATCGAAATTTCGTAAGATTTCATAACATGGACTTATACAGTACTTAAGCTCATAACAGTCTTATGTTTATTCAGGACTTCCATAGGAGTTACAGGCTTATTCTTATGCAGGACTTATACTTATAATAGACTTATTTTCACGGACTCGTAGGAGTTACGTAACTTATCAAATGTCTACTTCATAATGTGTACTTATGTGTATCTCAAGGACTCCCGTAGGAGTTACGTAACTTATGCTTATGCTATAGTTTAACTTATTCGGAGGTGCACCAGAGGGTACCACAGATTACTTTAACGTATACCTGCATTTCGGAGCACATACTTGTCTTACCTGAACTTATAATCGGGTCTTACCAACTTTATACCGTCTTACTTTAACTTATATATGTATTTCTGATACGTAAGGTCTCGTAGGTACTACGTAACATTTTATCGGTACAAAAGTACCAGAGGGTACTACGTAACGTATTCCTATACGAAGGTACTGTGAGGTACCCACCGGGACTTATACTTATCTTACTTGATACGAGAGTACTCGTAGGTACTCATTAACTTGTACCTTATTTATCGACATAAGAGCATCTTGTAGGTACTACGTAACTTAATCAACATACAAGAGTGACTGAGGCAGGTCACTACGAGCTTAATCGATACAGGATAGAACTACTCAGATATTGTGAAATTCGTGAGTTTCACCTAATCCAGACTGAGACAGACATATTCGCATACGTGGCTTACTGTGATACATGAGTACCCGTGAGGTACCACAGATCTTATTCGGGATACGTGACTTATCGTATACAAGACTTTATCGATATAGAGTGATGACATGTGAGTACCCGTAGGTACTACGGAACTTAATCAAATATAGGAGCAAATTCGTAGGTACTACGAATCCCATCGATCATCGTGATACGTGAGTACCCCAGTACCACGTAACTTGATGAAATACGAGTACCCTATAGGTACTACGTAACTTAATCGAATATAGGAGTGCCCGTAGGTACTGGGCGTAACTTCTGCAGACAGGACTTAATCGTAGACGGAACTTATTCAAATACAGGAGTACCCGTAGGTACTACATAACTTATATGAATGTGAGTACCCATAGGTACTACAGGACTTATTCAGATACAAGACATAACTTATTCAAATACAGGAGTATCTGTGAGGTACTACTTTAACTGCATCGATCGTGATCTCATTCGCATACATGGCACCCGTAGGTACTACGTAACTTATTCAAATACGTGGGAGTACCCTTAGGTACTACTGAATCCCATCGATCAGACTTAATCGTGAGACAGGAGTTAATCAGAGACAGGAGTACCCGTAGGTACTACAGAACTAAATCAGAGATAGAACAGAACTTAATTAAATACAGGAGTACCCGTAGGTACTACAGAACATAATCAGATACAGGAGGACCCGTAGGTACTGGCAGAGCTTAATCGAGACAGAGTAACCCGTAGGTACTACGTAACTTATTCGCAGACGTGACTTGTCGACAGGAGTACCCTTAGGTACTACGTAACTTATCAGATAACAGAGTACCCGTAGGGTACTACAGACGTATCGACACGTCATCTTTACTCTTATTCTTATCTGTCTTATCATATGTCCGTTCGACTATCTGTAATTCAATATAAGAAATGAGTAGGACGCAAGTATTACTGGGTACCCGAAGGTACGACATAGTATCAGTGCCAGCACCAGCAGGAGTACCGGAGTACTGAACAGGAGTGCCGTAGCACTAATCAGGACAGGAGTGCCGTAGCACTAATCAGGAGTACCGAGGTACTAATCAGGAGTGCCGGAGCACTAATCAGGAATTCCACTCATTCATTCTTTGGTCCTAGGTAGTCATATGATCATATATCTTTCATATATTCTTGTTCCTCTATGAATCATCTTTACTCAGAAATTGGAATCATTCCAATCGGATCTTTCAAACTCAAGTTATGGCATTTTCATGCCAACTAGTCGGTTTACCGATTTTACACTCGGGACTGTTTGTATTACTCATTTTTCCGGGGTCTTAACTTCATATTTTGACACTATGTCCTTATACTCCTTTAAAGTTAAGGTTCTAAGGGTTCTATTCCAACTGAATCACCTACCCGAGCACTGAATCCTGCCACGTCCAAAAATAACCCTGACTACTCTATGTTCAAAGCTGGAACCAGAATTTGGCTTGCACATGGCCCCACTTTGAGTGAATTTTTAGGCCACTTAGGATCAGAATTTGACAATGCCTTCTCTTTATGTTTGGTTCTCCTTGAAGTCTATTTTACGTAGCCACTTGAATCACTCAAATCGAATAATAAATGAGAAAGTTATGACCAAAATACGAAAACTGGTCGAAACTGGGAAAGCAGAACAGGTTGTACCGGTACAAGTCTAACTTGTACCGGTACAAGTTGGCCAAAAATGACCAGAACACAAGTTGTACCGGTACAAGTTCAAATTGTACCGGTACAAGTCTCCGAAAAGTGCCCAGAATGTGTGTTTTCTCACCTTTTTCCATACTTTTGATACTCAAATCAATTCTACACTTCAAACACACATCAAAACCATTTCCAATTCACCTTGGAATCTCTTTTCTATTCAATTCATCTTTCAATTCTTATCATTCTTTCAAAGACTTATCATGAATTACTTCAAAACCCATTCCAATATGGGTTATAACTCATACACAAATCAAACTCAAGGATTTATTAGGATTTATTCTAAACCCTAATTCAATTACTCTTAATTAATTATGAATTCATCCTCAAAGAGAGGATTTCATGAGCTCAGGCCATATGGGGTTTCCACCCACCTTACTTGCCATCATTTTTAAAGGTTAAGATGAAACCCTAGCAAAAACCCCATGTTTGGGGACAACCACAACCAAACTGGGCATGGCAATTCATACATAACTTAGAACTATAGCCAAAGTTAGTTTCCATACCTTGTTGGTTTGATCTCCTCCTCCTCTTCTTCTCTTCTTCTCTTCTTCCCCTCTTTCTTGGCCTTCACGGTTTTTTCGCCTCTTTGAGACCAATTTGGTCTTTAAATCATGGATTTGTTAAGGCTATGTTTGGCCAAGACAAAACCCATTTTTTTTTTGGCTTCTTTAACTTCATTTTTGCATTTAGGCCCATAACTCCTTCTATTTATAAATAAACTTTCCTTTATTTCATTTCAGCCCATAGTCTCATCAATTCATATCTTTCGCCCCCTTTGACACCCTACAATATTGCCCTTAAGTCTCGTACAAATTCCTGCATCTAACTTCCTTTGCTTCGTGAGATTTAACTCACGAAACATTCAAATTAGCTTACAAAATACTCCTAAACATGTCGAAAAACGACTAGGTATATTTTTAGTGTTACAGTTTCAAGGCACCTTCAAGCAATGGTACAAGTTCCCAAACATCATTGTCCTTCATGGACTTCATCTCTTCATTCATGGCATCAATCCACTTTGGAGAGTTAGAACTTTCAATGGCCTGACGGAAGTTGACTGGATCATCTTCCACCACACCAATGTCAACCTCATGTTCTTGGAGAAATACAACATAATCATCCGAAATTGCGCTTCTCCTATCTCTAGTGGATCGCCTTAATGGCATAGGTTCTTGAGGTTGTAGAGTTTGTTATTCTGGAACAATTTGTTGAACTTGAGCAGGAGGATCTACAACATTGTCTTGATCTGGAATTGCTTCTTGAACAATATTAGGAATAGAAGTCTTTAATCTTTTCTCCCCCCACAAACTCAACATCCTCAAAGAACTGGGCATTTCCCGGATCAAAAATGGCCTTAGTAGTGGGATCATAAAACTTGTAACCCCTGAATCTTTGAGAATATCCAATAAAGTAACAATTGATAGTTCTTGAGTCCAGTTTCTTTTCATTTAGCCTATAAGGCCGTGCCTAAGCTGGACATCTCCAAATGTGCAAATGCTGCAAACTAGGCTTTTTGCCTGTCCAAATCTCATAAAGGGTTTTATCAATTGCTTTAGTTGGAACTCTGTTTAGTATATACAATGCGGTCTTTAATGCTTTACCCCAAAGTGATGCTTTTAAGGTAGAATGACTGATCATACTCCTCACCATATCCTTAAGCGTTATGTTTCGTCTTTCAGCAACACCATTCATGCTAAGCATACCTAGCATAATGTACTGTGGGACGATACCGCATTCCTCTAGGAATTTAGCAAGCGGTCCAAGACGTTATTCACCTGATCCGTCATATCTACCATAGTACTCACCACCACGGTCAGACCTGACGCTTTTAATCCTTTTGTTGAGTTGATTCTTAACTTTAGCCTTATAGTTTTTTAACACATCCAAAGACTGTGATTTGTCATGAATGAGATAAAGGTAAACATATCGAGAGAAATCGTCTATGAACGTTATAAAATATGTTTGACCATTCCAAGAAGTCGTAGGGAATGGCCCACAAATATCCATATGTATAAGTTCTAAGACATCGGAAGCCCTATTAGCACCTAATCTCTTAACGTTTGTTTGTTTCCCCTTAATACAATTAACACAAGTGTCAAAATCCATAAAATCAAGGGGATCGAGAATTCCATCAGACACGAGTATCTCAATTTTCCTTTTGGAGATGTGACCTAATCTCTTATGCCATAATGAGGCAAAATTCTCACTAGTTAATTTACGCTTTATACCTACTGTACTTACATGCAAGGACTCATTAAATGAAGCAATAGTGTCAAGAAAATATAAATTATCGTAAGGTAATAAAGAACCAGAACCAACCAAATTTGAATTTTGATAAAGAATGACTTTTCCATTTCCAAATGAACAACAATAACCAGATGTGTCCAAAATAGGAACATAAACCAAATTCCATCTAAGAGACAGTACAACATGAGTCTCAATCAAATCCAAATCAAATCCAGTTTTTAACAATAATCTAAAAGTCCCAATTGCCTCAACTTCCACCGGATTACCATCACCAACATAGATGTATCTTTCATCATCACTCGTTTCTAAGAACTCGTGCACCTTCATGTATTAATACCCAATGTGAGTTGTTGCAGTCGAATCTAACCACCATGTGTGTCTAGGTACCGAAGTCAAATTAACCTCAGAACAAACCAAACTAAGAAGCATACCTTTCTTTGCACGCCATGCGTGATAATTGGTGCAATGCTTCTTTACATGACCTTCAGATCCACAAAAGTAACAACCATTCAAATTGTCATCCTTTTTCTGCTTCTTTTGTGATTCTGGAACCTCAACTGCCGTAGTTTTCTTTCTTGTATTCCTTTTGTCCTTAGATGCCATGGATAAGTGAGCACTTTCTATCTTATCACGCTTCAACCTTTCCTCTTCTTAGACACAATGTGATATGAACTCATTAAGATACCATGTAACACCCCGAAATATACCCTAGTCATTTTCGACATGCTTAGGGTATTTTGTAAGCATAATTTGACTATTTCGTGAGTTAAATGCGAACACTAAACGAGACCAAAATTTATTAAACTGTTGACAAGATTGTAATTTGTCCAAAAGGCCTAAAAGATATGGATTAGTTAAAAATTGGAGGCCAAATGAAATAAAGGAAACTTGAAATACAATACAAGAGTTATGGGCTTAAAGCAATAATGAAACTAAACCCAAAAACGGGTTTTTGGAGGCCAAACAAGGCCTAAGAAAATCTGGATTTAAACAACATCTCCAAATTGGGAGAACCCGTAGAGAAGAAAGAAGGGGAGAAGAAGAGGAAAAGGAAGAGAAGAAGAGAAGAGGAGCCAAGCAAGCCAAGGTATGAAAATATGACCTTTATCATGGATTCTATGATTATGTATGACTTTCCATGCTTGTATGATTAATAGCTTATCTTAAACTGGTTTTGTTAGGCTTATCTGAACTCAAAACAGGAAAGTAAGCTTGGTAAAACTTTGAATAGAACAAGAAACATATGAAATCCTCCCTTGAGGTTGATCTATAGTTCAATGGCAAGTAATTGAGTTAGGTTTAGAATAAACCCTAACTATTCTTACATGTTAGGGTTATGTATGCATCATAACCCATATTAGAGTGGGTTTGAGAGTAATTCATGAAGGATTTGAAATAAGAGAAGCACGAGAGTAAAGAATTAAGTAAAATTGAGGCATGGATGAATTCGAATGGCTTCGAGGTGTTTATGGTATGTAGTTGATGGGAATCAAAATATGGAAAAAAGGGAAAACACAATAGCCTGAGATTTATAATAAATTCAGACACCCTTGAATGTGTACCGGTACAATCTCTTCCAGACCAAAGTAAAATTCTAAGACACTTTAGGGGTGTACCCCAGACACCCGCGATGCTCTGTTCCTAATTTCGACCAGTTTTCGTATTTTGGCCATAACTTTCTCATTTCTTATCCGATTTGAGTGATTCAAGTGGTCAATTAAAATAGACTTCAAGGAAAACCAAACCTAAAGAAATAGGTATCGTCAAATTCTGGCTCTAAGTGGTCCAAAAATTCACTCAAAGTGGGGCTATGTGCAAGCCAATTCCTGCATCCGTTTGAACATAGAGTAGTCCATTGTTTCGATTTAACTTGATTCCCAGATTCGAATTGGGTGATTTCAGTTGGAATAGAACCCTTAACACCTTAAATTTAAAGGAGTACAAAGAACTAGTGTCAAATATGGAGTCAAGGCACTGGAAAATGAGTATTTCAAACTGTCCCTCGGGTAAAATCGGTAAACCGACTAGTTGGCATGAAAATGCCATAACTTGAGTTTGGACGATCCGATTGGATTGATTCCAATTCCTGGGTAAAGTAGATTCATAGAAAAATAATAATATGTGAATAAGGTGTGATTACATGCTCATCATATCTTACCAGTACATGGAATACGATCTGTCATGAACGCATAATGTGGCTAAAATGCCCTATTATAAAATAGTAAGTTACTGAACTCATATAATTGTAAAACTACCTAAGACCGCTATTAACCCGACACAAGACTCTGCTCCGATTAGTACTGTCCTCTTGTTAGTGCCCTAAGACTCGATTAGGGTACTTCCCAGATTCCCGCTAGTGCCCAAGACTCGATTAGCACTTCTATTCTCTAGTGCCCGGGCACTCCCGATTAGTACTGGCACTCTCGTTAGTGCCCCCAAGACTCCCGACCAGTACTCCCCGTACCCCCGCAGCGCTCCGCACTCCCGACAAGACTTCGGGTACCCTATGCTATGGCACTCAGGTCCCGATTAGTGCTACTAAGACTCCGTCTCGATTAGTGCCACACACTTCCGCATCAGAGCATCTTGTGGTACTTATCAGGCCGTGTCTTACTCATTCCATACTTCTGGTCTAGGAAGTCAAACAGTTATATGATAAGATTTTGAATAGAGAATAAGAGTAAAGATCTGATGTACCTCTCAGACTTGCTCTCAGGCACTCTACTGTACTCCTGTATTTGATTAACTTCTGTCCTGTCTCTGATTTAGCTCCGTAGTACCTTCGGTACTCCTGCGTCTGAATAAGTTCTGTAGTACCTATAGGTATTCTTCTTGTCTCGATTAACTCCCTGTCTTCGGGATTAAGTCCCTCGTAGTACTGGGGTACTCCCCGCATCCAACAAGTTCGTAGTACCTACGGTACTCCCAGACTGATTAAGTTCCGTAGTACCTATGGGTACCCTCAGATTGACAGTTCCGAGTACTCCCACGTACTCCCTGTGACCGAATAAGTTCTGGCCTCCGTATCCGACAAGTTCTCTGCCCCAGACTGACAAGTTCCGTAGTACCTAATGGTACCCCGTATTGGATTGCCCCGTTTTGCCTCTCGATTAAGTTCCGTAGTACCTAATGGTACTCCCGTATTGGATTAAGTCTCCTGTCTCGCTCTCTAATTAAGTCTGTAGTACCCACTCGGGTACCCCGCATTTGATTAAGTTCCTCATTCAGATCTTATTGAGTTCCGTAGTATCTACTTGACACTCTTGTATCTAATCAAGTCTCCTCAGAAGCACTCACGAGCAATCCCGCAACGATAATATAAATATAAGTCCAAGAGTACCTACGGGTACCCAGACATTCCAGAACAGAGTCCGCAGTACCTAAGGGTACTCGTGATCCAAAATAAGTATATGTATCCTGCTCTCGATTCGTAATTGCTATGGACTAATGTCCATACCTGATATGTATCTGTATACATCTGATCTGACCCTGTATGGGATACGATTATGATTAGTTCTGATTTATCGTACCTACGGGTACCTTCTCACAAGTATAAGATCCGAATCACCTAGATGTGCTCGTAAATACCAAGATAAGTTTTAGTACTTACAAGTACTTCCGTATAAGAATAAGTTCCTTAATACCAGTACACGTTCTGTAATCTCTGTGATACCTACGGGTACCTCCGAATAAGTGTAAACCCGTATAAGTATAAGAGCAGTTCAGAACTCCTACAGGAGTCCCACTGAAAATAAGTCTGTTATAAGTATAAGTCTTGGATAAGAATAAGTTCTGTAACTCCTACTGGAGTCCTGAATAAACATAAGTCCGTAAAAGTATAAGTTCTGTAACTCCTACGGGAGTCCTGAATAAACATAAGTCCGTAAAAGTATAAGTTCTGAATAAGTATAAGTTCTGTAACTCCTACGGGAGTCCTGAATAAACATAAGCCTACTATAAGAAGAAGTACTTCAGGAGGTTCATAATATAAATGCATGAAATTTATATTATCTGTTATTGTTTTATGCGTTAAATGTGTATATGCATAAGACATATGTTTCCCACTAAGCGTAAAGCTTAGCACGGGTTTTAATCCGTGTAGGTACAGGAGAAGACATCTGAAGACTTCCGCATACTGCTGGGCCAACACACTAGGAAGGGTTCACTATATGTAGGTTCCGTGCTTTGATTTGTAAATGTAAAAGTACTGTTTTGTAATTGTAAATGGGACTCGGTAAAATTATATGATACTTTGATGTTGTTACAAGATGTGGGCCATAACCCACAAGTACCAGTTCGGTTTAAAAAAAAAAAAAAAAAATCAGGTAAAGAGTCCCAGTATATGGTCTCGCCCCGAAACTCCTGCTCGGATCCGCCAAACGGGTCGGGCCGGGATTCGGGGTGTGACATACCATGCCTCCTTTTGACAATTATAGCTCACTTTAAATTGACTGTACTGTGTCGGAAGGGATATCAAAACCAAATGCACTAGCAAGTCATCAGATAACTCCAACTTGAGTGCTTTCAATTTTGAAGCAATGTGAGACATTTCCATAATGTTCTCCCTTATGTTTCCTTTTCCTACATACCTCATTGAGATAATTTTTTCCAAAAGTGTACTTGTTTCAGCCTTTTTATTTTTGGAAAACCTTTTCTCAATATCCTCAAGGAAACCCTTAGTCGTAGTAATATGTTCGGACATAGTGCCCCAAAAAGCTTCTGGAATGGCACGTTTCATGATCATCAAGCTCATACGGTTTGACCTTTCCCACTTTTCCATCTCCCTCTTTTGGTCAGAGGTACTCTCATCTGTAAGTGGATCTAGTTGGTCAACTCGTAAAGCAAGATCCAAGTCCATGACCCCGAGAACAATCAAACGCTCTTCTCTTCCATGACTTGAAATTAGTGCCATTAAGCATTGGAATGGAATTAATATTGGTAGAGATATTTGCAACAGAACCAGGAACTAAACAGAGAACAAAAAAAAACAAATAAACTAATTACTCACATATACAAACGAGTAATATGGTAAAAATTTATTAATCATGCATACAATGATAGGGCCCCATCACAAGATATCGGCAATAACATTAATATTTAGTCTGACATAAACATTAACTTTGTAAATGACACTGTGTGCTGGATCAAACACTGATAATAAAGCATGTCAAACACTAAACCTCTCTTTAGACAGACTTAATGTTCACATTTTATACTGAAGAATTACCACATGTTTACCATCACAGGTGTATATGCAATTTGGGCCAAACATTAACCTTCCTTTGGGCCGATTAATATTTGCATGAATAACATACGCACAAAAACTTTTAATAGTCAAAGTTAAATTAATTTCCACAACAGAGGCTGCTTTGGCAACATATTGTTTTCATTAATTTAATTCCTAACATTATATCCATAATTACCAAAATCTAGAATACCCAAATTGTGCATCCAAATTAAGAATTGGGTCATTACAAATCAAACCATAAATTGTAAATTGAACCCCAAATGTATTTCCTTATTACCTCAATCTTTAATATACATAAAGCAATATATTTCTGAATTCTCAATAAAAAATATAAGCTATATACATACATGTGTAATTCATGTATACCAAACCAAATAAACCAGATTACAAATATTTCTAAAGTATCAAAGTCATAATACGTAATATGTCGAAAGCCACATATCACGATGCGGCATCTAAAACATAAAGTCTGCTAACATAGGTATTACGACTAGCAAATAGTTTCTAAAGCACCTAAGTCTTGAACACCTAAAGACTAACTATTCAAGATCTTTAAATCTTGAAACATGTGACGGCTAAAGAAAACCATAAAATCGTCATATTACAAATTCAATAAATCCATATTGATATCTGCTGAACCCATAAAATAATTTCATGATGAAGACAATAAATCAACCATTCTTGATGACCTAATCATGAACAAAGGCTCTCATACCACTTGGAGGGATTTAATCTCTTAAATCAGGATCTGTTCATACTAGGTCATCAAGTATACCAAACAAATAATAGCGGAAGCATACCTGAATTCTCCATTGGTAAATTTATCTTTTGGAGTCTTGTGGTTTTGTCTTCCAAATTAGAACACCGCTCTCAAATCCTCTTTTGATGATGGGATGTCAAAAGAATGAGCATACTTTTAATTTGGGGACTATAACCATTTATATAGAGTGAAACCCTAGGTTTACAATTTCTAGTCTGGCCCATCATAGAACTAGAAACTATTGCCCGATCTCTACACATATGAGGTCCACACTTAAATTGGATGCATAAAGCCCAAAATACCTAAACCATATTAGATCACTTTATTTAATTGGGCTCAACCTTATTTGATAGCCTGTATACACAATTATACACATATAAGCCCATATGATAGATTAAAAATTCCCAACAACCAGAACATGGGGGTTAATTTCTTAACAGACGCCTCATAAGCAAGAAGCTTAATTCGAGTTGTCACTAGAAATGTAGCACAGCGGTTTCACTATGTTGGAATGGCAAATCCAACCCATTATATGAACTTCAGCTATAAATTGCTTCTTTCTCTTCTCTTGTCATTGCGTATCCTTAACAAAGAATAAATTCACCTAAACCCCACTTCCAATCGTAAAGCATATTTGTCACATGTTGGATTTAGTAAAATATATCCTTTGAAATGTTAATTAGGCAAGTACGTGCATCCAAAGTTCCACATGGGTTAGAAATAGGAAGGAGTATTAAGTTAATAAGTGTGGGAAATATGTATCTCCATTGGATGAGGCCTTTTAGGTAGAGTCTATAATCAAAACAACATTGGGGTTTAATCCCAAAATTAACGATATCTTACCAATGTGGAGATGCATGAGTCCTTGAATAAAACGAGTGAGATATTTTGTTGAGAATGAGTGAGGGCTGTTGGCTTTAGAGTTGGTAAGGGAAGTCCAAAACAAGAATATATTAGTTAAAAATTTAGAATAGCGTCACAAAACCGCTTATATCTCCGTTTAAAGATCATTCGGGACTTCGAAAGTTGGTTTGAAGATCAATTTTGGAATTTAGGATTCAAATGACCAACTTGAGGAGGAATTTGGCCTGAGAATTGGTTTTTAAATAGGTCAAAAGAAACTACAGAGGTAATATAGATTGCCTTTGGCATTGGGTCAGAACTATTTCTCGAGAAATTCAAATTGTTACTGCTCGCCACACGCCTACGAACGGGAGTTTTCTGTGATTGAAATGAAACTATCAGATGAAAACATAATCTTCTTGAAAAAAGAGTCTATATGGGAGCTACATACATATATAGATATCCTCCAGTGCTTCTTGTTTAAACTAATTAACTAATCTCCAACTAGTAAACAGAAGATACAAACTGACTAAGTAGTAATTAACACGTGCAAGATTTAAGAGGAGTTGGACTGAGAATTGAATCCCATCAAGTAACTGAAGGGTTTCGTGGGTGACAACACTTGCCAATAGTAGTGGGAAACAAATATATCCCAACAAAAACCCTTCCAAGGACCCCTTGTAGCATCAAATCTGGTGCTACAACAAAGAGAAAGGTGTAGGATTACCTTGCCAATAGTGGTCGGCGCAGCTTTAGACCGAAGCAAACCAAGTCCTAGGTTCTCCTCTAACGGTATCCACACGAAGAGTGGAGCCGACAACCTCCAAGGAAACGGTCTCGGAAAGGGTCCCAGTGCTAGCCAAGTCTTGATCCAAAGAGGAAGCCAAAGACCCGGGTCTCTCAAACTCTAGAACACCTTCTTGGAGATGAGAGAAAAATGGCTTTTTCTCATGAACTCTTTTAAGTCTCGAAGAGTCATCATCATCTTAGGGTTTCCATAACATTGCTTTTATAGGAAAACCTTACCCTGTGAAATGACCAAAATGCCCCTCACCCTAAGTGATGATAGGTTTACACGATCTCCACAAGGGCATGCAAGTAAGTTCCCACGTTCTGCCGAGATACACAAGCCTGCCTATTATCTCTAAGTGAGGGTTTTTGAACTCCCTGGATTCCACTAATCCCGACATTTTCATTCATGAGAATTAACTCCCATATTTGGATCACACCCAAACTGCTTTCATATCAGCCCCACACTCTTCTAAGTGTGTGACTCATTAGGTTCCGATTATGTTGGCCACTTGATTCAACTATTGAATTAAGCAAGTCAAGATTGGTATCTAGCAACACATCATGACCCCCAATTGACCAGAGAGTTAGTAGTATGACTGCATACCTTTCCCAAAGATAAATACCATGCAATTCGTCCTTTCACCAATCTATACCCTACTTGGTTCAAAGCATGGACAATGTGTAGCTCCCACTAGACTGGCTATGCCACACCTAGCCCAAGTGATATTTGATCTTGTCCCCGGATTCATCACTCAACCGTTATGCACTTGAAGACACTCCTCAAGGCATTTTCACTCTAGCTAAAGATTCTCGAGTAATGATTCGGACAAGAGGCCTTAGGACCTTTGTTGGCTACCTAATTACCTTCGAACACCTCAAACTATACCCAATCCTCATCCAATGAGCAACCCCCTGAAAGGCAACATGGATTGAGGTCAAAGTACAGGATCGCATCCAAGATATCCTTGAGCACCTCAAGTCTAAGGATACTTGAACCATTGCTATGATGAGACAATCATCTACATTTAAATAGATGATCCATATGATTGTCTCATTATAGGTCTCCAATGTACTTAGCTACTCTTAGCATCCACCGCCAACTCGATCAACCCATGATCACAATTTATAAGATCCACTGCTTGATCCAATCAAGGAGTATGACATGTGTTAAGGTCCGTCCGATCAATAATGTCCAAATTATTGATCCTATGACTAGGGATAATTTAGACACTAACATAATTCACATGATAGGAATCTTATTATCATGATCCCATCATGATTTCCTTCATTCTATGTTATGTATCATGGACTTCATTAATTCGATTAAAGATCTATATCAATTCAACGTATGAAGATTAAATTAACGAAGAAGCCTTTCATATTAAATAATATGTTGTGCGTACAGTAAGTGTTAATGGTGATTGCCTTTAGAGCACTTCTCTAACAGTAACAAATTAGAGATGCTAGAAAAAGTCATCAATCCCATTGGAACTTCACCCCAAAATGTATTATTGCTTGCATTGAATTGAATTGAGCTAGGCTCAACACAGGACAAATTCCAGTAGGAATTGGGCCAGAAAACCTCTTGTTAGTCACTTATTTCTATTTGCTCTGAATTCTATCCCAACTTTGTTATAAGCATCCTAGAAAAGGAGTTGTCATTTAAATACAAAATTTTCATATTTCGAGCAAGGCTGAATACCTGTAGGAATCTCGCCCCAAAATTTATTTTCCAAAGATCAAGAAACTGCAAGCAGAAGCAATTCCCCAACATGATCTAGCTAGCATGAGTTTACTGAGGAGCACATCAACATCAGCCAAGGATCAGCATGACCTCCCTCAAGGAAGGCCTATCGCAAGGCACTTTGCTAGTACACATGAGGCCTAGTTTGAAGACAATGCTCATCTCTTCAATGTAGCATTCTTCCATGACTTGTAGCACCCCTTTCTGGTTCGACCCGAATGGCAGATCCGAATCGGTTCCGAGATGCTCGTTTAGTTCTTTTTATTTACTTTTTATCTATTTATTTTTCAAAAGTGTCAATTCGAATCCTGCCACCCGAATGGGAAGATTCAACCGAAGCTCGGTTTACTCCGACCATTTTCTTATCAAAAACATTTTATTCATGTCATTTCTTTTTAGAGTTTCAAATACATAAGTCGCTTCAAATGGTAGGCCCATATAAACATTATCTTTATACACGCTTACAAATGATATACAAAACACTATTTCAGAGATTAACTCTTTTGTTTACAAAATATCACATGTTCAAAAGAAATGATATGCATATGACGGGGTATATACTTATACGCCGTAACTTTCTCTATGACTCTGCGTTTCTTGTTCTTGGCCTTCTTTCTTGCTTACTCGATACCTGCACATAGATAAAAACTACACGCTAAGCATTTTCATGCTTAGTGGTTCTATATGGTTCTATTCTCAAATTCAGTTTAATATAAGAAATGCTTTTATATTAAACCATACTTTTTACTTCATTCATGATCAATGTAAAAACAATACTCTTGCTTATTCATTTTCACATGCTTTCACTTTACAAATCATTGATCGTATCAAAATATGCATTTTCACATGCAACCAATTTATTTAACTCAAATCATGATATTCAAACACATACTCGGGCGCATTAGTTTACAATCCCATTTGCACTCATCAAAGTTTGTTATTTCACTTTGTTCATGAACATTCAAGACGGATTCATTCGTGAATCTGTCATTTTGTCATTTAGTAAATGTGCTTACATTTAACAATTTCGGTCTCCCATCATGACGGATGCCGATTGGTGCATCCTGCAAAGTGGTCATTTAAAAATGCCATACACCATCATGACGGATGCCGATTGGTGCATCCCGCCATATGGGACATTTTAACAATGTCATACACCATCATGACAGATGCCGATTGGTGCATCCCGCCAAGTGGGACATTGAACAATTTCGATTTGCCTTCATGACGGATCGATGCTGATTGGTGCATCCCACCATGTTGGTCATTCGGTATATCAATTCAATTCAAGATGTTAAGAATTGATCAATTCGTTTACAATTCAATTAATCACTCACATGCAATTAATTGTTAGACATTTCAAATATCACATTTTCAAATCCATATGCCGTTTCGTAATATCATTTCAAAGATATACTCATTTCAGGTTTATTTAGTAAACTACCAAACACTTGAAATATGAATATAATTACGGTGAACAAAGAACTAACAATACTTGAATCGGAATAGAGGTCCAAGAACTAATCGGGGTTACTTCCGCCTGCTTCCTTCCCTTCGATCTCTAGCTCCTAGGCTAGGTGATCCTCACCCATCCCTAGTCAATAACAATTACACCACTCTTAGTGGATAAACAATTATTATACATTTTTAGTGAATGACAATTATCGTTAACGGTTTTGGGTTAAGACACTAAGTCTGCCCAAAGACGATCTCGCCGAGGCGAAGCGAGTTGCGGTGCGTTTTTCACTTAGTTTCATTCTTATTTGAACCCCCATTAATTTTAGGGTTCCCACACCGGTGTACGAATACGAGGTGTTAGGAAACAAAAATCCAATAAAATTGCTTGTTGTGAACAGTAGCTACGCCACAACGTAGAAATGCTACGCCATGGTGTACCCGAGGGGTGCCATTATGGCACTTACTGCGGCCAGGTATCCCACGCCCCATGAGTCCACGCCACTCCGGCTGCGGTCTCTAAGTCAGAGCACTTCGAGCCCAACCCGATCCGAATGAAACCGAATTGGAAACCCGGGACGCCTGTTTATTTCTTTATTTTTCGTGTTATTAAATTTTCTTTTAAAATGTCGCACCAATCCTAGCCCCGACCCCCAATGGCGGATCCGAACCCGAGCCCTGGCACTCCGACGTTTTTACTTATCTTATCAAAACATTTTATTATGTCATTTCGCTATGGTTGTTTCAGTTTTGAGCAAGCCCATAATCATTTACTAAATTCAAAATTCTAGGCTCCATAAACATTTAACAAAAATACATTTAAGCAAAGAAGGCATTCATGCCTTTCGTAATGATATACAAAACCAAGGTTCGTAGTTTAACCCTTTTGTTTAGCAAAATACCACTTGTTCAAAAGAAATATATGTAAAATGACTAGGGTATATATCTTATACGCCGTACTCTCTTTATGACTTTATGCTTCGATCTTTACCGCCTTGCTTACTCGACACTGGCATAGATAAAACTATACGCTAAGAATTTTCATGCTTAGTGGTTCTATGCAGTTCTATTTCAATATTCAATTTAACTAGACATGCATTTAACATCAAACCATGCCTATTATATCAACATATACTCATGCTATTCATTTTCGCATGCTTTCATTTTACAAATCATTTATCATATCACAACATGCATTTTCAATGCAATAATTCAATTCACAATTCAATTTATGAGATTTAAGCATATACATAAAACCCCATTTACACTCGTCAATGTTGGTTATTTCAATTTGACTATTCAAATCACATTTCCGACTTCCGGATTTCGTTTGATAATTCCCCCGCCCTATTATCATCTCTGAATGTGTCTACATATTTTAATACCCGGTCTCCCATCACGACGGATGCCGTTTGGTGCACCCCGACATGTGGTATCACTTAAATGCCATACGCCATCATGATGGATGCGCCGACGTGCATCCCGCTGCAGGACATTTCTTCAATGCCATACGCCATCACGACGGTAATGCCGATTGCGTATCCCGCCAAGTGGGACATCGACAATTTCGGTGCCTTCGTGACGATGCCGACGGTGCATCCCGGCCGCTGGTTCATTCGCATATCGATTCAATTCAAGATGTCGAATTAAATCGAATCAAGCATACCCGATTTATCAATCACATTCATTCGGTTTTCAAATATTACATTTCAATTCCATACTCGCTTTCGTATTCTATTTTCAAAGATATACTCAATCTATGTACTCATTTCATATACACATTCACGTACTCATTTCATATACTCATTCATGTACTCATTTCATATACTCATTCATGCACTCATTTCATAGTTACTTGGTAAACTATCAAAATACTTTAAATAAGAATAGAGTCAGAGAACAAACCGAAGTTGTCGGATCTAGTTTCCTTCTCTTCGATCTTGGTCCTAGGTTAGGCGATCATCACCCATCCCTAGTCAATAATAATCACGCCACTCTTAGTGGATAAACAATTATCATATCTTTAATGAATGACAATTTATCTTTGTTAACGTTGTAAAACCCCAACCTTATTTAATGTTATAATGGTAGTTGTTGAACTGATTAGAGGTCCAATGATAGAAGCGAGGGTAGATTAGAATTTAGAACGCTCCGACGCTATTTAGCCTAAAGTGAAATTTTAAAATTTTCACCCGATGCCCTAATGAATAGTAATTCTTCTTATTATATCGAATGGAGGGGTTGCGGAATTTTTAAAAATTTCCAATTCCTATGACTTTGATGATATTTAAAGGAGTGGAGATTTAAGTGAATAGTGATTTAAATTTGAAATTCGAATGTGTGAAATTTTGAAATTGGGCGAAAATACAAAATGTCAGGAATTAATCATGAGTCCTAACGAGGCTGAAATAAGAGTGAAGCGAATCCGTTTGGATAGTTTTTTTGAGGCGATCAGACGTGGTGGATAATATGCGCTATTGTCCAGGATTCAGATTTTAGCGATTTTAAATCAGGTTCGGTGATTTCGAACTTTGGAATCACTTGTAGATAATTTCAATTAGAATATTTCATGTTTCAATTTTAAGTTTAGATGACCCGCCGAATATTTTGGCGTTTAATCGGTATAAGCGTATAATCTTGAAAATGAATAAATATGATATAAAGGAGATATTTTCTTGTGAGAGCCAATCAAAACCTTTCTTAATGGCTGGGTGTGATTAAAATAACCAGGTTAGTGGCTTGGTCTCGAGAATGGACCAATGAGATTCTTTGGGCTCAAGTGCGATTTTAGTGAGTGTAGGTTAAAATCTAAAATTCAGAAGTGACTTCTCCAACAAGAGAGAGCTTAGTCGGCCCATGAGAGAGAAGAGAAAGAAAAGAGAGAGGAGAAAGGAAGAAAGAGAGGAAAGAAGAAGAAGGCCACGGTGGAAGCGAGGTGGGAGATGTGATTTTTCTTCTCCTTGAGAAGCTCTCGAAGTGATCTCGAGTGGTATCGAGGAGAAGCGAAAACCAAGAGCAAATGAAGTTTCTAATGGTGGGAAAAGTTGGATTTTAATGTTTTCATGCCTAATGCTTTGATTTTCTTATATGGATGTTAGAATTGTAATTATTTAGAGTTGAATCATGATGATTTGGATATAGATGGAGAAAAATGGATTAGGTTAGGGTTTGAAAAATAAAATGAGTGATTGGTTAGGGTTTGATAATTGCATTTTTGTGTGGTATGTTGAAATTGGTTAGGGATGAGTGAAATTGAGGTATAAGGCATTAGATTAGAAAGATTGAGTTAGATGAAAATAGAAGGAAAAAAAATTGAATATGGCTTGTGCATATTTCGGCCAAAATGAAAATGAGAGGGGTCAAGTGTAGTTGGTAATTTTCATGTGTTTTAGGGTGAATATTAACCCTATAAATGCATTGGAAGTGGTTAGTAAGAAAAGGATTTGAATTGAGGGCATTAAGGTCATTTTGTAAAGAAAAGGGTAATTTGGTCATTTCCTAGGTTATGTATTTTTTTTTAAGTGTGGTTCAATGGTCTTAAAGTGAATGTGATGTGGTTGGGTGAAAATGAATGTGTAATTAGTTAAAATGGAAGTATGGTTAATGTTTAGTCGTGGTTTTCTTGAAAAATGTGAAAATGACTATCGGACGGGAAACGAAAATTGGACGGGAAGAAAGCGGGATTGAGCGGTGAACGGTGAGTGTAAAACTGATTTTTGAAAATTGAGTTTTAAAAGTGAAAGATTTTTTATGTATTCGAAAATGAAAAGTTTAATGTAAAAATGTTTTATATGTACATATTAATATGTATGCACATATATTTATGGCATTATGAAAGTTTAAAAATGTGTAAAGAATGCATATGTGTTTTAATGATAAAGTAAATGATTTAAATGGATTTATAAATGTATTTTGGGGAAGAAATGTTTCTTGAGTGGTTACCCTAACCCCATGTAGTACATTATGATGATCATCATTTGCGGTGCCTTAAACGTGTAAGGATTGGGAATAGTTATAGGTTACTAAGCCCGGGGAGGGAAATAGATTTTAAGGCATAATATCCTTACATGATAAGGTCTTATGGCGGAACCCTATGCGTAGGCGTGAGTTTCTCCGACGTAGTGGTTATGTTTGGATTGAAGGCTTGTCCCTCATAGTCGTGCTTAGGAAACTATTCGGTGTGTTTACAGGTTCCATTAGAAAGAAAAATTTAAAGCATAAATTGATTTTAATTGTATGATATTTTATTACTTTACGATGTATATACTGAAAATGTTTGTGCTTAATGAAAATGTACACTCAGGCTCCTTTAGCTCACTCTTTTCGTATGTTTCAAAAAGCATTTCCGAGGACCGAAGGCAGGTGTGTGGGTAGGCATCCCCCTACGGTGGAGTCAATTACCATCAGTGCAATGTGCATTTTATATATATTTTGCATATTGTATATGTTGATATTTTGTCATGTATATATGTATATATGTATATATTTTGAAAAGGAAGCTGCGTGGGCTTTGATCCTCGGTGGAGGCGGGGTACATAGGCGGTCGGCAAGTCAGGCTCAAGCCCCGATATTTTTTATCAAAGCGTGTTGCATGGAATTGGAAAGAGTTTGAATATCATTTTGGCCGATTTAAGAGTGAATAGAATGTAGCATATGTGTATATATTGTGCTTGATTGATTTGTGGAGTCAGCGGAAGTTGAGGAGTGAAAGATTATAAGTGTTTTAAATGTTTCCACATGTTTTTGTAAATTTGGGAAAGTCCAGAAAAAGCGAGGAGGAAACTACGGCCGATTTTAAAAAATCAATTGTTTGAAAAAGAAAGATAAGAAAAAAAAAATTTACCATTTATTCCATGAAATTTATTTTCTAAAGATATGTTAAGGAATGTAAAGGGGTTCGCTGATGGATTTTATTTGATTGTTTTGAGGAAAAGTTTCTATATCCATTTGGGTCTTGAGAAAGTCCCCTCGGGTTCATGAGGTTAATCCAGGGTTGGGATCTTTCAACGTAATTATCGAGCTGGAGTTTTGAAAATGTTATAAAGATTTAGAAAATTTTATTTTTATATGATTGTTTTTAATGTTTTATTTTTAAAATTGCATAAATTATTTATGTGATTTAAAATCATATATACGATACATGACATATTAAATTTTGAATTCACAGAAAATGCTTCGTCGAGGTGGAGCAGCCACCCGGAGAGCTATTGAGGCATTAGTACCACCACCCAGGAACGTGTTGATAGATTCTGCGTGTGTTCCTCCACCCACAGTACCTAGTGACCCTATGCCTTCAGAGTTACCACGAGACGGAGAAAAGCCACCACCTCCGAGAATTAGTGGGAGGACGGATACCTTTAGAGCGGATGGCTCGAGCATGCATTACGACGGCCAGAAGCGGTGGCTTACATGGGGGGCGAAAGGCAGGGACACCCAGGCTATGATGGATTGGGAGGGGCTAGGAAAGAGCCCCGTCATGGTTAGGAAATGGCGGGTTTACCCGGAGTGATAAAGTGTACGGATGACCGAGATGGTCACTTTTACGCCTTTCTCCTACGGAGACGGGCGTTAGAGTGGTGGAGGCGATTGAGGAGGAGATGCGAGAAGAGGGAGTGTCTTGGGCCTGATTAAAGGGAAGAGTTCTGAGATAAGTTTGTTCCAGCCAGTTATAGAGATGCGAAGGCTGAGGAGTTCTTTAGGCTGGAGCAGGGGATACTCTCCGTGACAGATTATGAGCGGAGTTTTTCTGAGCTCATCAGACATGTCCCATTTATCATGGATGACGAAGTTTCGAAGACCAAGAGGTTTATTGTGGAGTGCTTGGTAAGCTGGGATTAGGACCACGATGGCGTCGACGGCCCACACGATGCGACGGGTAGTAGAATTGCGAGTTAGAGTTGAGAGGAGCATGGGGTTGAAATCTCGAGCTACGCCTAGTCCAAGGATAGAAGCGGGTGGGTCGACATGGGTTCAGGGAGGTTCCAGTAAGCAGTCCAAGAGGGGAGGAAAGACCTGAGTAGGCCGGTGGCGGCGGGCTGGTTAGGGGCACGGTCCCCTTCGGGGTTTAGTGAGGCGGAGTGGCGGCTCAGGGTCCAAAGCCGAGGAGTGTGTGCTCGAGTGTGGGAGAACCATTATGGTGAGTGCAGTTTGGGCCTGGTGATTGCTTTAAGTGTGGACCGGCGGGACCACTTTTAGCCATAAAGTGCCTGAGATGGTTTACAGCGGTGGATCGAGTGGGACAGAGACCAGGACGAGAGAGCGGAGTTCGATCTTTGAGTAGAGGTCGGTCGGTCGGAGAGGGGCGGCGAGGCCCCACGCATTTTACTAGACACGGAGGGGACCCGGCGGTAGAGGTCTCAGGCCATCCCGGAGGACGAGATGGGACTGACCTCGGACACGGGAGCTAAGGAATTGTTTGCGATCACTTGACGGGAGGCGGATGTAGCACCGGAGGTCATGGCCAGTCTTATCTGAGTTTTTGATAGTGATGCTTATGTCTTGATAGATCCCAGGGTGCTGCTCGCTCGTTTATTTATACGAAATTTATTGCCTGAGTAGATATAGAGATACAACCCATAGATTGTAGTATGGTGGTCTCCTTCCTCTGGAGATTCACTTATAGCGAGATAGGGTATACATGTGGGTTGTAAGAGTGATTATTGAGGGCCATGAGTTTAGGGCGATTTAGTATTGTTGGACATCGAGGACTTGATGTGATATTAGGGATGTTGGTTGTCGACATCACGCCACCATGGATTGCTTCGGGAAGAAGTTAAAGTTCGAGGCCCAGGGAACCCGGAGATTACTTTTTGTGGGGTAAGGAAGATATTGTCCTCGAGTATGAGGTTTGTGATGATGGCTGGGAAGATGCTCCGAAAGTCATATCCGGGGTATCTAGCCTATGCAGTTGAGATGAGAGATGATGATTTGAGATTGGAAGACATTCCGGTAGTCAAAGAATTTCCGGATGTGTTTCGGATGATCTTCGGGATTACCCCAGTGAGAGAGATTGGTTTGGTCGAGTTAGCCCACAGGGTGAACTATTTCGAGGCGCCTGCGGGATGGCCCTGCGGGGTGAAGGAATTTAAGGTGCAGATGGAAGAAATGGTCAACAAGGGGTTCGTCAAACCGAGCACGTCTCCTTGGGGAGCACCAGTTTTGTTTGTGAAGAAGAAAGATGGAAGCATGCGATTATGTATTGATTACAGAGAGTTGAATAGCGTAGCGATATCACGTGTCGGAGTCTCGCTTTTCAGAGGATTCGATGATCTCTTTGATCGGATACGAGGGCTAAGGTATTATAAGATTGATTTGAGGTCGGTATCATCGGTTGAGAATTCATGATGAGGATGTTTCTCGAGACAGCATTGAGAGCAAGATACGGGCATTTTGAGTTTCTAGTCATGCCATTTTGGACTTCACGAATGCGGCGGCTTTTGGATCTCATGAGACGGGATTTTTAGGCCGCCACTTAGATCCGTTTGTTATCGTGTTTATTGGCCCGATATGCGATCCTGTCGGGCGATGGAGGAAGAACATGCGAGCGCGAGGATAGTTACCTGCGAGCATTGCGGGAACATCGGTTATATGCGAACTCGGTAAGTGTCGGTTTGGCTCGACGGTGTCGCCTTTGGGACTCATAGTTTACGGGTGTCTCGGTGGATCATGGAAGATTGAAGCTATATTGAATTGGAAACCTCCTGCCGAGTGTTATAGAGATAAGAGGAGTTTTAAGGTTTGGCAGTATTCACGAGTAAGTTCGTTGAGGGATTTTCGAAGATAGTCGCACCTTTGACTAGATTTACAAGGAAAAAGGAACCATTTTTATGGTCGAGGAGGCTTGTCGTGAGTTTCGATGGGCCCGAAAGGGGAGATTGACCTCGGCTCCGGTACTTACGCTTCCATGTCGAGCGGATGAAGCTGCGGTGTATTGTGATGCCTCTGAATGCAAGGCCTAGGTTGTGTATTAATGCAGAATGACAAGGTGATTGCATATGCTTCTAGGCAATTGAAGAAGCACGAACAGAATTATCCTACACACGACCTTGAGCTAGCAGTCGTAGTATTTGCCTTGCGGATATGGAGGCATTACTTATATGGAGTGCCCTGTAGGTTTTACGGATCATAAGAGCACGTTATCTGTTTGCAGCGAAGGAATGAACATGAGGCGGAGGAGATGGATTGAAGCCCGATCAAGGATTATGAATGTACCGTGAATATCATCACGGAAAGGCGAGCGTGGTAGCGGATGCTCTTAGTAGGAACCCATGAGTTCCATATCGCACTTGAGGTCATGCGTCTTCCTCGACTCATAGAATTGAGGTCGCGGGTGAGGCCCAGGCGGCGGTCGGGAGCATTAGCCACATTTCATGCTACGTCCACGTATTGATAGACGAGAGTTAGGGAGCTTGGTCGGGATCACGAGATAGTGAAGTAGAGTCCTGAAACGAGGAGATTTATCATTGAGAGGATGGTGCAGTGGTCGTAGGAGCGAGAGGTTGTGTATGCGGATGTAGGTGATGTGAGGAGAGGGTATGGAGAAGTACATTCATAAAACATGCTATGCATCCGGGAAGCACAAAGATGTATCATACCCTAAAGGAACACTACTAGTGGAAGGGGTATGAAGAGGATGTGTAGAGTTCATCTCCGGATGTCTCACATGTCAGTGGCCCAGAGACATCGGAAGCCTGCGGGGGTATTACAATCGCTCCGTCCTCAGTGGAAATGGGAGAGAATCACTATGGATTTTGTGGTAGGACTTCCACGTTGCCGGAGTGGTCACGATACGATATGGGTGATTGTGGACAGATTGACGAAATCAGCCCATTTCCTACCTATCAGGAATAGTGATTCCTTGGATAAGTTGGCTTTGATTATCGTTAAGATTATCGGTTGCATAGTACGCCATTTTCCATTGTTTCAGACAGAGATTCGAGGGTTACCTCACGGTTTGGCCCGGTTCTGGAATGCCCTCGGCCTTGGAGCTACATTTGATGCGGCTTTTCATCCACGGATGGATGGCGATCACGAGAAGGACTATCTGAGACTTTAGGATATGCTTAGGGCATGTGTTATGGAATTTAGAGGAGTTGGACACCCCGTCCTCTGATGGGTCGCATACAATACTTGATTATCGAGGCTAGTATTGGTATGGTCATATATGAGGCTCTTTATGGACGGAAATGTTGAACTCCAATCTGTTTGGACGAGGTAGGCGAAAAGAAATTGTGCGTCAGGAAATTGTCGACTTGTGATAAGGTCGGGTTCATAAGGGATAGACTGAAAATTGCGAAGCCCCGAACCAGAAAAGTTATGCGGAGACAATGGCCGTCTGTAGGGACCTAGAGTTCGAGGTAGGGGATATGGTATTTTGAGGATTTCCCCATGGAAGGCGTACTAAGATTTGGGAAGCGTGAAAGGCCCGAGTCCACGGTATGTTGGGTCATCTGTGGTGTTGAGGATTGGGAAGTGGCATATCGATTGGAGTTGCCACGGCCTCGTCGCATTCACGATGTTTTCCATGTTTCTATGCTCGCCCAAGTACATGCCGGACCCTTCACATGTATTGACATAGCAACCGGTGGAAATACCGAGAACTTACCCCGACTATCTGAGGGGCAGTCACGGATCCTCGACCGTCGAGAAACAATTTCTACGCCCAACAAGACTATTCATTTGGTGAAGGTATTGTGGAGAGTCATACGATGAAAGGCTACATGGGAGCATGAGGAAGCGGATGAAGGCGTTACCCCCATCTCTTTGATGCAATCACGAATGTTTTAATTTCGATGTGAGAAATTTTTATAAGGAGAGGAGTGATTATAAAATCCCAGCCTTATTTAATGTTATAATGGTAGTTGTTAGGCGATTAGAGGTCAATGATAGAAGTGAGGGGTAGATTAGAATTTAAAAAGCGCTCAGGACGTCATTTGGGGCTAAAGTGAAATTACACCGAGAAAATTTTCATAGGATGCCCTAATGAATAGTAATTCTTCTTATTATATCCGGATGGAGGGTTGCGGAGGAATTTTAGAGATTTCGAGTTCTATGACTTTGAGCGATATTTAAAGAATTGGAGATTTAAGTGAATAGTGATTCCGGATTTGAAGTCGAACTGTCTTGAAATACCCCGGAAGTGGGCGAAAATACGAAAATGTCCGGGTCAATCATAGAGTCTAACGGCGAAGCGAGTGAAGCGGTCCCAGTTTGAATAGTTTTAGGCGATCGAGCGTGGTCGGATAATGTCACAGCTATTGTCAGGATTTAGATTTTAACGATTTTAAATCAGATTTCGGTGATTTTAGAGCCTGGAATCCACTGTGAAGGATTTAATTAGAATATTTCATGTTCAATTTTAAGTTTAGACGACCATAAATATTTTGACGTTTAATCGGTATAAGCGGTATAATCTTGAAAATAGATAAATATGATATAAAGAGGAGATATTTTCTTGTGAGAGCCAATCAAAACCTTTCTTAATGAATTTGAGATTATGATTAAAATAATAGGTTAGTGGCTTGAGTCTCCTTGAGAATGGACTAGTCGGATTACTGGTCTCAAGAATCTCCGATTTGGCAAAGTGTAGGTTAAAATCTAAAATTCAGAAGTGACTTCTCGACAAGAGGAAGCTTGGGCGACCATGAGGAGAAGAGAGAAGAAAGAGAGGAGAGAAAGGAAAGAAAAAGATAGAAAGAAGAAGGCGAGTGGAGCAAAGGTGGGAGATGTGATTTTCTTATCGCGAAGCTCTCCAGTGATCTCAGTGGTATCGGGAGAGAAGCCAAAGAAAACCAAGAACAAGTAAGTTTCTAATGGTGGAAAAGTTGGATTTTAATGTTTTTCATGTCTAATGCTTTGATTTTCTTATATGGATGTTAGAATTGTGGTATTTAAGGTTTAATCATGAAGATTTGGATATAAATGGAGAAAGAAATGGATTAAGTTAGGGTTTGAAAAATAAAGTGAGTGATTGGTTAGGGTTTGATAGTGCATTTTGTGTGGTATGTTGAAATTGGTTAGGGATGAGTGAAATTGAGGTATAAGGAATTAGATTGGAGTGGATTAAGTGAAGAAAATGAGGAAAAAAATTGAATATGGGCACATTGCATATTTCGTAAAATTGAAAATGAGAGGGTCGATGTAGTTAGTGAATTTTCATGTGTTTTTAAGTGAATATTAACCTGTAAATGCATTGGAAGTGGTTAGAAAGAAAGGATTTGAATTGAGGCATTAAAGGTCATTTTTGTAATAAATAATTAGATATTCTAGGTTATGTGTTAAAATTAATGATTAATCAGATCTTAAAGTGTTAAATCATGATGTGAATTGGGGATAATGAATATATATGATGAAGATTAAAATGAATTATCAGGACAATGTTTGAGTGTTGGTTGTTCTTGAGAAAGTGAAGTGTTTATCGGATGAGCGATGGGAGACAAGGGTTAGATGAAGCGGTGAGTGTAAAAGCGATTTTGAAAATTGATTTTAAAAGTGAAAGATTTTTTTATGTTAAAATGAAAAGTTTAATGTAAATGTTTATATATGTATATTAAATATGTATGCATATGTTAAGGCATTCGCAGTTTAAAAGAAAATGTGTAAAGAATGCATATGTGTTTTAATGATAAAGTAAATGATTTAAATGGATTTATAAATGTATTTTTTGAAGAAATGTTTTTGCGATGGTTACCACAACCCCATATATTTATTATATTTGAAATGTTACCGATTGCCTTAAGCGTGTAAGGATTTGGGGAATAGTTATGGGTTACTAGCGAGGGAGAAATGGTCACTAGCGTAATATCCTTGCACGTGATAAGGTGCTATGATTGGAACCACATGCATGGCGTGAGTTTCTCGTAGCGTAGTGGTTGTAACTAGATTGGTATCCCTCAAATCGATGTAGGAGCTGTTCGGTGTGCCCACTACAGGTTCCATTAGAAAGAAAGTTTAAAGCATAAATTGATTTTTAATTGTATAAGTATTTATTACTTTGATATACATACTGAAAAGGTTGTCTTAATGAAAATGTACACTCACTGAGCTCCTTTAGCTCACTCTTTTCCGTATGTTTCAAAAACATTTCCAAGACACGAGGCAGTGCGCGCCCGGTAAAGTACCCCACACGATGAAAGGTCGAGCCATCGAGGAGGCAGCGCTGTGACTGCATTGTATATATATTTTGCATATTGTATATATTGAATATTTTGTCATGTATATATGTATATATGTATATATTTTGAAAAGGAACTGCGTGGGCTTTGATCCTCAGTGGACGAGGTACGTAGGCGGTCGGCTTAAGTCTAGCTCAAGCCCAATATTTTTATCAAGCGTGCATGGAGATTGAAGAAGTTTTTGAATGTTTTGACGATTTGAAATGAATAAATGTATGTGTATATATTGTGCTTGATTGAGTTGTGAATGAAATTAAACGAGAGATTGAGAGTGAAAGATTATAAGTGTTTTTTAAATGTTTCCACATGTTTTGTAAATTTAGAGGAGTCAAGCAGAGGAAATTATGGCCGATTTTAGAAAAATCTAAGTGTTTGAGAAGACAAGAAAAAAAAATTTACCGCCAAGCTACATTATTTTCTAAAGATATGTTAAGGATTGTAAGGGTTCATCCATGGATTTTATTTGATTGTTTGAGGAAAAGTTTCTATATCCATTGGAGTGTCGGAGGTCCTCGGGTTCAGCGAGGTTAATCAGGTTGGGATCTTTCAAGCGTTTTGGGTTAAGACACTAAGTCGCGAAGCGAACTGTAGGCGAGTGCGATACGTTTTTTTCATAGTTCTATATTTGAACCCCGGGTGTCGTTTCTTACGAGGTTCACCAAACAATCGATGTCTGAATCTGGGACTTAACGATTGCAAAAATATGCCAATTTAAGGTTGCGCGACGTGGTACGGTACCACTTTGACTAATCTTAGGTACGATCCATACTACCGGTAGATGCCGTACTAGTTGAGTGTCTGGAGTACCACCTGCCATCATGAATCTGGAGTACCACTCTTTGAAATACCAGGTACCACAGTTTTTACTCAGAAAACGTTGGATTTGCATTTTATCTATTTTTCTTCCACAAACCTTCTCCAATCCATCCCATATCGAAAATCCACCATGGACTCCACCCAAAACAACTCCAAAGGTGGTTTAAAATCAATGAAAACCCTTTTCTCGAAGTTAGGGCTTTTTCCCAAATTGAAAATCACAAAAAGATGAGGTTAGGGTTTGATTTTCTTACCTTAGCCTCTTTAAATCTTCTCTTCCAAGTTGTTAGATCTCTTAGGAGCAAGAAGTAGGGAGCAAAGCCAACCAAAACTTGATCTCTTGCAAACCCTAGCTCTTTCTCCCTTTTTCTCCTTCCTTTCTCTCCCAAAACGTGATGTGCTCTCATGAGCATCCAAAGACCACTTTTGGTCTTTTAAACTCATTTAAATTATAAAGGCCTTGTTTGGCCTACACACATATTATCATTCTCATTTTATCCACTTTTTCGATCTTAAGTCACTTATTCTATATAAGGCCTTGTTTGGCCGCTCAGTAAATCGATTTTCCATTTTTTCACTTGGATAAATTTCGGGTTCAATCAATTTTTCATTTAGCATATAATATTGGCCTTTGGCTTTAGCCATATAATCATTTATTCAATATTCATTTAAAAATTCGGAAATACCCAAAGATAGCTAAATTTATACGGAATATATAATAATTTTATTATAAAATTCTAGAAAATGTATTTCGGCGTTATGCCTGTTGTGGCATAGGAGCAGATAATGCTGATTTTTTGATTTTGCACTTTTTTTCGATTTCTCTCCAAAAATCCGCCAAATCCCAAAATAAAAACATGCCAATCCTCTCCAATAACATCCTAATATCATCTAAACCAACCGCAGTAGAACCTATGGATGGTTCCAGGTTTTTCAGCAAACATCATCGAAATTCTAGGAGTTTGGTTCTTACCTTAAATCCTTGCACTTGAAGCCTAGCCCTCTTCTTCTTCTTGCAACATCTTGAACAAATGGAAGAGGTTTACACAACAATCCCTCTTCTCCTCCAAAAACCCTAGCTTTTCTCCTCCCGCTCTCGAGACGTTTTTAGTCAAAGTAAGCCCTTAGACCTTTTTGGTCTTTAAGTTCGTGTTTCTCCTAAGGCCATGTTTATATAGCAATTTTTTCATTTAAGTCTCCTATTATTCCACTTTGCTCATTCATTTCCTCCTTAATTTCACTTAGACATTTGCATTACCTTATCATTTAAAAGCTTATTCTTTTCACCCAGTTAGGTGCCTCATTTACAATTCAAATTTGCCCTTTTTACACCTAGGTTTTATTTCAGTTCAATCAATTTCTCATTTTAGCATATAACATTTAATCATATGCTCACATATTCATTCACATTTTCTTAATTTATCGATTTTTCAGAAAAAACCTAAAAGTTTGTACCAGATCTTACAGGAATATATAATAACATTATTATAAAAATTTAGGGTATTTTTGGGGCGTTACATGACCTCCCCATCCAGGGCTTCCACAATGGGTTTTCCCTCTCCAAAGTGCTGCCATGCTCATTGAGCAAGGTTCATATGCTCGTTCCCCCTATTGCGAACTCTAGAAGCACTACTTCAAAGCTATACACATCGATCTTCTTATTCCCCTTTCTTGTATCTGCATACTTTGGGAGAATCTCCAAATTAAATGAAATGATAAACAACTATTTGATAAGTTTTCCAACATGAAAAAGAAATTGTTGAACATGTGCCTTGGACTGTTGAAGACGTGCAAAATTATGTTGAATGTGATGTCAATCTATTTTTTTATTTATTACTTTTTCAAAGTTGATGTTTCTAGATTTTACGTGTTGGTTATTTTCTGTTTTGCATATTCTTTTTCTGTTTTGCATGTTTATCTTCATGGGGCATATTACTGGGTCCACATTTTGTAGTGGGAGGATGGAGCCTTCCTATATAATCCCTAATGCTTAATGAAAGTACAACTTGGTTTTTACTCTTCTTCTAGATTTAGTTCCTATTTCATTCTACTCTATTTTTCTTCAATCTTTCTTATAAAAAAAACAACAATTGGTATCAGAGCCCTAATTCTTAAGGGACTAGTGGTGTACAACTCAAATTTTCAAAGAATCCATGGAAGCCGAATCAAGTTTTTCTGCAATTGCTCCTCCAGTTTTTGATGGTGATATATAAAATCAGGCTTATTAGGATGGAGACGTATCTTGAAGCTTTGGATCTATGCGAGGCTATGGAAGAGGATTATGAAATTACTCCTCTTCCAAAACAAATCGACTAGCAAGCTCCAGTTAAGCATCACAAGGAAAAGGCAGGGTCTGAAGCTGGCTTTGTTTGTTTGATGCAGTTTCTTCCACGCTTTTCACTCGCATCATGTCTTTAAAATTAGTAAAGGTGATATGGGATTATCTCAAGACAGAATACGAGGGAGATGAAAGAGTAAGAGGAATGCAAGTTCTAAATCTGATTCGGGACTTTGAGTTGCAGAAGATGAAGGAGACTGAATCATCGAATTATTTGCGAGTTCTTGAACATTGCAAGCGGAGTTAGTGCCCAGGTCTTCCTTACTAAACTCAAGGATAGTTGAAAAAATCCTTGTGCCGGTGCCTGAAAGATTTGAGGAATCCATTACAACCTTAGAAAACACTAAGGATTTGTTTGAGATAAGACTTGCAAAACTTTTAAATGCCTTGCAGGCACAGGAACAAAGAAGAATGATGAGACGAGATCTTTAGAAATGGAAGAACCACACGACTAAACACCCGTCTGTTGAAAAATGTAAGAATAAGAATAGAGAAGAACATGCTCACTGATGGAAGACTCTCTTGCTAAGCCACCACAAAAGCAAAGTAGCAAGCTCCAAGAGAAGCTACCTCCCTTGTAAGCATTGTGGCAAGAAAGGTCATCAGCCTTTAAATCTTTGGAAAAGGCACGAGAAGCTAGATATATAGTAAATGCAATCAGCTTGGACATGAAGCTATCATTTGGAAGAATAAAAGTCAATAGAAAGAAGCAAATGCTCATATTGTTGATGGAGAGGAGGAAGACCATCTATTTGTGGCTACATGTTTCTCTGGCATTGAATCAAGTGAGAGTTAGCTCATTAACAATGGTTATACTAACCACATGACACATGACAAGGCTCTATTCAAAGAACTAAGAAGCACCAACACGTCGAAGGTTCGAATTGGAAATGGCCAATACATAGTCGTGGAAGGAAATGGGACTGTTGCAATTTCAAGCTATTCAGGTAAAAAATTCATTTATGATGTATTATATGTTTAAAAATTGATCGAGAAACTTGTTGATGTTAATAATTGAAAGGGGTTATAAAGTTATTGTTTTGAGGACAAGGCTGCGATTAAAGATGTGGTTGGCCAAGATATTTTCAGAGTAAAAAGGACAAGAAAAAGCTTTGCTCTAAATCCATTGGATGAGGCAAAATAGCCTTTCAATCGGAAAATATTATGGAAATATGGCCTGAGCTTGGGCACTATCATCGTCAAGGGCTAATACATATGAAATCCAAGATGATGGAAAATGACAGCCCGGACCTTGATGATCACATTCGGATATAAGCATGTCAATTCGATAAGCGAAGTAGAAAAGCCGCTGGCTGACATAGAGCATAAAGATTTGCAATTGATTCCCAGCGATATTTGCAAGCCCCTGAAAACCTTCACTGAAAGGCATCCAACATCAATTAACTACTCTATACACTTCTCAACAAAATGGAGTAAGTGAGAGACGAAACATACATTTTGGAGATGATAAGATGTATGTTACATGAGGAATCTACCTAAGCAGTTCTGGGCGGAAGTAGCAAACACAAGTGTCTTCTTGCAAAACAAGCTTCCCACAAAAGCATTGAAGGATCAAACACCCTTTGAGGTGTGGTACATCTATAAACCATCATTGCACTTCCTTAAAATATTTGGTTGTTTGTGTTTTGGCTCATGTTCCCTGATTAAAGAGATAAAAATTTGGATAAAAGAGCGCTTCTAGGCATCTTCATTGGTTATAGCTCGATCATAAAAGCTTATCAAGTGTTTCGACCACAAACTGGAAACATTGTTATAAGCAGGGGTGTGCATTTTGTGGAAAATGAAAAATGGAAATGGGAAGACATGGAACAGAGTAATAAAGATAGGAAAAATGACATGGTAGTTGATGTTTCGGTCAGAGGCACAAGGTTTCTTTCTGATGTAAATCAAAGGTGCAATATTGATATATGTGAACCTACAGATTATGTAGAAGCAATGAAGAATCAGAATTGGGTGCTTGCAATGAAGGAGGAGCTATCAATGATAGAGAAAAATTAAACATGGATTCTTGTTAAAAGCCCCAAAGAGAAAAAGTTAATTGGAGTTAAATGGGTGTATAGAACTAAGCTTAATGCTAATGGTTCTATTAACAAAAACAAAGCAAGACTTGTTGTGAAAGGTTATGCCCAAATTTTTGGTGTGGACTATTTAGCTACCATCAACTTGTTGCTTGTTGTAGCTCCTCAAAGGATTGGAGAGTGTATCAGTTCGACGTCAAGTCAACCTTCTTAAATGGTTATTTGCAAGAAGAAGTCTATGTTGAGTAACACGAGGGCTGTGAAAGGAAGGAGAAAGAGAGCGAGTTTATCTTCTCAAGAAGTATTTTTATGGCTTGAAACAACCTCCAAGAGCTTGGTATAGCAGAATTGATGATCATTTGCTAAATTTGGGATTTGCTAAAAGCTTATTTGAATCAACATTGTATGCCAAGCATAATGGAGTTGACATTCTTATCATCTCATTATATGTGGATGATTTGCTTGTGATAGGGAACAACACAAGTCTTGTGGAGATGATGGAAGTTTTTGAGATGACCAATCTAGGCTTGATGACCTTTTTTCTTGGAATAGAAATCAAATAGAGTGAACATGAATTCTTTATCTCTCAAAATAAATGCGCGAAGAGTGCTCGATAAGTTCAAAATGGATGAATGCAAGCGATGAGAACTCATATGAATCAAAAGGAGAAGCTCAGTAAAGATGATGAGACTGATAAGATTGATCAGGCACATTTTAGAGGCATGATTGGTTGCTTGATGTATCTCATAACAACACGACTTGATATCTTGAATGTTGTGAGCATTTTATCTCGGTTTATGCATTGTGTAAGTGAAATGCACCTCAAGGCGACAAAAAGGGTGATAAGATATGTTAAAGGAACCTATGATTTTGGCATAAAATTTACAAGGCTGAAGGAATTCAATTTGATTTAAAATAGTGATTGGGGAGGCTCCATCGATGATATAGGAGAAGTTCGATTCTTTGTTTCACTTTTTAGTTTATGGTTTTTTCTCTTGGTGCTCGAAAAAAAACAAGAAATTTATGTGATCTACAGCGGAAGTAGAGTTTGTGCTGCCACGAGTTGTTGTAAATCCAAGCTATTTGGCTAGGAAAATCTTAGAGTGAAACCTTAACAGCTGGGGCAGAGGAGAGCGCAAAGATGCGTGACAATAAGCTACCATTGCCATCTCTCATAACCATGTGTTTCATGGGAAAACCAAGCATTTTAATATTAAGTTATTCTTCTTAAGGAAATCTGAAAGATGGAAGTCACGATCCTTCTACATTGCAAAACATATAAGATCAAGTGGTTTTTTGCATCATAAATCTAAGATAAAACATGAGAAAGAGAAAGACTCTATTGAATGAACAAATGTTAGTTTTCAATCTTCTCCCAAAATCCTTCAGTTTCTTCTTCGATGCTTTGTAGACTCAATCCTCTTTAACAATTAGATCTCGACCCTAGGGTTTCTCCCTCAAAGGTCCGATCTCGACCCCGAATGGCTGATTTTTCCTCTCTCCTTCTTCCCCCTCGTGTTTCTAGGAGTTTGAGCTTTAAACCCTCAATTGTAGGCTAAAATTGGTTGGGTCGACTGAAATAGCCCCCCCAGTGTGGCCGTCGCGATGTTGGGCTCAGCGTTCTGCATTCTCTGAAGTTGCGAAAGTTCAGCTGCGCTCCACATTTTTTAACTAACTTGCCAAGGCCATAACTTTGTCGCTCTAACTTTGATTTGGGTGATCTTGAACTCGCTGGAAATCTTAGAGAGTTTAGAATCTAGATATGGCTAGAAATAATACTTTATAAGTGATGATAAATACTGAATTTATAAAATTCTCCAACTTGTCACTTTTGAGCTTTCTTCTCTTCTTCCTTCAACTACCAAGAGTCATAACTTGATCATTTGAAGTCCAAGTTGAGTTAATATGGTCTCTTTGGAAAGCCTAGGAAGTCTCCAATCCATCCATATAAATATTTTATCCATTTGGGTCATCTTACAGCTTAAGACATCAAAAAACAGTGGATGGTGCTGCATGTGTAATTTGTTGATTTTCCTTCATTTTTCGCTCATTTTCATGCAATTCCACCAAATGGTTTATTAATCATAAAGATGAATATTTAGAGCATTAAGACACATATTTAACATAAAAAAATACTAAAAACTAAGTAAAACATAGAGCTAACATAAGTATTTTATATAATCATCACACTGCAGGTCAACAATTTTGAGTGTATATGAGTACATCATAAAGATGTGCTTTGGACTGTTGAAGACGTGCAAAATTTTGTTGAATGTGATGTCAATCTATTTATTTATTTATTACTTTTTCAAAGCCGTTGTTGCTAGATTTTAGGTGTTGGTTATTTTCTATTTTGCATATTCTTTTTCTATTTTGCATGTTTATCTTCATGGGGCAGATTGCCACATTTTGTAGTGGGAGGATGAAGCCTTCCTATATAATCTCTAATGCTTAGTGAAGAACGACGGTTTTACCCTCCTTCTATACAGATTTAGTCTCTATTTAGTTCTACTCTGTTTTCTTCTAATCTTTTTATCAAAAAAAAGAAAAGAAAAACAATAGAAATCAAACTTATACTTTGAAATTCGAAATATATGTATACATTTAATTGCAGGGCAATATGTCAGAAAGTGCACCGACCCACGAGATATTGTTTCTGCAAGGCCTTCTTGCTTGGCCAATAGCATTTTGGAATCCAAAATCTGCAATGTTCATATTAAATTGGGAGCCCAATAAGATGTTGCTGGACTTGTCATCTCGACGAATGATTGGAGTAGAGCAATCATGGTGCATATAGCATAAGCCTCGAGCAGCTCCAATGGCATTTTGCAACCTCGTTGACCAGTCCAAGACCATATCATGATGATCACTTGCTGAATCCTCCTTTGCCCTCTTCTTAGCATGAAGCCACTTATCCAAGCTGTGATTCTCCATGTACTCATAAACAAGAAGCTTTGAGGTTTCACTCGAAATGCAGCATAGCAACTTCACTATGTTTGAATGGCGTATCATGCCTAATATTTGGACTTCAGTTGCAAATTGCTTCTCAAGTTGGTGCTGGCGGCCTAGTTTTCTGTTATTCGAAATCCATTTAAAAGCCACCACCACTTCACCAGAATGGTTGATGACGACGCGATATACCTTCCCTGATCCCCCACTTCCAATTAAATTACTACTACTTTGTGCCAAACTTAACAATATGTTGGATTCAGTGAAATCTATCTTTTGGAAGGATGCCATCTTCCATGTTTCCACATAGTTCCCAGCTTGGTCCCTTCTCCCTTGATGATACTTTTGAGCCATAAAAAAGATTAAAAATACAATAATCAGGGAAGCTCAAGAAACTGGCTTTAGAGCGGCGGCAACTCTTGAGAACTGGAATATAGGCAAACAGATTAGGATTGTTCAAGAAACTGAGTTCGAATTCCCACTTTTCAAAGGCGGGTGGGATTCCCCCGAGAGATTGTTGGATGAAGAAGGTGTCAGAGTGGAGCTGCAGAAATGGCTGAATTCATGATTTCACCTGAGAATTGGTTTTCCAGATAGGTCAAAAATATGAGGCTAGGTAATGATCCGATAGCTTTTGGAATTGTGCCAGAGAGATGATTTCTTGACAAATTCAGAGCAATTAGTGACTTCCATGATACAATATGGTGACGAAGTTGGCCTGACAATTGATTCCCATCAAGCGACAGTATGGATATGGATAGAAGACTTGTCAATTCCACTGGAATTTCTCCTGAAAATAGATTATTGCTTGCCTTGAACACCAATAGTTTCAACAAAGAAGTTAATAATCCTGCAGGAATTGGACCGGAGAACTTCTTGTCACTGATCTCGATTCTGGACAAATTGCTTCCCAATTTACTTGGAAGTGTCCCGGAGAATGAATTTCCACCTAACATCACCAATACCATGCCCGGTGATGTCCAGATGCCGGAAGGAATCTCGCCGGAGAAGCGATTGTTGGTAAGCTGAATTGTTGGAAGCAACCACCCCGATCAAAGCCCCCCATTGCGCATAAATGTCGAAGCAATTCCCCACTTAGTTTATTCACGGAAACCTTAAAGCGTCGGAGCTCCGAATGAAGGCCGAATTCGGGAGGCAATACTCCACTCAATTGATTGCCGAAAACAATGAAGGTTTCCAGTGTCGGGATGAAGCTTATGTTTGCTGGTATCTCTCCTGACAATTGATTCCAGAAAAGACTCAAACCCGTCAAATTTTGCAGCTTCCTGAAACCCTCTGGTATCGGCCCCGTCAAGCTGTTCTTGGAAAGATAAACATGTTTCAAGTTGGGAGCTTCTATGGATGAAGGAATGTGGCCAGACAATCTAAGTGTTGATCAAATACAAGTTGATCAAATTCTTAGACATAAAACCTCCGGGGATCGGACCGCTCAAATTGTTGATGGCGAGATCTAAGTGTTCCAGACTGGACAGATTGTTGATCAAGGTCTCCGGTATTTCACCGATCAAATTCGTCCGTGTCATCCACAGAAACTGGCTTCTTCAATGCTCCAAACTCCTTTGGGAGGGATGCAGGCAGGAATTTATCATTATAGGCCATGCCCAAAATTTCAAGATTCTCCAAATTACAAATCTCCGTCGGCCAGGTGCCGTTGAACTCATTTTGAACCAGAAACAAGTAGAACAGCTCCCGTAGCCGCCCAATCGATGCCGGAATGTCGCCTGAGAAGTTGTTTGCGGTAAGGTCCAGGTAGCGGAGACTTGAAAGACGATCAATATCAGCTGGAGTTGGACCCACGAAGGAGTTTTGCAACAAGAGGAGATATTCGAGCTTAGAACAATTGAGAATATCCGGGAACTCGCCCGGAATGTAATTGTTGGAGACGTCAAGTAAGGTAAGGTTCTTGAGCTCACAAACTGTGGCAGGAATTTTGTGAGTGATGCTCTTGCCGTAAAGTGAAACTGCAATGACAGTGGATTTCGGGCCAATCGCAGGGCGAGGATGAGGAATTCCAAGATTTGAGTGACAGTGGATTGCCCAAATCACGTGATGCATGTAAAAAGACAAAAGCCAGCTAACAAAAAAAAAAGGGAGAAAAAAGAAATAAAAGGGTAAAACAGAGAATATCACAGCTAGCAGCAACGGGAGGGGAAGGGGAAAACCAGAAAAACACAGAAAAACTGATTTGTCTAATAACTTTCCTCGTGGAGAAGGAGGAATTTCCGAAAGAAGAGAAGAGAAAGTAGAATTTCAGAAAGACGCGGTTTCGGCATTTCAATTTTGAGACAAGTTTGATTTGGTTGAGTGACACAAAGGAAAGAAGAAAAAAGATGCTGCCACCATCATCTATAAAATTATAATCGAGAATTCAGAGTCTCTTTGGTTTGTACGCCAGTTGACTGGTTTGAATAAAGTTTACATCATCATTGGCGGAAAGGCCGCAATTTTCCTTCCACAATAATTTATATATCTTCTCTAATGAATACTACTGATACCCAAATATTTTTTTTTCCTTCCCTTGCCCCTGTGGGGTACATCCTCATACATTATATACCCATCATGGGGTTACATAATGGACAATTATGAGGTGGACAGTTATAAGTGATCCTCAATGCCCTTATGTTATACATTAATTTATATATTAACAGCTATACATTAATTGCCGGTATAGCAGTATTGAAGTGGATATGCCTTGATTCAATCAGCGTCCGATCGAAGTGCGCCTCGATGCTCGAGGTGTTTGAAAGTGTAAGCGTCTTTCGTGCGCTTCTTGAGATTACGCAAATTTGATAAGTCTTTAATGAGTTAGTCGTTCGCGCTCTTGTATGATTGATTCGGTGTTCATGTGACTCTTGTGAAACGCATCATATCTTTATTAAAATTTGCTTACTGTAGTCTTTACATTTCAAAAGCGAATTAGGATTGGAATGGCGATAGACTTTTTTGATTTTCGTGCACCGCAAAAAGTCATCATTGTACTGACATCCCCATGATCCATTGTACACATATGGCAGTTCTGGATTCAGGTTTGGACTTGGCGTGCTCTCTAATATGACCAGTGCCTTTGATGCTGATTTCAAATGTCCTGCCCATATCATTGGTACCCTTGATTTTGAATATCCCCCAAGGTCTCCTTTGAGGGATTTCTCGTATATGCTATCGAAGAAGCCTTTTGTTGAGGTGCTTTGCTCTTGCTTTGCGCCTGCATCGGTCTGGATTGCTTTTTCGCACTGGTACCTTGTGTGCGTCTGGCAATTTCTGTCATGCAACCAATTTCAAGGTAAAAATGAACTGTAATTTAGAACATTAGAAAGCTATTAGCTTTTGGCGTTCCGAGCTTCAGCTTGTACGATGATCCAGCTGTGAAGTTATGACTTGACGATGTCTTCTTGTATATAAGGCTGCACCTTGTACTGGTCCCATCCAACCAAAAGCGTGTTTTCCATTATATTTTGAAGACCTTATTATGCTTGGGTGAGATTTGAGAAAGATGGGCTGTTGTTCTCTAGTTTCTCCTTCTTCTGGGTCATATATCATTGAATGAATTCTTGTTGCTGTCGTTATTTTATTAGTAGCTAAACTGTTTTATGATGCTTTTCCATTTGAATCCGTTTTATGAAGACTGTGTTGCCCTTGTTTATTATTGTCTCTTTTTCAACCACCCACCACATGGTAGATGAAAGGCCAAAGCCATTACCATTTCCATTAGCTTTTCAATATTAATGATAATAATAAAAAATGTCCTTAAGAGGCCTCTCTTAAAGTGGTGAAGGAATGTGATCATGAACTTCTAGGAGGTTTCTTGTTTGAAATTGTTTGCAGATGAAAAAGAATGTGTATACTATATTTATTATTAAGGATAATAGTAATAACAATTATTTGAAATTGTTTTAACCGGAAGTAAAGACCATAAAATGTATGAGAATTGCATTACAGAAAAGTGTTTTTCACCGCCTTTTGTATCTGAAAGAAAAATAATCCAATGAATTTGGTTTCTGGGTTCTGTTTGGCTTGAAGGTGTGAAATTTAGATAACATATGAAACTCCATGGATCATAAGTTCAGACAGAGATTGGACGCCTTAGCTCTCATATCACTTCACCAAGGCTCCGATACAGAATTTTCAGTTCTACCAGTCGCTAAAAGAAATTTTGCTTCAATTCGTAAATCAATATTCAAGATGGATGTCTGAATTTCATTGTTTTTCCCTTTCTCAATTGCTGAGATAAGAGTGTGTATATGTTATTGTGAGGATTTGTGAAATGAGGACTGAATTACATTTTTCACTGGCAAAGGGAAAATGCAAAACTTCTCTTTCTTACCCTTTTTGCTTGTTTCTTTTTAACTTTCATTTCTGCCAGGGTCATAAAGAATAATCATATTCCTTAAAGGGAAAATAATGATAAACAAAATAATAGGAGTAAATTGCATCTCATGACATGGATGGTCATGTGATGATGATACAATTGCTTGTGCTTGAACCTCAGATGCATACCGATAGATGGCATCAGCTACGCCATCTTCATCATTGCTGAGATCAATCACATTGGCCACGGCTTTTGTCTTCTCTGAACCATTGCTGAGAGCAATGCCAAGAGAAGCTAATTCAAGCATTTCCATGTCATTTTCTCCATCGCCAATAGCCATTACCTAACAAGAAATGCATCAATCAGAGGTGTGGCGACATAAATATCGTATCATATTTCAAAATTCTTTAACATCCTTTTTAACGAGGGAACAAAGACGAAAAAAGAGCAAAAAAAAATCGGAAGTTAGAGAACAAAATTTATTGGTATGTACCTCCTGTAATGGCACATTCAAATGATCAAGTAGCGTTCCTACTCCACTTCCTTTTGAGGTTCCCGGGGGAGGACAATTTCAGGTATATCTTCCTGTGATTGGACAACATTGGCACGACCTCCTACTTGTAGGTACTTGGATCGTCTAATATTCGGGGCGTCTAATATTCGGGGCATCAATAGAGTGACACGAACTTACAAAAAAGGGGACTTGGCAGTGGTGTGTCGACCGCCTCTCCGATGCTTAAATAAGCAAAAGAATAGAGAAGGAAAAGGAAGTATGACAGTTAGGGTTGCCTACTTTTCCCTCGTGGGTTGTTTCTGTTTTATACTTGAATTTCTATTTGATTCTTGGAATGATAATCTTGTGATTTTGGCGATAGAATCACTCTTTCCTTATCGAAGACCAATTCTCCTTGATTTTTGGAGAGATAATATCACGGACTTAGCGATGAAATTTGTCTTTCCTTATCAAAGACCAATTCTCCCTTATTAAGGATGTCTTTGAGGCATTACTAGATTGGGATATTAGGAGATAAATTGGATAAATATCCTGTATGCAGTAGGACGGCCGATTAAGGGACTCGGGACTTCAAATGGGATGTAGGACTTTCCTGCCTGATTAGTTCCCATGTGGTTTTGATGTAACAGGATATTTTGGGCCTTATTGGGGTTTGAATCAAGCAGTGGGCCCATGCAGGTGTTGGGCCTATTGAGTAGTGGGTCTTGGGCCCAAAAGTTATGGGAATCATAATGCCTCCCTTTTTTATCGACTAGAATATCATGCTTTTCTGGTCGAGGAAAAGTATTTGTGTTTCAGGGTCTATAGTATGGGAAATTGAAGGTGATTAATGCGCCTATGTTCTAATGTGCATATTACCAGAAAATACTGTGTTTCCGATGATGTATTTAATGCGCCTTTTGGAATCTCACCCCTATATATATGGTGGTGAATAAGTGAAATCTATGAAATTTCCAACAGATTCCTCTTCCGTTAGATTATTCCTTTATCGTGAATTCTTCTTTGGGACAGTGAAGGTGGAATAATGGTGGGTGGAGACTTTTAGAAGTCTCTGCAGCTGTTTGTCGCTTATGGATATTGTGTGTTTGAAGACGACGTTTGTGTTGACCTATCAGTTGTCTTAGATGGGAGGCCTAACAATGTCGACATCACCTTTTTTCAGAGCTCTTTGTTGGGCCTTGCGTGTGATCATTTGAGTCATAAATGGGGGCTGGTGTGCTCTTGCCGCTTCTTTGGTCTGTCTTTGGGGGTAGGTGCCCCCTGTGCTAAGCGCCTTTTTGGGGTTGAGCGTAGGAGTGTGAGAGAAGGGAGATTTCAGGCGGGATAATGCAGATTCTTCTTTGTCTTTGATTTTCCTTTCTTCCTCTTCCTCTTCTTGTAACCTCTTTTTTTTTCTTCTTCCTTTTTCATCTCTTCCTTTTTTTATTCTCTTTTTTTTTCTTTGTAATCAGCCTGGTACATTTACCTGGATATTCTTGTAAGGGATCCACCAAGGTTGCTTGGATACGTTTGTCTTGGTTTCAATGTAACTATTGACACATAATAAAATTGGGTTTTTGGGCATACTGATGCATCGAGTTTTCTATTTCCCATTCTTTCTTCATATCCTGGCTAGATGAGCTAAGTATCTGAAGTTGGCTCCTGAGAAGCTTCTATTGGTTTTCGAAGATGAGTTTTCATATTTCCTCGACAGGGTTGGTCGCTGGGCTGCTAGCAGTTGAGGTCCGAGCCATTTTTGATAAACGGCAGGGGCCACCGATATGCGGATCTAGGCCCATAGGGCTCATTTGTTTTTTCTATGCCCTAGAAGGTGAAACGTTTTGCGAATATTAAGCATTGGGGTGAAGGAGCACGTCTCCCCATATTGTGGCTGATCCATCGATGCATTTAATGCACTTGTACATGCCTTATCCTATATAGGAGTAGGGGTCTGGAAGCCAGCTTCTTTGCTTCTGCTCAGTAATCTTTTGCTTGAAAGCCTTGAGCATTTCTGTAGCACTCTTGAAGTTTTCGATGAAGGAGCCATTTGGAGAATCCTGATCGTTTTTTTATCTCCTAGCGGGTTTTCCATTTTCTTTGCTTTCGATTTCATTTGCGTGGGTTGTCTGGTTGTTGGTTGCGCTGTTAGCGCGTGTTCTTTGGTCGTAGGTAGGTTTTAAGGACGGAATTTGCGTAATGCGCCCAAAAAATACCATAATATTTTTTTATAATTTTATTATATATTAGAACATAAATTGAGCCAACTTGGGTATTTTCCCTGGAATTGTTAAATGAATATTGAATAAATGATTATTACATGGCTAAGAACGGAAATGCAAATATTATATCTTTAGAAATGAGAATTGATTGAACCAGAAAATTTACCCCAGTATAAAGGAGCAAATTGAAATTTGTAAAAAAGGAGGACCTAAGGGTCATTTGTGATAAAAAGAATAAAGGTCTAAGAGTGAATATGGAGAATTTAAATGAAAATAGAGAAAATATAGGGCAAGCTAGCATTTTATGAGAACTTAAGTCAAAGAAGAATCGTTTGAGCCAAACATGGCTTTAAAGAGAATGAGTGTTTTAAGACCCGAAAAGTGGTCTAAGGGGATCCTCATTTGAGCAATCCCGTTTTTGAGAAGAAAAGAGGGGAGAGAGCTAGGGTTTTTGAATGGGGAGATTTTTGAATTGCTCCATGAAAATCAAAGCCTAAAGTGATAAAAAATAAGAAGAAAGCTTGACATTGAAGATTGGAAGAGATTTGAGGTAAGAAATAAACCAAAACACCTTTGATCTTATGTTTGAGTTGGGGAAAACCCCAAATGTGGATAAAAAGAGTTTTATTTTGGTTGTAAATGAGTTTTAGGATTGTGTTGAGGTTGTTTTGTATTGTTGGTTGAGATTGGTTTGGATTGGTTTTGTGTAGTGTTTGTAAAAAGGGAAAAATGTTGAGTTTTCAAAGGAAATGTTGTCAAAATTTTGTAAAAAACCCATGTTCTTGTTTTGGCTATAGATTAAGTTATAATCATTCAAATGAAGTGATTCCAATTGATAAAGAACCATAAGAGATAGGGCTACAAATGTATGGAAGGGACCAGGGGCAAATTGTAGCTTTAAGGCTCCCAAATATGGGCTTAAAAGTGAGCTCGGGTAGCTCAACGGTTATCTTTCTGTTTTGGGTATTGCCTGTCATTTTGGCCATAAGTTGAGTTTCACTCATCCAAATTGAGTGATTCAAAATTATGGGTAAAATAGACTTCTAAGGGAATAATTTACTTGAAGGAAGTTTATGAAAATTGTTACCCCAAAGTGCCCAAAAATCTGTCAAAGTGGAGCTATGTGTAAGAACAATCTGATTCTGCTTTGCAATTGGAGTAGTCTGGATGTAAAATGCAATAAATTGAGTTTTGATGATCCAAATTGGATGATTACAGTTGGAGAAGAACCCTTAGAACCATAGCTTTAAAGGATAGAAGGAAAAATTACCAAATTATGGAGTTAAGACCCCTGAAATTTGGAATAATAGTAGGTAACCGAGTGAGCTGGGCATACTAACTAGTTTGACATTAAAATGTCGTAACTTGAGTTTGAATGATCCAAATGAGATGATTCAAATTCCTACTAAAAATAGACTCATAGAGCTAAACTTTTCTTGAAGGAAGCATGAGCAAATTATAGCTCATGTGTCCCTAGAAAATTTTTCAAGTGAAGGGGTATCGGGTAGACATAAACCTTCACCAAAAACTCCTAGACTAACTTACTAATATGTGATTGTCATTGTATTTGAATAGGGGCTGACGGAAGCCGCGTGAAAATCGAGATTCCGAAGATCGGAATCAAAGCGACGATTTTGGTTTGTTCTATCTTCTCCTATTCTCGTTTCAAGATTTGAACTATTTGTTCTAAATCTATAAGAAAAACATATTGAATTGTTTTAATTGATTTGAGAAAAGTGATTGTGAAATGTTTGCATATGACAATTGCATGATTATTGAAAATGAATTGTTTATACAAATGTACGTATTGTACTATATTTTGCTAGAAAGGATTTGAACGCCCTTAATTGAATGTTAACCGTTTATTTCGCATTAAGGATAGATTGGTATACTAATAAGGGTCAAAATAAGCGATGCTATGACGATTGTGATGATGTGTCACTCCGGTCGGCCAGCGGAGACGTATCGGTAGTGTTCACTAATTGTTTTAATAACCGGTCGGCGTGACCAGTGGGGCGTATTGTGTTATAAAAGCCGTTTTTATATCGGCCCCTCTGACCAGTGAGGACACGTGCGTGATTACGATATCACGTATCACGAAAACATAGGTTAAATTCGTTAAGGAGGCATACACGAATTAGATTGTAAAGTGAATTGAATTTGTGAGCGGAGTGAATTGATTTGAGATTGTGAAATATTTGAATTGAAAAGCATGTTTACTTGATTGAAATGAAAAGAGCATTGTGAAATGCTGATTTGATTAATGAATGATTTATTGAATGAAAGTGTATATTTGTAATGATCAATGAAGCGCATAAATGATTGTATATAAAACAAGTATATGTATTGTATTGACATTGATCATCAAAAAAGATTTGAAAGTTTTGAATTGTTAAATTGCATGATTTGAATTAAACTGAAACCGAAGAATGGATTTGTATAGAAAGACAAAGCATGAAAATGCTTAGCGTATTGTTTTACCAATGCCCAGGTACCGAGTGATAGATAGTAATTGAAAGCGGACCTAAGATCGAGGAGCGTCGAGTCATAAAGAAGGAATTGCGGAGTATGCACTTGTGCATTCATGTCATGTTTATTTTTGAACTTTGATATTTTGCAAAAACATTTTGAACTTTGAATATCTATTTTGTAAATCATTTGAAAAGGCTTGATATGCCTTTATAGTAATTATACATTTGCATGAATGAAATGTAATGGGCTTACCCATTTAAAAATGTTTCTGCATATTTGAAAAGGATTTTATGCCAACTGAAGTGTAACGCTACGATGTGTTTTTGATAAATGATTTTGATAAGGTGATTGGGTGATATTAGAGCAACTCGGACTCGGTTCGGATCCTCCAAACTGGTCGGGTCGGGCCGGGCTCGGGGGTTGCCATAGCATGTGGGGTTTTGGGATGCACCCAAGCTCGGGGGTATCCCAATAGGCTTTGTAAAACTTAAGGGATTTTAGTCATGCTATTGCTTTGGTAGGATATTGTCGAGTTGATCTGTAACGCCTCAAAAATACCCTAGAATTTTTATAATAATTTTATTATATATTTCGAGTATTAATTGAGCCAAACTTGGGTTTTTTCAGGAAAACTGATAAATGGCGAAATGTGAAATGAAAATGTGAGCATATGATTAAATGTTATATGCTAAAGTGATTAAATGATTGAATAGAATCTTAGAGTGAAAAAGGGAAAAAATGGAAATGTGTAAAATGAGGACATAAGGGTCATTTGAGAAAATGTTTATGTGTTGAAGTAAAAAATAAAAGTTATATATGTGCTATAAGGTAAATTAAGGCAACTTAAATCCAAAAATGGGTTTTTGATGTGCCAAACATGGCCTTGAGAAGGGTAAGTGATATTAGACCACTTTTGGTCTTAGAATGCTCATTTGAGCAAAAACGTTTTGGAGACAAGAGAGAGAGAAGAGCTAGGGAGGAGAAATCAAGGTTTTTGGTAGGAGATCCTTCATTTCCGGTTTCCCAATGATCGAGGAGGAAGAAGGGAAGCTAGGGCAAAGAGTTTCAAAGGGGTTTAAGGTAAGAACCCAACCCTAGAAAGTTGTATTTGATGTTTGGGTTAGAAAAACCCTAATCCATCCATGGGTTTTGCTCATGGTTGGTTTAGGATGACTTTAGAATGTTATTAGGAGTAATTCCCATGTTATGTTTTAAGATTTTGAGGATATTTGGAGAAAAATCGCAAAAGAGCAAAGCTGGAAATCTGGACATATCGGACTCTTAGCCACAGTATAGGGAACCTATGCCGCGGCGTAGACCTACGCCACAGTGTGGGAGGCCTTGCCGCGGCGAGGCCGAGGGGCAAAAATGGCACCCCTCGAGTACGCCACGACAAGGAGCTGCGGCTGCTGACTTAGCGGTGTTACGTCGGCAGTAGCCTCGCATTCGATGAACAAATTTAGGATTTTGTTTAGAACACTTAAATTCGCTACACCCTAATGGTTAGGACCTAATAAATGATTAATGGGGGTTCAAATATGGATAAAACTAAATGAAAAACATACCGTACCTCGCCACCTCGGTGAAGCTTCTTCTCAAGTTGGTCCCGGGTAGCTCCTCTCAGGTGATTATTCTTTGAAGAGGGCCAAGCGAATACCCCACAAGGACCTTAAATGAGGTATGCGGTGTTACCGACCTTAGAGTCCGGCTGCCCCGGCCGGCAAGAAGGAGAGAGACGAGGGTGCAGCAAACAAGGACAACCAACGTCGGGTTAGAAGGTTTCGTAGATTGGAAAGGAGTAGTCGATAGTAAACGGCCCAGAGGAGGAAGGAAATGTTTATGCCCACTTAGGGGTTCTTTGCCTGGTTCGTGTGGTGCGACCACAGAAGGTGAGTCCACCTCTAGTTCTGGAGAGAAGTGACTTAAGCGGTCTCCTTTAGATGAGGGGGCTCACAAGGACTGGGCCATAGTTTCGGTGGAATCCCTAGATCTAGCTTCCAATGACTAGCCAGCCTTGAGAGTTTGCCTCGATGGGGCTAATACACCTCTAAAGGAGGGGGTTCTGACTGCGAGCCCTCCAAATGTTGAAGAGGTTGGAATAGGTGCCCCATCAGGGGTAGTTACTGCTCCAGCTCCCCCACCCAAGTTTACCGGCGTCGGACCAAGCAAGAAACGGTTACCTGATTAGGTGTTGGTAAGCACGTATGTTCCGCCATTGGAGAGGATTCATCCCTTGACAATATGGTGGTTCTGGATCTTGAGGATGTGCTGGGAATTTTCCATCGCTGGAGCCCCTTCAACCAGGAGGAATCTCCTATTATGCACATGCGGGACCTTTATCCGAATTACTTTTGGATACCTGTGGCGGCCCGCTCATAGCAATATACTATTCCGCTTCCTATTTATATGGATAAAGAGGACTTGCAGCTTGTGGCCGATGATGGGATGCTCATCCGCAACCACAACTTCCACCGGTCGGTAGAACTGGTAAGTTCTTATTTTTAGCACGTGACTACCGATTTTATGTAGTAATTTTTTTCTAACTCCTGTTCTCTTTTGGGATTGCATGTTAGCCATCGAGAATGGCTCGTTACTTGAGTTCCAATTCCGCCTAGATGACGTCAGTACGGCTTTATGCCCTGATCGAGGTAACCGCATTATCGACCTTGAGCGGCTTCTCTGCTTGAGTAGAATCCGTGTCAAAGCATTGGGAGAGAGAGGCCAAAGATGGCGTTGCAAGTGTTATCCAAGCAAAGAAAAAAAGAGACGAGGCAAAGCAAGAGGCCAGGGCAGCCCAGTTAGTGGCTAAGGCATTAGGAGATGCCAAACCTAGGGTAGAAGCTGTTCTGATTAAGGCCCTAAATTCTTTGGCAGTTGTGGAGGAAGGCGGGCATAGGTTGGAGGCTGAGATCGCCCGCTTAGAGATTGAGTTTGCCCGCGTACGTCGCTTTTGTTGGAGCTCGAGGCGTCCAAAGGTGAGGTGTCTTCCTTTCATGCTCGAGCATGAAAGGATAGGGAAGACATGGTGAAAGACTACCAGGGGTCTTTGGAGCTCATCTTTGCTTACATCTATGGGTGTTGCGCGTTCAAGAACAACATCTATAGGGATCGACCAGATCAGGATGAAACTGCGACTGCGCCAGCCCACTTCCTCTAGAATATTTTGTCGACCCAAGGTGCCCCGTGACAGCCGTCGAGGCCAAAGGCCTTGACGGATCGAGGTGGGCGGTTGAAGACCGGAGGGTGTTGTTATAGGAATAGGATTTCTTTCGTATGTTAGCTTCGGCTATTTTAGGAAAATTTTGCAAGTGGTGCCGGCCATTAATACATATATACTTTATTTGTAATCTCCGGCGACACTTAGCGTATTTCAATGAGATTTGAAAATGTCAACAAGGCATGAGCCTTATTTGTAAAAAATTCTAGCAGGGCAGCGACCATGTTTAGAGAATATAATAGAACAACAAGCGGAAGTATCACGGACTTTTAGGTGCCCGGCGAGGATTAACAGTAGATGCTGGACTTTTAGATGCGGTCGGACAAAAAAGCGATATGTCTGGACTTTTAGATGCGGTGGGATGACAATCGTATCACGGACTTTAGATGCCGACGAGAAGCGATAAGCGTATCACGGACTTTTAGATACTAGTCGGACAAATGGCCCAGCATCACGGACTTTTAGATGCTAGCCGGACAACAACCATGTCTAGACTTTTAGATGCTAGCCGGATAACAACCGTATCTGGACTTTTAGATGCTAGCAGGACAACAACCGTGTCTAGACTTTTAGATGCCAGTCGGACAACAACCGTATCTGGACTTTTAAATGCCAACCGGATAACAACCGTATCTGGACTTTTAGAAAGAAGTAATTGTAGGTTTTAAGAGGAAATGTGTAAAGAATAGTCTTTTATAGATGATAATTTTATCAAAGAATACACTACTGATAATACTTCTTAAGGTGCATGGAATTCCCGATGCAGGGACAACAATCTGATACGGCTTGCTTTCAGCCCAGCGTAAGAAGCGGGCGTCCACACTCGAATCGTGTATGGTCCTTCGATTGGTTAGGAACTTCGTTAAGCTAGGTTGATTATTTGTGTTTTCAAAAACCATTCTTAAGACTAATTCCCCAGCTTTGAATGTACGTAGTTTACATGCCGGTGTGCAAGCGCCCAGCCTGCGCTGAGTATGATCTGTAGCGTATAGCTATTAAACTCTCGAAGTTCATCGATCGTGTCAGGTCTTTGATTACGACCGAGTGTTTGCTTCTCATGAGTCTAAAACTCATTTTGATTTTTTTAATCATTTTCTGAGTTTATTACAAGATAATTGTTGATTCATATATAGAAACACAGTAATTTTAACCAGGTAGTACAGAAAAAATACAACATAGCGAAAATCTGACAAAGCTGGAAGAATTTAGCACGAGAACAAAGAGGTCGCAACTAGGAAATGAAAGTTGCGACAGGGAGCTCTTTTGTTCAGTTATTTCCAGGTCACAACATCACCAAGACCAATTAATGAGGTTGCGACTAAGAAAACGTGGTTGAGACGAAAGAAACTATTCAAAGCATAAGCTGAGGTCGCAATGCCAAGCTAAGGTCGCGACGTTGATCCATTGATGAAGCCATAGATGAGGTCTCTGCAAGAAAATTTGAGGTTGCAACCAGTTCTTAAATGAAGGACTCAAATTGAGGTCGCGACATCATCGTGAGGTCACGACATGGAACTAAATAGGGAGTCCTGCCAGAGATTTGAAGTTGTAACTGAGATGGAGAAGCGAAATGAAGTCGCGACATCATCTTGAAAATTAGCGATAAAAACATGAAAATTTGAGTAAGCTAAGTCCCAGTTAGGGAAATTGAAGTTGCAACCATTTTGTTATTCAAGGACCTCAAGAGAGGTCGCGACCAATCACTGAGGTCGCGATCTAAAGAAACACTGAACATTACAAAGCCATGTAGTGACCTAATATTTAGGTCGTGACGTGGCTTCGCCCATGAAGTCTTTACGAAAGCCGAAAGTCACGACCCTTAATCGGTCAAGAGCCTAAAAGTCGCGACTTTGAATGCACTTTCACGAGCATCGACATTTTAGAGTAGCAATTATGTTTTAAAGCAAGCGAGACAACTTCTGACGAGAGAAAGGAAGCGAATGGAGGTCAACGCATCATATTGAAGTCGACTGTTCGAAGCGAAATTTATCAAGCGATGCGCCAACCAATTATTGAGGTCGCGACATATAATCTGGCTATATCAAAGCAAAAGACTAAAAAGGAGGTTGCAACCTCAAAAAGAGAGTCACGACCTGAGAAAAGGCAGTAGAAATAGAAATGTGGTCGCAACCTAAAGGCGAGGTCGCGGCGTGCGAATCTGTGAAGAATCTTGGCTCCCAGGCCAAGAGTGGTGACAAGCTAAAGGAGTCGCAATATAAAGAAATGAAGTCGTGACTCAAGAATTTCAGCGAGAGGAGCGATAATGAGGTTGCGACCTTGAGACTAAGGTCGCATTTATCAATTCTTGAGAACAAGCGAGCGAAAGTCAGCGACCCAGAAATTGAGAGTCGCGACCACTAGTCAACGAGCCAGTAAACGAGGTTGCAACTAAAGAAAACTTGGTTCTGATTGGGTGGAAGCGAGATAAAGAGAAGAACCCATGTCGCGACATCAGCAGTCGACTTGAGACAATGAATTGGGCTTTTCTTTTGAGAATTCCACGGAGTTTTTGTTTGGGATTCGGCTAATTTCTTTTGGCTTGATTATAAATAAACAGTGTTAGAATAGTAAAGTAGCTTAGTCTTCCTACTGAGAAAGGGAGCGAAGAGGAACTCGGTGTATAGTTTAAGTGATAGAATTTTCTTCATTTTTTATTTTTATTTTTTAATACTTTTAAGATTTGAATCTGTCCGCCCCCGTTCGATCCAGGCAGAGATAAGGCGGATCGAGCCAGAAATCGGTGCGAGACTATATCTTTCTTCTTTGGGACTCTCGTGTCTGATTCTTTCGGTGGAACTTGTACTGTGGTTATACAAGAGCAATTTGCAGTAATAACAAAATCATTTTCATATATAAAAGAACTACCCTTTGGAGTGGTGTCCTATTTATCCCATATACATATCTGCGAGTCCCATTTACTTATACATGTACATTTTTTTTCCTATCTGAAACATTAGGTGCGGAGACGGTGCGGTGAGCACCTATCTCTGGTGGCTGCTTTGCGTGTGGGATGTCTGTCCTCTATCTTGTGTACATGCATTGCCTACCTTGGATTGAACACGGGTGCTTCAGCTTTGCGCTTAGTGGGAACATAAGCATGGACAACCACCTGATGGTAGCGACCTGACTTACACATATGCATATAACTTTATATTACTTATCATCTTTACATTACTATCACATGTCACATGTTCTCTGTCTTTAACATATTTCCTATCTATACTTTTACTGTTGTCATGTGCTTTGTCATCTTTTACTTATCTCTATCGTTATTAGCACTTATGCATTTCTATCATGTGTTCCTAGCAGGTTCCATCTCGTCATTTAGGTATGTTTATCATATATTCATATTGTATATGACTTTCATGGATATAGACTATATCATTTGTGATGTTCTATTTCTAGGTACTGTTATCATGTACTGTTTCATGTATTATTTTCATATACTGTTTTCCTGTTATACTTTTCATATTACTTTCTCTTTCATGTACTGTACTTGTTCGTATACTTTTCGTGTCATTGACACTTTGCTTCTTGTACTTGTAACTGTATACTATCATCGCATAGCAGTGCTACGCTTCTCATAATCTGTCATATATTCTCTTTATTTCATTTGTTCTATGTTTCATGCATAAGCCTTAGCGACGGATCACGAGGAACTAGCGTTTGTACCGAAAGTCTTTGTATATACCGAAGGTATCATCATTTGTGCGACGGTGACTTATGCCCGATTAATATTATACCGAAGGTATCATCCTTTGTGCGAGGCGGTGACCTATGCCGATTAATATTATGCGAAGGTATCATCACTATCACGAGGCGGTGACCATCCATAAGGGCGGAGTATTTGTGGTGACCCGCTCGGGGCGCACGATCCAGCGGGATCATGTCGTCGACGAAAATGGGGCCTCGATGTCTGTTTCTTTATCTTTGCGACAAGCTGTCTTCCACATAGGCATGCCTACCTATCCACTCTGCCGGGTTAAGCGGGCCGATCAATGTTATTACGTTTTAATGCGTATTTCGTAAAGCGTGATTGACTATTGTTATCATGATTGCTTGTCACGATATATACCATCATTACTAGTTTTGCATTCGTTCTCATATCTGTAGCTTCATATTACGGTTCTCATATTTCTCTATAATACATATATATCATTTCATATATGTCTCTTCTATATCACATTTCGTTCATGTTTTAGCTACTCATATTCCATCTCTTCACTCTTGTATTCATATCATATTCTATCTGTAGCATATAGCATTTGCATATAACCTATCATCGTGCATGCATTTACTCATTCTTATATTCATACATGCCTATCATTCGTGTACATGTATTCATTCCTGGTAACATCTTATATCTTGTTACTTATATCTTCATATACTTTATTAGTCTTTGTCTTATCCACATGACATATACCCGATACATTTCTATACTTGTACAATTTACTTGTGCTTTATCAAAGCGTCACATCTCCCGGTAGGGTCGAACATAGACTTCTGCTTTGATACCCTTGGTACCCTTCATCCCAGAACTATTCACCTTTTATCTTTTCTTCTATATTCCTTTTACATATTATGTTGCTATTTCTTATTCATATCTATCTCTTTTCTTATCATGTATCGATTGACTTTACCCATATTAAATCTACTTATGTTTCTTATTTCTTGTTTTCTATGTCCCCACTTCTTGTTTTCCTTATCTCTGGACCTAATATGAGTTCCACTTTTATCATACTATGTATGGCTGTATTCTTGACTCAATGGGCTTTCCATAGAGTCCAAGAACATTCAAATCGGAGTTCGGATGAAAGAGATATGACCTTCCGAAGTTGGAGGTCATGCGTAGTCAACCTTGACGAGTTGACCTGAACTGACAAGCTGAGATGACCTTGGTAAACTTGGTCTATCACCTCAGTCTGACATCTACTAGCCCCCTCAGAATATGAATGTATTCTTGACTCAATGGGCTTTCCATAGAGTCCAAGAACACCCAAGTCGGAGTTCGGATGAAGGAGATATGATATTCCGAAGTTGGAGGTCATCGTGAGTCGACCTTAATGAGTTGACTGGCCCGAAGCTGAGATGACCTCATTAAACTTGGTCTATCCTCAGTCCTGACATCTAATAGCCTCCTCAGGTATATGAATGTATTCTTTACTCAATGGGCTTTCCATAAAGTCGAGAACACCCCAAATCGAGAAGTTCCAAGCGAAGGAGATATGACCTTGAAGTTGGAGGGTCATGCGCGATCGATGGCGACACGGGTGACGAGAGCTGCACTGAAGTTACGAGCTCTATCTAACACCTTGATCTGACATCTAATATCTTCCTCATGCATATGGATGGATTCTTGACTCAATGGGCTTTCCATAGAGTCCAAGAACACCCAAATCGGAGTTCAAACGAAGGAGATATGACCTTAGAAGTTGAGTCATGTGCGTCGGTCTTGACGAGGCGACTGGGCGACGAGCTGCACTGAAGTGACGAGCTCAGTCTAACACCTTGGTCTGACATCTAATATCTTTCTAATGCATATGGATGGATTCTTGACTCAATGGGGTTTCCATAGAGTCCAAGAACACCCAAATCGGAGTTCAAACGAAGGGAGATGTATTGCCAGAAGTTGGAGGTCATGCGCGATCTGATCTTGAAGAGCTGATACGGGTGACGAGCTGCACTGAAGTGACAAGCTCAGTCTAACACCTTTGTCTAACATCTAATATCTTCCTCAGGTATATGGATGAATTCTTGACTCAATGGGCTTTCCATAGAGTCCAAGAACACCCAAATCGGAGTTCAAACGAAGGAGATATGGCCCCATCTCTGAGAAGTTGGAGGAATCATGCGCGGTCGATCTTGACAGGCGACTTGGGCCCGACGAGTTGCAGCGAAGTGACGAGGACTCAGCTCTGGGACGAGCTGAGCTCTTCGGGACGTGAGCTAAGCTCACCATGAGGATTGAGCTGCGCATGACTAGTTGAGCTCTGCATGGCCGAGTTGAGACTCTTTGGGACGGAGTGCGGTGACCTCTGTTGAGCGACCTCCTATGGGCTGACCCTTCACCCATTTGACTGTTCAGACTAAAAAGACCATAACTTAGTCTACATGGGTCCGAATTGAGAAATTCAAAATCCTAACATCAAGTTCATTGATGTGGCTACAATTCTCAAGAAGAACTTACTTCCAAATTCTCTCTATTTCTGACCTAAAAACTCGTTCTAAGGTCCGGCTACTGCATATGATCAAACATAGGGAATTTTCTTGGTTCAACCTACAACTAGACCCTTCCTAAAACACATATCTAGGATCCTTAGAGCTCTTCTCAACTTAATCCTAACAAGAAATGAGATTGGGAGTTTCCAAACCCAAACCATACACAAGATAGAGGGTTCTAAACCATGTATCTAAACCTTTTAGTCCAAAACTAGATTTCCATACTCCCATAGTTTTTAGACAAAACTATACTCATAGTTCCATACAACCCAAGACATGTGTATTCATACAAATATTCACAGTTCCGTACCTGTGACCTTCTCTTTTCTTTTCCTTCTTTCTTCTTTTATTTTCTCTTCTTCTTCTTCTTCTTCTTCTTCCTTTCTCTTCTCTCTTTCTCCAAGACCAAAATGAAATATTTGTATTTTGAAATGTACATCCATTTCACTTTCCAAGGAGGAAACTTCCTCCCTCTTTCCTTCAAGCCACTAGTCTCTTCCACTATTTTTCTTTCTTATTTTATTCTAATATCTTTCTTTTATTACTCTTTGGTCCTCCAATTCTCTATTACTCTTGATTTAACTTATGCTTATTCCTACTTTGGCATATGAACTTATTATATTATGACCCTTGGGTCATGAATTAATATTTAATGTATACCCTTAATTGTTGTATTAATTCCAAGTTCTTTCTTATTTTATTTTATTTTTAATTTATTTAGGATAAATATACTTTTACTTTATTATACCCTAAACAAATTAGAGCTGTAGGGTATATTTAATTTGTTACAACTCTCCCCTCCTTAGAAGAATTTCGTCCTCGAAATTCATACTCTGTCATTTGCATGTTCTATGTCAAGTCCTTTCTTTTCTTGTCTTTTATATTTTCTTTTCATTTCTAGTTTATATGTCGTGTCTTTACTACTCCATTATCATCTATACATGCATCTCAATTATTAAATAGAGAATACATACTAGCAATCACATCGGGAGCATCCTGCTCCTCGAGGCACACATAGCATAAGCGCTACGTCTTCAGTGCTTACTCGTGTTCGGACTGATCCCTTGTCTCACGACATTGGTTCCTCCATGTCCTATGTGCTGATTCGGACCACCTCGACCCCAAGTCGAAGGTGTAGCAACCGATCATCCTCGGCTACTTCCTTGCGGATTTATCTTAACTCTGGATTCTCTTGGACAGTTGGCCAAGAAGTGATCTGTATTCCCACATCTGAAGCACCCTCCTGTCCACACTCTCTGAGCACCGGATCACAGTCTATGGCAATGAGGGCACTCCAGGTTCTTTCCTTGTCCTGAGGACATGTCTCTCTCAGAACTAGGTGTTACATTTTGTCTTATTTTCTTTGTAGCTGAACCATGAGATGGCTCGGCTTGATACTCTCTAGCTCTTTTACCCTTCTTCTTCTGAGATCTTTCTTGGTTCCTTATTTCAGACGTTCCTACTTTCATAGCATCTTGTACCAATTGACAAAACGTCACCTGCTGCAAAGTAGTCGCAGGTGCTATATATTTCTTGATAGACTCATGTAGTCCATCCAATATCCTAGCCATGTCTTGTGCTATTCTCAGCAAGGCTTCATTTGAAACTGGCTGGTCGACTCTCACTTCTAATAGATTGCGAAGGATGGAAATTTGGTAACCCACGTTCCTGGGGTTAACACTTTCAACAGCTTCTTCGGGACGATCCATCTATACAAAACACAAGGACATCCACATCAGAGGCCAACACTTTTCTATACGTATGTATTTCTATCTTTTCTATCTTATACTCTATCTAGATTCACCTAAACATAGGCTTTTCCAGAAACGCCTAAACCTAACCTCTGATACCACTCTACTTGTCACGCCCCCATTCCTCGATCCGACCCGAATGGCGGATCAAGCAGAAATCCCGTGCGAGACTATATCTTCTTTGTTGGGACTCTCATTAGTAGAGTTCTTTCGGAGGCGAACTTGTACTGTGGTTATACAAACAATTTACGTAATAACAAAAATTATTTTCATATATAAAAGAACTACCCTTTGGAGTGGTGTCCCTTAACATCTATATACATATCTTTTGAGTCCATTTATTTATACATGTACATTTTTTTTTTCTAATAAACATTAGAGATTGCGGAAACGATCACGGTGAAGCACCTATCTCTGGTAGCTGCTCTTGATGTAAGGATGTCTGTCCTCTATCCTTGTCTTACGCCTGTACCTACGGATTGAACACCCGTGCTAAGCTTTACGCTTAGTGGGAACATAAGCATGGACAACCACCAATGGTGACAGTCACAAGCTTATACATATGCATATAACTTTATATTACTTATCATCTTTACATTACTATCACATGTCACATGTTCTCTGTCTTTAACATATTTCCTATCTATACTTTTACTGTTGTCATGTGCTTTGTCATCTTTTACTTATCTCTATCGTTATTAGCACTTATGCATTTCTATCATGTGTTCCTAGCATGTTCCATCTCGCCATTTAGGTATGTTTATCATATATTCATATTGTATATGACTTTCATGGATATAGACTATATCATTTGTGATGTTCTATTTAAGTCTTTGTTATCGTATCTTGTTTCGTAATATTATTTTCGTATCTTGTTTCTGTTATCTTTTCGTATTACTTTACTCTTTCATGTATCTTGTACTTGTTCGTATACTTTTCGATGTCATTGACACTTTGCTTCTTAATATATGGCGTATGCTATCATCGCATAAGCGATTATTTCACGCTTCTCATAATCTGTCACATATTATCTTTATTTCATTTGTTCTATGTTTCATGCCTGCATAAACCTTAGCAGCGGATACGGGAACTAGCTATTTATGGCAAGAAAGTCTTTGTATATCTGAAGGTATCATCCTTTATGCGAGCCGGTGACTTATGCGAATTAATATTATACGAGAAGGTATCGCCGGGTATCATCAACATGCGAGGCGTTGACCTATGCCCCGTTAATATTATACGAGAGTATCATCAGCATGCGAGCGTTGACACATGCAGATTAATATTATGCAGAAAGGGTATCATCAGCGTACGAGGCCTCGACCCCGAAGCGAGATACATGTCATCGACCAGACGGGAGCCTCGTGTCTGTTTCTTTATCTTTGCGTAAGCTGTATCTTCCACATAGGCATGCTACCTATCCACTGCCGAGGTTAACGGGACCGATCAATGTTATTACATTTTTACGTACATATTTCATAAGCATGATTGACTATTGTTATCATGATTGCTTATGCAATATATACCATCATTACTTTAGTTTGCATTCGTTCTCATATCTGTAGCTTCATATTACGGTTCTCATATTTCTCTATAATACATATATATCATTTCATATACGTCTCTTCTATATCACATTTCGTTCATGTTTTAGCTACTCATATTCCATCTCTTCACTCTTGTATTCATATCATATTCTATCATATATTAGCATATATCATTTGCATATAACCTATCATCGTGCATGCATTTACTCATTCTTATATTCCTTACATACCCTATCATTCGTGCATATATTCATTCCACGTAACATCTTATATCTTATTACTTATATCTTCATATACTTTATTAATCTTGTCTTATCTTATGACATATGCAATACATTTCTATGCTTGCTGCAATTTGCTTGTGCTATCAAAGCGTCTATCTCCGTAGGAATTCAGAACATAGACTTCTACTTTGATACCCTTAGGTACCCTTCATGTCCAAACTATTCACCTTTTTATCTTTTCTTCTATATTCCTTTACATATTATGTTGCTATTTCTTATTCATATCTATCTCTTTTCTTATCATGTATCGGTGGCTTTACCCATAATAAATCTACTTATGTTCTTATTTCTTGTTCATATCTACTTACTGTTTCCTTATCTCTGGACCTAATACAGGTTCCGCTTTTATCCATACTATGTATGGCTGTATTCTTAATTTCGATGGGCTTTGCATAGAGTCAGAACGTCAAATCGGAGTTCGGATGAAGAGATATGACACTTAGAAGTTGGAGGTCGTCGTAGTCAACCTTGACAGAGTTGACTGAGGCCCAGCAATTTGAGATGACGCGGTAAACTTGGTCTATCACCTCGGTCTGACATCTACTAGCCCCCTCAGAATATGAATGTATTCTTGACTCAATGGGCTTTCCATAGAGTCCAAGAACACCCAAGTCGGAGTTCGGATGAAGGAGATATGATATTCCGAAGTTGGAGGTCATGCGTAGTCAACCTTGACGAGTTGACCTGAACTGACAAGCTGAGATGACCTCGGTAAACTTGGTCTATCACCTCGGTCTGACATCTAATAGCCTCCTCAGGTATATGAATGTATTCTTTACTCAATGGGCTTTCCATAGAGTCGAGAACACCGTCGAGTTGAAGCGAAGGAGATATGACCGCCGAAGTTGGAGGTCATGCGCGCTCGATCTTGACGAGCTGACTGGGCGGCGAAGGCTACTGGAAGTAGCAGGCTCAGTCTACACCTTGGTCTGACATCTAATATCTTCCTCATGCATATGGATGGATTCTTGACTCAATGGGCTTTCTATAGAGTCGAGAACACTAAGCCGGAGTTCAAGCGAAGGAATCGATAACCAGAAGTTGGAGGTCATCTTGTGATCGATCTTGGCGGCGGCACAGAGGCCGGCGAATTTGCAGGAAGTGACGAGCTCAGTCTAACACCTTGGTCTGACATCTAATATCTTCCCTGAATTCATATGGATGGATTCTTGACTCAATGGAAAACACATAGAGTCGAGAACACCCCAGTCGGAGTTCAAGCGAAGGGAGATATGAACTTAGAAGTTGGAGTCATGCGATTAGTCTTGGCGAGCTGACACGGGCGGCAGCTGCACTGAAGTGGCGAGCTCAGTCTAACACCTGCGATCTGACATCTAATATCTTCCTCAGGTATATGGATGGATTCTTGACTCAATGGGCTTTCCATAGAGTCGAGAACACCAATCGAGTTCAAGCGAAGGAGATATGGCGATTCAGAAGTTGGAGGTCATGCGCGGTCAGTCTTGACGAGAGCTCGGCTCTGAGGGCGGCCCGAGCTCTTGGGCTGGTAAAACTGTGTGTGAGTTGAGCTCTGCATGGCCAGGGTTGAGCTCTGCATGACGAGTTGAGGCTCTTCTCAGGGCAGTCTGCTGACCTCTGTTGACAACCTATGGTGGCCGCGCGTTGTTGGAGTAAAAAAGACCATGGCAGTGCATAGGGGTCCAGGTGAGAAATTCAAAAGCCTAACATCAAGTTCATTGATGTGGCTACAATTTCCCAGAAGAACTTACTTCAAATTCTCTCTTTCTGTGGCCTAAAAACTCGTTAGGTTCGGCTAACATATAATCAAGCATGGGAATTTTCTTGGTTCAACCTACAACTAGACCCTTCCTAAAACACATATCTAGGATCCTTAGAGCTCTTCTCAACTTAATCCTAACAAGAAATGAGATTGAGAGTTTCCAAACCCAAACCATACACAAGATAGAGGGTTCTAAACCATGTATCTAAACCTTTTATTCCAAAACTAGATTTCCATACTTCCATAGTTTTTAGACAAAACTATGCTCATGATTCACTTACCTTTGAACATGTGTATTCACACAAATATTCACAGTTCATGCTATCAGCGCCTCTTCTTTCTTCTTTCTTCTTTGCTTTTCTCTTCTTCTTCTTTCTTCTTCTTCTTCTTCTTCCTTTCTCTTCTCTCTTTCTCCAAGACCAAAAGCTAGAATGTTATTTTGGTCTTATCCTTATTTAAGCTTTACAGGGAGGGAAACCTCATCATCTTTCCTTGTGTATCTGCCCATTTATTTTTTCTTTCTTATTTTATTACAATATCTTTCTTTATTACTCTTTGGTCCTCCAATTCTCTATTACTCTTGATTTAACTTATGCTTATTTACTTTGGCATATAGGCTTGTATATTATGACCCTTGGGTCATGAATTAATGTTAGTAATTTACCCTTAATTATTTGTATTAATTCCAAGTTCTTTCTTATTTTATTTTTATCTTTAATTTATTTCGGATAAATATACTTTTACTTTTATTATACCCTAAACAAGTCCGAAACTGTTAGAGTATATTTCGGGTTGTTACAGAATCTGCTAACATTGCAGAAATGATTAGAGCTGAAACTTTATTTTTGTTATTTTCTTCTTAAAATTACTGCCTGAAAATTTACAATCACAGACAAATTTCACAGAATTCTTTTTTTTTTTTTAGTTTCATTGCGATTATAGTAGATGTCGTGATGCGTGCTCTATATTTCTTTAATGTCGTAATCGCGATGGTGGAGCGGCTTTCTATTTGGATTTGATATATAGTTAGTTCACAGTCTTTTGCAAAAATGCGGAAAGTTATTTGGGTGAGTTTACTTGGTGTCATTTTTGAATCGATAAGTTCCCAATGGTAGTACCGAATACCAGTTTAAGGAGTGTATCTTGCTCACGATTTCGGGATGCCTCTGCGTGACCTGAAGATGGAATTCACGAGAACTTAGAGCATTCTCTTATGGGTATGTTAAACTACCATTGATGAACTGTTGAGCTCTGAAAGTTCATTTTGATAAATACCTCATTCACTCATAATTAAAGTTGAAGGGGAACATTTAACAATATAAACAATCAGAGAGTTAACCTCAAATCTAAAGTTCCCGAATACATGTTAAAATTTAGATCTAATCGTGAGGAAGGAGGAATCAATAGATACGAAGGATAGGCCGCAATTAAGTGGTAGAACTTTTGCAAAAATCCTGAGAAGAAAAGCAAAGATCTATGATCATCAAGAGATGGGTATGAAGTATTGAAGAAAAATACTCGAGATCTTGCAAGCGAGTAGACATACAAAATGCTTGGTTCGATCTTGATTCGAGAGAAGCAAGAGACATAACCCGGTGAATGTGGAGAAATCAAGCTGCAACATTTAGGCAATCTTGGACAAATCCGGATCCATCGATACAATAGAGCAATGTCACTTTTCGTGCTTAGGAATTGATTGTTTCATTGTAATTCAGCGATAGTTTTTCGTTTTCTCACGAGCAGTTAGATCCGATATTTTGTTAACTTTTATTTTTGGTTGTTTTCATGTTATTCCAGTTTCTATTTTTAGTTAATAGTCTAGGATCTATTATTTTTTTAAATAAACTTTCACTATCAATTCTTTTTAGTCAAAATAGCATAGAACTTTAGTAGTTGAGGTAATTGATCTCTAATTCTTGTAAATCTCTGTGGGAATGATACTGGACTTACATTCGATTTTACTACTTGTATGACACCTGTGCACTTGCCGAGTGTCATAGACTAAACCAATTTTAAAATCTAAACATCAAGAAAGATTTATTTAATCAAGAAAATTTATACAAAGTGACATGGGTTGAGAAAGTGTAAGGCTTTTGTAACTATGCAGAGATTTGAAGTTTTTAATCACATGTAGAAAAGGCAAACAATGCTTCCTTGGGAATTTCTGTTTGAATGGTGGGTAACCCGATTTTCGTGGGGATGATAGCCTCCATCCCGTACGTAAGGGCGAATGGTGGATTCAGTGACAACTGTTGGATTGTTCTATAGGCCCGTAGTACTCTTGGTAGCTCTTACGCCCCTTTCTTTTTTGGCTGAATGTAGGCATTTTAGTTGTGAAGTGTTTTGTTAGGCAGCTTTGTAGTCGTTTAGCTGCGGGTACTGCGAGGTGGAGTATAGTTTTTTGATTTTCAGTTCGCTGCAAAAGTTCCTATATACTCGGTTATTGAATTGCGACCCATTGTTAGTTACAATTGATTGGCGTATCCCAAACTTGCATATAATATTTTTTCATACAAATTGAACGACTTCCTAGTCTTTGATGGATGCAAAGGCTTCAGCCTCTATCCATTTGTTGAAGTAGTCGGTGGCAACTAGCAACAACTTCTGTTAAGTCGTGGCGATAGGCAATGGCCTAACTATGTCAATACCCCACTAAGCGAAGGGCCAGGGGCTTATTATGATTGTTAAATCTTGGGTCAGGAGTTTTGAGATGGGGGTCTGTCGCTAGTAGTGGTCACACTTCCTAACATAGGTAGTGACATCCACCCGCATGGTCGGCCAATAGTAACCTTGGGTATGATCTCTGCGTGTGTAGCGATCACGTCGCACGGATGGTTTTCACATGGCGTCGTGAGTTACACCCGATATGTACTGTCCTTATTGTTGAATTGAGGCATTTAAGATGGGGCTCTCTGAGTGCCGTCCCTAGCTGGATTGATAGGGAGGCAGAACACTTTGGACTTGGATTTTGTGCGCTTGACTGTTATCAGTGGTGCCCTTGAACTTAAATAGCGAGCTACTAGAGTCATCCAAGAAGGACATGTTGGTAGTGATCGACGACTCTGGTTGATAGTATACGGGGATAAAGCCTTTGTTTTCTTTTTATTGGTAGGAGCCTTATTCTGACGACCAGCGTCAGCCTTTTCATTAGAGCTTCTCGAGGGACATCTTTTATGTCGCGGTGACAAAACTTCCCAACCGCTGGTTGATTATTCCCACATACTTGGTCATACATTGGTCTCTTGTTTCATATTCTCCGTTTACTGCCTATATGATTGAAATTAGAAGCTTCTTATGATGATTTTACGGGGACATGGAGGTTGCGAGATTGAGCTCGGCTATAATTGCTTCATATTCGGCTTCGTTATTGGAAACGGGAAAATTTAAATTTATGGCCTGCTCTATGACTTCTCCGGTTGGGGCTTTAAGCTGTAGCCCCATGTCGGCTCCCGTCTATCGTGAAGCACCATCCACATTCAGAGTCCACCATCCGGAGCCGTCTGGTTCCATTTCTTGTTGAGGAATTTCTGCTAAGAAGTCCATCAATACCTATCCCTTCAATGCTAGGCGGGATTTAAATTGAATTCCGAACTCACTTGGTTCGATTGCCCACCGAGCCATTCGCCCTGATAGGTCGGGCTTATGTATAGTGCTTCACAGTGGGAGGTTGGTGAGTACAGTAATAGGGTGTGCCTGGAAGTAGGGGTGGAGTTTTTGCTGCCACCCTGAGGGCCAGTGTTGTCTGCTCGAGAGGGGTATATCGGGTTTCTGCCTTGGATAGGGACTTGCTTATAAAGAATATGGGCTTCTGTTGCCCGTGCTCATCTTCTTTGAATAAAGCTGCACTTACTTAAACATCAGAAACAACTATGTAAAGATAGAGCGTTTCACCTATCTCCGGGCTAGCCAGAATTCGCAGTTCGATGAGATATTGTTTGATTGCTATAAGGACCTGGTCGCATTCTTTATCCTACTAGTTTGATTAGCCCCTTTTAGAATGGTAAAAAACGGCTTCAACCTATCTGTAAAACAAGAGATGAATCACCCTAGAGTTGCCAACCGACCAATCAGTTGCTGTACTCCTGTTCTTATGGTAAGAGTATGAGATTCCATAATGGCCTTGAGTTGAATAGGATTGGCCTCAATCTCCCTCTGTGTCACCATGAAGCCAAATTTTCTGAATTGACTTGACATATGCTTTAGGGATTAAGTTTATCTTTGTTTGTGTATGATAACTCAAAAGTTTCTTGCGGTGCTTCATATGATCGGTGTTCTTTTTTTTATATTTGTGACATCGTTAATATAGGCTCGTTGTCACGCGATCAGCGGTAGAAATATCTTGGTCACCAGTCTCTGATAGATCGCCTCGGCGTTCTTCAAACCAAAGGGCATCACGTTATAGAAGTATAGCCCGTGCGACGTAATGAAGGTCGTTTTCTCTGCATCAGGCAGGTGCATTGGAATCTGGTGATAGTCGAAGAAGGCGTTTAGAAATGACAGCATCCCATGCCCGGTAGAGGCATCAATGATCAGATCTATTTGTGGTAGGGGGAAGCTGTTTTTAGGCATGCTTCATTGAGGTCCGTGAAGTCAACGCATACCCACCATTTACTGCCCTTCTTCGGGACGACCACCACGTTTGCAAGCCATTCAGGATACTTCACCTCTCTGATAAACCTTGCACTTAGTAGATTGTCTACCTTTGTTTGAATAATCTGATGGCGATCTGAGTGGAAGGGCCTTATCTTCTGCCTAACAGGCTTTGTCGTGACAATAATGTTTAGTTTATGAGAGGCCAACGTTGGGTCGATCCCGGCCATGTCTAAGTGACTCTAGGTGAATACATCTACGTTGCCTAACAATACGCATCGTAGATGTTCTTTTTCTTCGTTGGATAACAAGGTGCTGACATATGTGATTTCTTTGGCTCGTCCAGCGCTATTGTCTCTAGAGGATCCACAGCTAATGGATTCTTTTCTTCTGCCCTTACTTGGGCGGCGAGCTATAGTTGCTACGTAGGAATGTGATCCCCAAGGGGTAGACCATCTAAACCATTTTCCTCTCTCTATTCCCATACAGATAATTGGTAGCATTGTCGTGCGGCCGGTGGTACAGCAGAATCGACTGCCCACTTGGTTAAATAGCCCGACCATTTGATGATATATTGAAGGGACGACCTTCATCAAGTGCAGCCAGGCCCTGCCTACTATGCAATTATATGGCCTCAGGTCTTCGACGATTGAGAATAAAACCTGCTGGGTGATTGGCCTTGCTTGTATAGGAAGTGTGATATCTCCCAGTGTCGTGGTTGTTGCATCGTTGAAACCAAAGAGGATTCGTCCGACCGAATTCAACATTTAGGAGGAAAGCTTCATCCGGTTAAAAGCGGGTAGTTGCAATAAATTTCTTGTGTACGAGATCTACCTAGCACCGTGCACATCAAAGCGTATTAATAGAAAGGGTGAGTCTGAGTGCGTAGTAGGGCCTGATGACCACTGATCGGGTTTCTTGGGGAAAGGATATGAGGCCATTTATAGTCTTAGTCTCTTCCTGGCTATCAAACGTGGACAAAGTTTACAGGCTTTTGGCCAGGTAGGTACGCTCTTAGAAGTTTTTTGTTGTTGTTTAGCTGTCTTGTCGTCGGCGTGTGGCGACCCCGAGCTCGAAGCTGAATCCGGTTGGTGGATCAAACGAAACCGGGGCCCTTTGGCCAAGAAGTCTTTTATCAAATACATTTCATCAATATAAGCATTTTCGTTCTCAAATCTTTGTGGAAGCGATTTAGATTTGGGGCAAGCCCATAAACATTTACATTTAACAAAATACATTTATCATGAAGGCATTCAAGCCTTTTCAAAATGATTTACAAAATAGATGTTTAGAGTCCAAAGCATGCATTTACAACATAATATCCAAATCAAATTTAGATATAGGTACAAAATAATTTCGGAATTGAATTCCTTTTGTTTACAAAACAATGCCATGCTCAAAAATGGTGAGGATGCATGTGACGGAGCATACTCCGTGAACCTTCTGGACGACTCTAAGCTCCTTGACCTTGGGTCCGCTTTCAATCACTATCTATCACTCGGTACCTGCGCATTGATAAAAAGAATACGCTAAGCATTTTCATGCTTAGTGGTTCCTCTAATTCCATTCTTCGATTTCGTTTTACATTAAAATCATGAAGTTTTATTAAACAAAACTTTCAAATCTTTTTGGATGATCAATGTCAATATAATACATATATTTATTTCATATACAATCATTTACAATTCATTGGTCATTCCAAATATACACTCTCGTATGCAATAAATCATTTATAATCAAATCATGCATTTCACAATGTTCTTTTCCTTTCAATTTGCAATCATGCTTTTCAATTCCAATATGTCAATTCAGTTCTCAAAATCAATTCAGTTCTCAAAATCAATTCAATTCTCAAAATCAATTCAGTTATGCCCTTAACGAATTTAACCTATGTTTTTTGTATAAAGGATATTGGAGTCATCGGCACGGTTCCGCTGGGCTGCAGGCTAGTATAAAAATAGTTTTATAACACGATGCGGTCCTACCCGGAGCTCTTGTGGATTATTAAAAATCAATTTGTGAACAACTGCGGAATCACGGTCATTGAAACTGTGATCGGAGTGACACATCAATACAATTGTTCGCAGTATTGCTAATTTGACCTTTATTAGTATACCAATCTATCCTTAATGCGAATTAAACGGTTAACATTTTATTAAGGGCGTTCAAATCCTTTATCTCAAAATACAGTACAATATGTACATTTGTATAAATAGTTCATTTTCAATACTCATGCAATTTTCATATGCAAACATTTGACAATCAATTTAAAACAAATCAATATGCTTGTCTTATAAATTTAGAACAAACATTTCAATTATTGAAATGAGAATAGGAGAAGATAGAACAAACCAATCTATCTCTTTCTTTTTGCCTTGTCGTCAATCTTGGTCCTAGGTTAGGTGATCCTCACCGGCCCCTAGCACACACACATCAAATTTAGTGAACTAGTACTAATCACACTTAACGAATATCGCCGAGGCAAAGCGAAGGTACGGTACGTTTTTCACTTAGTTTCATTCTTATTTGGACTCCCATTAATCATTTATTAGGGTTCTTTAACTATATGTGTACGAATACGCGGTGCTCCTCGGAAACAAAATCTGAAAATTTTGCCTCTGTCAATAGTGTCTACATCGCGACGTAGCACTCTTGCTACGTCGCAGCGAACCCGAGGGGTGGCCTTTTTGGCCCTTGGGCCTCGTTCCGGCGTAGGGCTACACCGCGGCGAGGGTGCCCTTCGTTGCGGCAAAGGGGCCCGTGTTTGCCTAGATTTTCTTGTTTTCCCTTTTTGCGATTTTTCTCCAAAATCCTCAAAAACTCAAAACAAAACATGGGAAACTCTAGAAATCACTCCCAATACCATCCTAAACCAACCATGAGCAAAACCCATGGATGGGTTAGGGTTTTTCTAACCCAAACATCATTTAAAGAAATTTAGGGTTTGGTTCTTACCTTTACATCCCTTTGAATCTTCTTCACCCAAGTGGCTTGATCATTTAGACGCAATAAATGGGAAGAAATCACCTTGCCCTAGCTTTTCTCCCTTTTCTCCGCTCAATCTCTCTCCCAAAACGTTTTTGTACAATGACTTTCCAAGACCAAATGTGGTCTTAAGTCACTCATTTCTCCTAAGGCTATGTTTGGCACATCAAAAATCCATTTTTGGACTTAAGTTCTCCTAAATGCTATCTTGCCCATATATTTTCTCTATTGGCATTTACATTCTCCATATTCACTCTTAGACCTTTATTCTTTATCACAAATGACCCTTAGATCCTCATTTTACAAATTCCAAATTTTCCCTTTTTTACTTGGGTTTTTTTTCGGGTTCAATCAATTTCTCATTTTAGCATATAATATTTAATCATATGCTCGCATTTTCATTTCACTTTTCACAATTTAACAATTCATCAATTTTCCTGGAAAAACCCAAGTTTGGCTCAATTCATACCCGGAATATATAATAAAATTATTATAAAAATTGTAGGGTATTTTTAGGGCTTTACAAAGCGGCCCTCCCAGTATATAGTTTATGGTAGGCCTAGATTCGGGCGAAGCGACTATGCCAATTGTGATTCTGCTCGCTGTAGGTGCGGATTCTTCCTCGCGATCAATTTCCCTGATATATCTTCTGAGATGCCCTGCTTTAATCAGTCTTTCTACCATGAATTTTAGGCTTCGGCACCTATTGGTCTCATGCCCATGATCTCTGTGATAATCGCATCGCATGGACGAGTTTCTTTGAGAGGGGTCCGTCTGGATTGGCGTAAGCCATTTGAAATCTGGAAAGTCGCGAATGAGAGGCAACAACTTCTCATAGGTGATATTCAGGGGAGTGAATTGTGGGGGATCCCTCTTCTTCTGTGGTTGGTCTCAGGGTCGCTTCCAATTTTTTCCTTGCCCTTCATTGGGCTCAGGCGGCTTCTTCCCCTCCGGCTTACTGTTTCCAGCCAACTTGCTTGTGATCATGACAGTTTGAGTCGCTACACGGATGTTATCTTCCAAGGTTGAATATCTATATGCCCGTCTGTACAATTCTTCAATTGTACATAGCGGGTCTAAAGACAATGAGTGGAAGAATGGAGTAGACGATGCGAAGCTATTCCTGAAGTTCTAAAGGACTGTGTCCATGCTGTAAACTTCTATCTATTGGACGGCTTGCCCGAATCTACTAGTGAAGTCCCTTATGGTTTCCTCTTCTTTCTTTATTATAACTAATATTCCTCTTTTTCGTCACGAAAAAAAGGTATTGAGAATGAATCACAGTCCGAGCTCGGCTGAGCAGATTTCTGCAGTGCGAGCACATTAGCCAAGCTATCGCTGACCCACCGGAGACTAGGCTGGAAAAGACTGCATAGCAGGTGATCGTTTCCGGCGTTCAGAGTCATTGCCTGGTTGTAATGGAGCATGTGGTCATAAGGATCACTAGAGCCATCGAACATAGCAAAGGTCGGCATGAAAAACCCTCGTGGTGGCTTGTAATCAAGGATGTGTTGCCTTAGGGGGGAAGTGAGCATGTCATTAGGACTTCGAATCGCTATTGTAGGCGGTATGTAGAGCACATGCCCCTATTCAGAGGGCAGGGTAAACCGGTTGCATGGGCGGCATTACGCCTGTAGGTAAAGTAAATGCTTTCCCGGGCGCTTCATTTGGCTTATTCCGACCTAGGCCCATTGCATGGCAGAACATACCACTATTGGAATTGCTGAATGCAGAGAAATATGAGTGTCTCTAGTGTGATCTATCCTTGTTGCTTTTTGCTGGGGAGAGATTTGGTGAGCTGCCTGAGGATAACTCGTCGACTTCTAGGGCATCTACATTGTCAAGGATGACAAGCTTCTTTCCTTTATCGCGAATGACTGGATGCTTTGCTTGACCGCTATCTTGCGCATCTCTTTCATCAAGATTGCGCCTTTTTTCTACTTGGGCCTGCAGACGATCGTTTTCACGCTGTAGGTGCTCAGCGCGTTCCTATAATTCCTTCATCTGTCTCGCTTGCTCCTCTTGTTTCTTCTCCATATCTTGAAGCCAATGAAGAAATTGATCTTCAGGCGATTGGATCACTAGGTTGCTAGTCATTGCACTTGTATCAGACTAATCAGATGCCAAAATGGGAATCGTCGGAGCTACCGGTGGTGGAGGGCCACTAGATAGCTGTTGTAGCCAAGCCCTTGCACATCGTTGATGAGACTTTTTGCTCGGTTCCCACAGACGGTGCCAATTGTAGGTACCTAGATCATCTAATCTCTGAGGCATTAGCAGAACAACGTGAACTTGTAAAAAAAAAAAAGGGGACCCGACGGCGGTGTGCTGACTGCCTCTTCAATGCTTAAGTCAGCAAAAGGATGGAGAAGGAAAAGGAAGTACGACGGTTAGGGTTGCTTACCTTTCCCTCGTGGGGAGTTTCTGTTTTATACTTGAATTTCTACTTTATTCTTAGAAAGATAATCTTGTGATTTTGGTGATAGAATCACTATTTCCTTATTGATTGATTTTTGGAGAGATAATATCACGAACTTAGAGATGAAATTTGTCTTTCCTTATCAAAGACCAATTCTCCCTTATTAAAGATTAATGTTATGAGACATACGATATTGAGAGATCCATGGATATTGAGAGATCCATGGATAAATATCCTATATACGATAGAACGGTCGATTAGGGGACTCGAGACTTCAGACGGGATGTAGCCAATGCAGAGCATACATTACTGACCCACATGAAGTCAATGATAGCCAATGATTTTCTCGAATTGAATGAGGTTGATTGTCTCGACACATACATGGAATGGACATATAGATCAACATTCTTAAATAGCTATTTCTCTTTTCTTCCTCCAATAATTAACCCCAAACAACCAATGAAATGATCACTAGCTACCTTTGGTCATTGTTTTTAACTGCAAATTTCCATTTTTTTTGTCTCCAACTCAAAATATGGCAATAAATGAAGAAAAAACTTGATCTTCTGATATATTACCTCTCTGCAGACATCTGGATCTAAAGTCCTTTTGGAAATTCTCCGACCTTGTCCACCATAAACAATCAGTCCCTGGAATGTGGTACACAGATGCTCAAATGGAGAAATATGTGACAGAAAAAAAACTCTTCAGGTAGAAGGTGAGCATGTTCTGACAATAAGTGTTACTTAATACTAAGATTTAGAACATTAAAGTATGAAGTGATTTGTTAAATACTACCAGAATGCTGAAAGATGAAAATAACTCATGGGAAAAGGTAAACCTGTATGAAAACCCCAGGGGAAAACTCTGAAACAACTCCATCTTTTCCAATTAAATCTACTGTCTTTAATGCAGTTATTACCAGGGTTAAAAATGTCACGAAATATCGACGATATATCGTCGATATTTCGGGTGTCGGGCAAATGAAAGTCATTTTTTGGAAAAATCGCTCAGTATCGGCATATATCGCTGATATATCGGTAAATTACCGATATATTCGACACAAATCTGACACAAAAAATGCAGGCTTGTGAAAAAAAAAAAAAAAAACAAACTAGCCGATATATCGGCATATATCACCGATATATCGGTACAATAATTAATTAATATCATTTAATATCATTTGATTCATTTTTCTTCCAATAATTAATATCATTTATTGTATGTCTTCCTTAATAATTACTATAATTAATTATTTGTAGAAAAGAGGAAAAGATCAAAAGATGGTTGGAATTATTATGTCTTCATTAATAATTGCTATCATTATTGTAAAAAATTGGAGAAAACCAAGACCGTAGGAGAGAAAATGAAAGGTCTTGATTTCATATACCTTCAAAGTAATTTTGATATATAAATTGAATATTTATTTAAAATTTAAATAATTTATAAATATCGATATATCTTTGATATATCTCTGATATATCCGATATATCCGTAAAATCCAGGTACTGATATATCCGTAAAAATCAATATTTTTATCCTTGGTTATTACAGCAGGACGAGCCTGTTATAAAAGATGAAAATACACAATTGATATTCAAAATATTTATCAAACCAGTAATACTGTCCAAAAGAAAGAAAACAATAAACAAAGAAGAGATGACGAAGCAACAACATAATGAAAATGGAAAAACAAGGAAAAGGTGTAGGAAGTTTGCAGCTTGACAAAATCCAGCATAAAACGAAATTTAAAGAAAGCCTGAATGAAGAATGTATTGATTATCATATTTGAAGATTTTAGATACTTAGTATGGAAAAATAAAAACAAAATAAAAAAGGCAATTATGTTATATGAGGGTTTTTAAATCCATGGATGAGTATACATAAAATACATGAATAATCATAATTAATACCAACATACTGTCCACAAGCTTAATATAATTGGTTAAAGAGTTAACGTTAAAATGACTGGACATGGAAAACGAGGGGTTTGAGTCTCAATAAAGACAGTTTATAACAATATATTAAAGAGTTATTAGCTTTAAAAAAAAAAATACCATCATACTTATAACCATCAACGAACTAATCAAATTGGCTAATTGAATTTCACTTCTATTATTATGTATTGGATCAGCCATGCACTGTTCGATGAATTGCTTCAAATGATTGAGCTTCGCCATCCATATTGTAGTATGTTTCGGCCTGAGATTCAAGTGTGCCCCTTTCTTTTTCTTCCCTCGTTCCTTCATTCTCACCGAATACAAAAACGGCCAGAAAGTAGAGAGCAGCTTCCCTATCAACGAATTACAAAAAGCCTAAATTGATGCTGTTGGAGAAAGCAAAACCCTAAACTTTAAAAGACAAAAAGAAAAAATGCAGAATCCTAAAAGGCTAAAACAAATGCTTTCAATTAAACTGGTTATTTGCTCAACCGGGCCAGACCTGCCCAATCTAGATTGATCCAACGGCTCAATCGGCCTAGGTCAAATTTAGCCTAATTTTTTCGGACCAATAAACTAGTAGCCTAGCCCAATTCTAATTCCGGGCTGACCAGGCTAATCCAACGGATCGAGTTAAAATTACCAGCTCTAGTCAACACCCTGCCTCTTATCTTTCCTTTGGTTCGTTCTTAAAGGTACCAAAAGTAATATATTGTTTACACTAAAATAAATAAATAACTCATTGTGTCTAGAGCACTTAATGTTTGAAAAAGGACATGACATAGGGAGGGGAGGGTCTCAGGTTCAAAGACAATTTAGTACATTATAACTAAGATGCTTAACTATTAAAAAAATAAAAAATAAAAAAATTTAAAGAAACATTGAAAAATGCTTTACTGTTGAAAGATAAAGAAGAGAGAAAAGAGATGATAGAGATAACTCAAGAAGAAAACTATATTTTTATTCTTCAGAAACTATATATATATATATATATATATATATATATATATATATATATATAGTTACAGGTCATTACTACAGTAATAATTATTCATCGATTCTGATCATTAGCGTAATAGTATTCACGGTTACAACCATTAATACCGTAATAATTTTTCATTGGTTACAGTCATTAACCGTAATAATTATTCACCGGTATATGTGTGGTCATTCACAGTTATCAGTGAATCATTTATAACACTCCCCCTTGAATGACCATCAGTAGATTGTTGAAATCTTTGCCTCATTAAAGCGCGCCGATAAAACCCGGTGGGGAATGAGAAACACGGGCGAAGGAAAAAAAGTGCGATATCTAACATCTTTAACCTCATCTCTCCTATTAGTGACATGACTATATTGTCTTCAGCACAATTTGAAGATCTTTAAGATGGCGCATACTTGACTTGGAAGTACAAAGTTTCTTGAATGTTCTTTGAAGCGAAATTTAGTAAATAAATTTGTTAGATTATCATTGGACCTTATTTGTTGCACATCAATTTCACCATCTTTTGAGTTCATGAGTGTGAAGAAGAACTTTGGCGAAATGTGCCCGGATTCGATCACCTTTAATATATCCTCCTTTGATTCATGGCCATGCAGCATTGTCTTCATATAATATTGTTGGATTATTCTTAATAGAAGATAATCCACATGATTCTTTGATGTGTTGTATCATGGATCTCAACCAAACACATTCTCTACCAGCGTCATGCATCGCAAGTATTTTTGAATGATTAGAGGAGGTGGCCACCATCGTTTGTTTAACTGATCTCCAGGATATTGCAGTATTTTTATAAGTAAATATATATCCTGTTTGTGATCGAGCTTTGTGAGGGTTCGAAAGATATCCTACATTTTCATAGCCAAGTAATTGTGGTTCCATTGCTTTGGAATAAAATAATCCCATGTCACTTGTCCCACGGAGATATCTCAATATATGTTTGATTCCATTCGGTCTGATTTAGTTGGGTAAGTGTATCTTGCTAATAAATTAACTAAAGAAAACAATGTAATTAAGTATAATTTGCAAGATACATTAGTGCACAAATGCACAGAATCATCAGTACTTAGGACCAGTAACTCAGCTAATTTTCATTTATGGCCAAAAATGGATCTTTAGTTCTTGATGACTATGCTGTGTGGGAACTAAGGGGGTGTGATTTATCCATATAAAAGTGCTTCAGGACTTTTTTTGTATATGATGATTGATGAATCAATACACCATTCAAACAATACTCGATCTGTAGGCCGAGATAATATCTTGTTTTCCTAAGAGCTTTCATCTCAAATTCCTTCCTTAAATAATAGTTAGGTATTTTAGTGAGCTCTTCATGAGTCAATCAAATTTAAATCATCTACATATCTGCTATTGTGCAAATCCATTTTTATTTTCTTGATGAAAACACATGGACAAATTGAATTATTCACATATCCTTCTTTGGGTAAATCTTGTACTTGATTATACCACATTCAGCAATTTGTTTTAATCGTATAAAGTCTTTGCAACTTGATTGAATACAACTCGTGGTTTGAATTCATTGCTTCAAGCGTGTGAATCATTCGGGGATTTTCGCCTTATATACATTAGCATCCTGAAGATCCATATAAATATGCTATGACTACATCCATGTCGAGGCGCATATCCGATCCATACGAGGCGCTAAACTTATCAAATGTCGGAATGTGATTCGTCCATTACGGGAGAATATGTCTCCTCATAGTCAATTCAAGGTCTTTGTGAGAAACCTTGGGCCACAAGGCGTGCTTTATATCACACTATTTCATTTTTCCTATTTCTCTTTTGTATAAAGACCCATCGATATCCAACATGTTGTATATTTGTAGGTGTTTGAATTATTGGTCCAAATACCTCTCGTTTAGCCAGATCTTAATTCTGTTTTGATTACTTCTTTCCATTTTAACCAATCGTTTCGATGTCGACATTCATTCACATTTTGCGGCTCTTGATCTTCATCTCATTTCTTATGATGTTCCATAGCCACTTAAAAAACATCATTTATAGGTGATATTTCGATCATGTCTTCCCTCATGTATATAATTGATAGAGATCTCTTCATTGTTAGCCGATGCATCGATGGGAATAACTCTTTGATTAGTGCCTTTGCAGGGGTTACTTGTTCATCGACTTGGGGCTTAACAGTTATATGCTCTTCAGGAGTCACAGATATAACACTTTTCCTTTTTCTAGGAATTGTGTCTTTGGAGCCAATAGGTCTTCCATGTTTTAATCGTGACTTAGGTTCATTTGTCATGCTACTTTGTAATTTTCCTGTTGGGATTTCAATCCTCACTGGGATATTTGCAAACGAGATATGTGATTTTGTAACTTTTGTTGAATCAATAAAATCATCAGACAATTGATTCGCAAGACCTTGTAAATGAATTATTTTCTGAACTTCTAGTTCAGATTGCTTTGTACGGGGATCAAGGTGAGATAAAGATGACTCATTCCATGTAATTTCTCGCCATTCTTTTGGAATTGGCTTATCTCCCCTAATGGCGGGAAAAGATTTTCAACAAAGTGACAATCTGCAAATTGAGTAGTAAAAACTTCCCTCGTAAGAGGCTCGATATAATTTATAATAGATTCAGATTGAAAGCTAACATAAATACCAAGACGACGTTGAGGACCTAACTTAGGTCGATGTGTGGGGGCAATTGGAACATAAATAGCACAACCAAAAACTCACAAATGCGAAATGTTAGGTTGATAACCTTTAGCAAGCTGTAATGGTGATAAATCATGATTAGCTGTTGGATGAAGGCGAATTAAATTTGCAGCATGTATAATAGCATGTCCCCATGCCGATAAAGGCAATTTGGTTTTCAAAAGTAATGGTCTAGCAATCAATTGTAGATGTTTGATAAAGATTCAGCCAATAATCTAGCAAAGACAACATTTCTACTAGAAAGAAGGCATACATGAGACCATCAGTGGACACACATCAATTAAAACCATAAAATGTGAAAAAGGTCCACTAGGTGGGTGAATAGACCTAAATATCATGAATAATATGTTCTAGAATAGCGGGGGGATGCAGTAAGACGAAATTCAATTTACGGAAAAAGGTAAAATCGTAATTTTAATTACAAAATTGTATTTCGATTTAAAAATCCAGAATTTATTCTCTAGATCTCTGGATAGTGAAGCGGATTTCATCGTTGGAATCGTCTCGCGAGGAAATCTATTTGCGCACGTAAAATTTACCGTTAAATTCCAGGGACGTTCCCGGAGTGGCACGTTCTGAGGCATATCGCGAGTTTGGGTCTTGAGTAAAGCAGATTTCGATCTTGACCCAGAAGTCACATATAACAAGTACTCATGTGCCATAAGTGGTATGAGTAGAGAAATTATGAAAATGGGCCCGGCTAGAGATAGTCTTAGAATGTCAAAAGCGGGAAAGAGAGGGACATAAGCGTCATTTTTGGAAAGTTTAAGTCACTAAATGACAAAATAGTAAATAGTTCTCTTCCCCAAATGTTAAAGGCCAAAAGCGTGAGAGGAAATTTTAGTCCCGATGTAGATTTGCTTAGAATTTAGAGAGAAGGGCAACTTCTCTCTGCAGAAATACGGGCCCGATCAGGCGGAGTGATGGAGTCTTCGGAGACGAGAGGAGAGCGCTCTCTGGCGGAGGGCCATGGATCACAGGATTTAGGAAGTTTCTCGAGCTCAGAGAGGTAGAAGGTTTCTCCCTCTTGGGTTTTATTCTTCGTTTAAGTACCATGTAAATGTTTCGGTTGGTTGAGGCCTTGAACGGTCGTTTGATCGGTCCCAAACATTGGGATCGAATTGATATGATTTTGAAGCCATGGCAGACGGTCGATGTTGTCCATGGCTGAGTTGGTGGACTAATTGTGTATTTATGTGTTGATGCGTGTATTGGTTTGTATGAGGCCGGAAATGGCATTGACCAAGTTCATGCAAGTGAACCGATAAATTGTGCTTTGAAAGGAATAGTAGCCTAGGAGTTTCGCGGCTAGAAAGCGGTGATCACGAAATATATTTTTGTGAAAATGCGTGTTTGGTCGAGTGATTTAAATTAAATTGCTCAAGTGTTTGATCGATAGCCCAAATTGAGCTAATTTTTGATGGCAAATGTGGAATTTACAAGACATGATTGTGTGAATTGAATGTTTTGTAAACACATATGCATGTTTATTATTTACCGTGAATTAGGCTTTGTATTGAAATGCGCGTATGCATTCCATATGCCTTTGGGAACATCCTAGGACTATAGGAGTTAGTGCATGGGGCAGTCTAGAAAATGGTTCGGAGGGTTGTCTAAAACTAGAAATGATCAGAGGGTAGTCCATACTTAAAATATCAGTCGTCGAATGACCCAGTTGATATACAGCCGGTTAATCCACATCTGATATCAATCGTTGAGACGGCCCCCTGGTGTGTACATCGGAGGGTAGTCCACTAAATATAACATCGAGATGGTCCACAATTATAACATCGGAGGGTAGTCTACCAATAGAACATAATATTCTCATACGAGGCTTGGCGGGTGTGAGGGGAATGATGAGGACTCGGGATGGAGTTAAGTCATGTAGACATTCAAGTAGGATCATGCATTTGCTTGAATGTGTGTTTATTTTAGAGCATTGCCTTTGCACTTAGGTGGAGAGTAGCCCACTTAGAGGGCGATTCCACTACTGAGCATTAAGCTCCTTACTGTCGAGGATATTATTTTTCGGTACATGGAGCGCATGAGGAAGTGGCTAGATCTGAGTTTGGGATTTAGAAAAGCTGGGATTGTGGCTTTGGTTTGTGATGTATCACATGTATTAGAATGTTAGAACTTTAATATATATTTGTATAAAAAGAGAATTGATTAACTCATTTGAAACTATTGGATATAGTTGTTGTATTATGATGAGTATTGTTTATGGGCCCAAGTGGTCGTATTACTCATGTTGGGAATATATTGTACTGCTTGGGACAGGTTTCATGCAGATGTTATATTTGGGTAGAGCTCCCCGTACAAAGGGGCTGCTAGATTTTCCCAGTGGCGTCGGATGGCAGGCATCCACTTGTATTCCGTGGGTTGACGGGTAGTCAACGGACCCCCGGGTTTGGGGCGTCACAGCTTGGTATCAGAGCTTAGGTATACGAATACCTAGGGAGCTCGGGTTTGGGTATCCATCACCACTCGGGTGGTTTGATGAAGAGCATAGGTGTATGAAAACCTAGAGAATGAGGGCTTGGGCTTAGGCCATAATCGAGTAAGAACATCACCACTAGGTGTGGTTTGATGTTGAGTTTAGGTATGAGATTACCTAGAGAATCACGGGACAAAACTAGGACACTACATGCACGTGTGTTGATGTGTTTTGTGTGATTTGATGAATTATTGTATGATGGTGTGTATGCCATGTTGTATGTATGATGTGAATGTTTGTGTGCTTAGGCAAATAACACATAGGTGTTAGAAAACAAATTTTGAAGTTTATAGTGTGTAAACTGGAAGGATAAAATAAAAGAAATAAATTTTTAGAAATTTATTTGGTTTATTGGATAATGAAATCAAATTCTAATAAATTTGAGAATTAAACCTTCAGGTACAATGTTGGATCGAAGTTTTGAGAGATTTTGGGACAAGTAATCGTAAATGAAAAAAAAAAAAAGAAATAGGTGTGTATTTTTTTTGTGTCTTCTAGTAGTTGGGAGAAATGAAGAAAAAAAAAATGAGGTGAAGAAAATAATTTTCTAAGATTTTACAAGTTGTAAAATTGAAGAAAATGAAGAAAAATATATTTTTATAAATTTATTTGAGTATTATGGAAATTGAAAAAAAAAAATATATATATATATATAGGTGTGTATTTTTTTTATGATTTTCCAGCTGTTGAAAATAAATGAGAAAAAAAATAATAAGAATGAAAAAAAAAAAAAAAAAAAAGGAAGTGCAAAAACCGTTTTTGGAGCTCTTGCTTGGTCGTGTGATGCGAAATTGTATTGTAAGAGGAGTGCAGTTGGCCTAGGTGAAGGTCACGATACAGTGAGTGTATCGTGATAGGAGAGTGTTTGATGGCTTGGTTTGTATGCAAGAGAGAGGAGGCAGGCTGGGCGGAAAGTGTAATCACGATCTGGAGGCACCACAGCTATCGTGTGGTACCTTGAAGAAGCCCGAAGAAGGGAAGGTTTGTATCATGTCCCGCTCAGGGTGTATGTATTGTGGTAAGGCGAGCTTGAAGGAATTTGGGCGTTTGTATCGCAATACACATAGTGTATTGTGACCAAGGTGGCTAGGTGGCTGGGCATTGTGTGTGGTAGAGACGCGATGCGGCCGATGCTGCGCGCGCCGCGCCTTATCACGACGTTGGGGTGCCTCTACTGCGGCCACGGTATCTGCGTTTCTGTGGGAGCCACGGCCCGCATTTCTGGCCGTGGCATACGACATGGCCGTGGCGCCTGTTTCTGATCGTAGCGCCCACGACCGCGACCGGCGTGCAGCGGCTTTGTGCGTGCTGTGTGCGGCCCGGGCGGTTTGGTGCTCGATGCACTGGCTTGATTTTTCGACTTAGTTTTTCGACTCGGTATTGTTTCTGAGTCACCATTTGAACCCGGTTCATGAACACTGTACGTCACAAAATTTTTCGAATTTTTTTTTAAATTAATTAAAAATAAGCAAAAATCAAAGAAAATTTGACAAAATTTTGGAAAAATAAAATTTTCAAAAATAAAATTTTTGTTGATCAAAATGATTTAAATTAATGTGGATAATTGTCACGCATTTGCTTTATAAATGCGGGACTTGATATATACCTTTGGTTTTGTGTATGATTAGTGTCTCGAATTTGTGTTTATGCCTTGGAATGCGTATTGTATATTATTGTTATGTTGATTGTGTAGATGGCTAGTAGGGGCGGGACGGTCGTCCACGAGGCGTTGGTCGACACCCTTGGAGCATCGACCGGTATTTGTATTTGATCGGCCGAAGCACTGCTTTGAGAAATTTGTCGTGTTATAGTGAATCTTCATCGTACATCTTTGGTAGCGGTGAACAAGAAGATCCCTAGTAACTTCAGGAGGTTTAGGCGCATCATCCTCAGGGTCGGAGGAGGGCAGATGGTTGCGAGACCATTGATTCATGCGGATTGAGAGAAAGTGTTAGGTATGGAATTACCTGCGTGCGACCTGGATAGGCCAGGCTGCGTTAGTTAGGCGAGGCCGGGTGTAGTGGAGATGGGTTAGGACTCTAGAGACTTAGAGGTTATGACATCGAGTGGAGTTCGGGGCTCTTCATGGGTAGTATTTTCAGTACTTGGCTCGAGGTTCCTAAATTTGACGGCCGATATTTGTGATGGATTATGTATTGGGTTCCGCAGGCTGGCAGATTGTTGATGATTACGTGGCTAAACTTGACGAGGTTAGGAGATTGGAGAATGAAGGTACGAAGTTGTCCGTTCGGGTCGAGGATATTAGGACTTCGCCTCTGAATATGGATTCTATGGTTGGGACTGACCAAGTAGAGAGAGTTGGGCTTAGAGGTTAAGACCTTAGAGGAGCCGTTGTACGTGAGTTCTCCCCTAGGGATTAGGGCGAGAATAAGGATGATAGCTCGAGGTTGCGAGTTAGAGATCTCGGGGACTCTACTCACAGTGGACCTGAGGATCATGGACATGTCAAAGTTTGATGTCATCCTAGGGATGGATTGGCTGATAGCTTACAAGATCGTTATCGATTGTGAGCGTAGAAGAGATTCTGCTTTATCACACGCGGGGCGATACTCGTGTGGTATTTTTAGGGGAATGACATGACGATTTGCCCCGGACCGGTATACAAGTCAGTGTGGGGACCGATTAACGGGTTGGCTGCGAGCCTTACCTAGAGGGCGAGGAGAGACCAGATTGGGCCTACCTCGGGTAGTATGCGAGTAAGAGGATGTTTTTCCGGATAGGCTACAGATTTGCCTGCGGAGGGTAGTAGACTTTGGTATCGAGTTACACCTTGGTACTTCACCCATCTCTATGACTCCGCATAGGATGGCACCAGTTGAGTTGCAGGGACTCAGAGTCCAGTTACAGGAGGTATTGGATAAGGGGTTCATTAGACCGAGCACTTCACCATGGGGCGCTCCGGTTCTATTTGCTAAGAAGAAGGACAAGACCAGACGAGTGTGCATTGATTACAGGCAGTTGAACAAGGTTACGGTCAAGAATCGGTACCCATTACCGGATTGACGATTTGTTTGTCGATTGAGAGGATGGCGAGTCTACTCCGGAATGGGCCCAACCGCGCTGGTACCATCAGGCGGGGGTCGAGGATACGGATATCCACCAAGGCGGCGTTTAGGATGCGTTATGGGCACTTTGGGTTTACGGTGATGCCCCTTTGGATTGTGAATGCGCCGACTTGTTCATGGATCTCATGAATAGGATGCGACCCTATTTAGATCAGTTTGTCGTATCTTCGTGAATGACATCTTGATGCACTCCCGGTGAGTGGGAGCATGAGTATCGCGAGGATCATTTGATTGTTGAGACAACCATCAGCTATCACGTCCAAGTTCGGTAAGTCACGTGGCTGCGAGGTGAGAGTTTTTGGACACGTGGTGTCGACATCAGAGTGTCGGTCGACCCGGAGAAGGTCGGCGGTGATGAGTTGGGAGTGCGTCGATCTTGAGATCATGATTCGCCCAGGATTATTTGGGTATTCTGAGGAGATTCATTGAGGATTTCTCGAATAGCAACACCTATGACTAGGTTGACCCGGAAGGAGGTCAAGTTTGATTGGGATGACCGATGCGAGAAGGCATTCCAGGAGTTGAAGAGGAGACTTACTTCAGCTCCCATCTTGATAGTCCCGGACAGGGGTACACAGTGTATTATGATGCCTTGAGAGTCGGATTAGGATGTGTTTTGATGCAGTCCGGGAGGGTAGTAGCTTATGGTTCTCGTCAATTGAAGAATCACGAGCAGAATTACCCCCTTTACGACATGGAATTAGCGACCGTAGTCTTCCTGTGAAGATTTGGAGCCCACTTTACTTGCCAGCAGGCGTGGAGTTAGGGAGTACTCGGACCATAAAAGTCACGAAGTATATTTTCACGCAGCGGGACATATTATGAGCAACGAGATGGATGGGTTCTGGAAATTTATGACTTCTTTGCATTACCATCCCGGTAAGGCAAATGTGGTGGTTGATGCACTCAGTCGGAAGTCACGAGGAGCGTTGGCTAGTATAGCTTCTCGGGAGTGGTGGATCCTCGAGACTGGGGGACAATTTGGGATACAGTATAGCTAGCAGACTCAGGGTACATTGGGGAGTTTAGTGGCTACGGAGTCACATTGGCCAGTGATTGAGTCGGTGGCGGACGTAGATATAGGTGTCCATCGGAGACCAAGTACGGTCAGTGCGGGTGACGAGTACAGGCCGTTCACACGGATCAGTAGTCTTCGATGCCAGGGCGGATAGTGGTTCCCCCGAGTTGACCCCGAATTGAGAGGAAATTCTCGAGGAGTTTGCTTTGCTCTCGATTGGCCGTGCATCGGTGTACGAAGATGTACGGGATCTTCGTCGCGAGTACTACTGGAGTGGGATGAAGAGACACGTAGGGGACTTTGTTCGGCGATGTCTCACATGTCGGCGAGTTAAGGGTGAGCACGAGGAAGCCGGCGGGGCTGCCCGACCATTGGAGGTGGCTGAGTAGAAGTGGGAGTACGCGTCCGCGATGGACTTTGTGACCCACTTGCCATGGACGCAGCAGAAGCATGACGCGGTATGGGTGATAGTGGACCGACTCACGAAGTCGGCACATTTTCTAACGTGCGGTGAGCCTTTTCCTTGGAGAGATTACGCGGTTACTACATTCGAGATAGTCAGGCTACATGGGTACCGTATCCATAGTGTCGAATAGGGACCCGAGGTTTACGACTTTTGGAGAGTTTCCAAAGTAGCCGATACTTGGCTGACTATGACTACAGCGTTTCACCCTCGAGACGGATGGTTGAGTGCGGGGAGGACTATCTGCAGTATTAGAGGACATGCTACGAGCATGTGTACCAGATCATAAGGCGAGTTGGGAGCATTTGCCCTTAGTGGAGTCGCCTACAGCAGGTTATCGGCGAGTATCGGATGGCACCGTGTAGGGCCTTATATGGGGCCATGGAGGTCACCGTTATGTTGGACCGAGGTGGGGGAGAGCTCCATCACTAGTCCTGATCTGATTAGAGACACCTCCGACAGAAGAGCTATGCAGATGTGCGACGTCGACCCTTAGAGTTCAAGGTTGGGGATCATGTCTTCTTGAAGGTGATGCCTAAGAGAAGAGTGGTCAGGTTCGGCAAGCGCGGGAAGCTATCGCCGAGGTTCATTGGACCCTTCGAAATACTCGAGAGGGTAGGCACCGTTGCGTACAAGTTAGCATTACCGCCCAGCATGATAGGTGTCCACGAGGTGTTTCACGTCTCCATGCTCCAGAAATATACTCCAGATCCAGCTCATGTAGTGGATTGGGAACGGATTGAGGACGGTGGATGGGACCTTCGAGGAGGGACCAGTGTGCATTGATAGCCGTGATCAGGTTTGCGGCCTTAAGGCCAGTGAGGCTAGTGAGGGAGCCACTTTGGAGGCACTATGGGTGGAGGTCAGTAGGAGGCGCGAGGACACGATGCGGACCACTATCCCATGCTTTGTTTAGGGATGAAGGTACGTAATTTAGTCGTTTAAGATTTAAATAAGCTGTTTATGCATGGTAAAGTGCGTTGCATATGCATGTGAGTGATTAGGATTGTCTTAGATTCAGGACAGAATTCACAAGAGGGAAAAAATGTAAGACGAGAAATTCCAATTTACGGAAGGCAAATCATAATTTTGATTACAAAATTGTAATTTAGGTTAAAAATCCAGAATTTATTCTCTAGATCTCGGATGATGAAACGGATTTCACCGTTGGAATCGTCTCGCGAAATCTAGCTAGTACGTAAAATTTCATTAAATTCCGAGACAATCGGAGTTGGCATGTTTTACGAGGCATCGCGGTTCGGGTGCCGTAAAACGAATTTCGATGCGACGAAAGTCACATATAACAAGTACTCATGTGCCATAAGTGGTATGAGTAGATAAATGATGAAAATGGACGGCCGAGATAGTGAGATGTTAAGCGGGAAAAGGGACATAAACGGATCATTTTGGAGAGAATTTTAAGTCACTAAATGACAAAATGATAAATAGTTATCTTCCATTATGTTAAAGAGAGCCAAAGCATTGAGAGGAAGGAAATTTTGGTCCGTAGCCGATTTGCTTAGAATTTAGAGAGAATGAACGGCTTCTCTCTAAATGCGGGCGATCCGGCCGTCGCGGTCTTCGGGACAAGAAGGAGAAGCGCTCTACGCGGAGGGGCTTCAGCGTGGATACGGATTTAGGGAGTTTCCTCGAGCTCTCCGAGAGGTAGGGTTTACTACTTGGGTTTTATTCTTCGTTTAAGTACCATGTAAATGTTTCGGTTGGTTGAGGCCTTGAGCGGCGTTGATCGGTCCCAAACCTTGGGATCGGGTGATATGATTTTGAAGTAAAGCGGAGCGATCCGTGTCCATGGCTGAGTTGGTGGACTAATTGTGTATTTATGTGTTGATACGTGTATTGGTTTGTATAGTAGAAATGGCCATGAAACCGGAGTTCACAAGTGAACCGATGGTGTGCTTTGAAAGGAATAGTAACCTAGGGTTTTTCTTGTTCCCGGCTTGATGATCACGAAATATATATTTTTGTGAAAATACGTGTTTGGTCGAGTGATTTAAATTAAATTGCTCGTGTTTGATCTTAGCCCAGTAGGCCCTAACATTTTTGATGTGGAAATGTGGAATTTATGACATGATTGTGTGAATTGAATGTTTTGTAAATATATGCATGTTTATATATTTACCACGTGAATTAAAGCGTATTGGAAATAGCATACATGCATTCCATATGCCTTTGGAACATCCTAGAACTATAGAGTTAGTGCATGAGGCAGTATAGAGAAAGAAAATGGTTCGGGTTGTCTAAAACTAGAAATGATGATCGGAGGTAGTCCATACTTAAAATATCAATCGGCGGAGGCGGCTTGATTGATATACATCGGGTAGTCCGCTCAAATATAACATCGGAGATGGTCCACAATTTATAACACCGGAGGGTAGTCTACCAATAGAACATAATATTCTCATACGAGGCTTAGGCGAGTGTGAGGGAGTCGGTGAGGACTCGGGATCTGAGTTGGTCATGTAGACATTCAAGTAGGATCATGCATTTGCTTGAATGTGTGTTTATTTTAGACGTGCACTTTTGGGTGGAGAGTATGGCCCACTTGGGGGCTATTCCTCTGAACGTGCTTCTTACAATCGAGGATATTATTTTTCGGGTACATGGGCGCACGGGAGATGGCTCGTCCTAGAGGTTGAGTTTAGAAGGAAGCCGAACTGTGGCTTTGGTTTTGTGATATATACATGTATTAGAATTGTTTTAATTTTAATATATGTTGTATAAAAGAGAATTGATTAACTCTTTTGAAACTATTGGATATAGTTGTTGTATTATGATGTCGACCCAGATTCCGTCGACCAGATTGGTGAATCAGGGCGGTTCGGGGTGCGAGAAACCATATCTTTGGTACTCTTTATTTTATTTTTGAGCTTAACTTATACGTGGGTATACAAACAATTTTGTATTAACCAAAATCATTACATATACAAAGGTACCATCGGAGTGAGTATCCATTAAAATCTATACACATATACTAAGTCCCATTTTCTTATACAAATTGATATACATATATACATATCTAATACAAACATCGAGAGATTACGGAAAGCAGTCTTGGTGACACCTCTACGAGATGGCCGTACGGTGTGGAATGTCACGTCATCTTTATCTCCTCTTCGGTACCTACGGATTGAACACTAGGTGCTGAAAGCTTTACGCTTAGTGGGAACATATAGACGACAACGACCAATAACAAAATCATTAATCCTCTCTTACATTTACTTTTACTTATGCATACAACGAAGCCTATTCTTATGTAACTTCTAACACATCTCATATTATACATGTAGATTTTATCCTTTTTAGATTCCATAACATTTTCACGGTCGTATTACTTCCATGTGTCATGTCTTTTACAAGTTTCAATTCATATATTCTACATGTATGGCATGTCAGATCATATTCAAAACAATCTATACACTAAAAATGGCAAATCGGAACAGATCAAGTCATATCAATTTCAAACAAGGTCAAATCAGACTAATACCGATACATATTAGACTACTTTATCACTTATCCACGGTAGAAGCCCATTAATCAACTCCTTTAATTACGTTTCATGATGCAGGATGCCCGTTTAAAACATTTTGTTTCGTTATATTAAATTTTCATTTTTCAAAAAGTGTCGACCAGATCTACTTGACCGGGTTGAGGCGGATCGAGCAAGGGCAGGTTTACTCAGCGTTTTCAATCGAAACATTTATTTCGTCTTATTAAATTTTTATTTTCAAAAGTGTCGCGACCAGTCCTGACTTGACCGGTTAGGCGGATCCAAGCTGGAGCCGGTTTACTTTCAGGCGTTTTCAATCAAAACATTTATTTCATGCTTATTAAATTTTATTTTCAAAAGTGTCGCGACCGAATCCCAGAGCTTGACCCAGGTTGGCGGATCAAGGCATTTGGAGCGGTTTACTCAGGCATTTTCAATTATCTTTCCAGGCTGTATTTATTTATGTTATTCCGTTTAAACCTTTTTAATTAGCGAAAGCATAACCGGGCAATCCGCGACCGTTTTACAAAATCAAAAGACCCATAACATTTCACACTTAATAACATGCATTTCAAATAATGCCTTGTATCCCTATATAACATGCTATTCATTTCGCATGCTTTCAATATACAAATCATTTACCATATCATATCATGCATTCTGTTCACAACAATTCATTTTCATGATCAATTCATGAGATTTAAGCATATTCATAACAATCCCATTACACACTGCGTCAATGTTGTTTATTTCACGCCGACTGCCGATTCACAATTTATGCGTGGATTCCGTTTGATGAATCCCACCCTTATTATCATTGTTAATGTGCTTATCGTTTAAGCGATTCTATCTCCCATCGCCAAGCGGATGCCGTTTGGGTACATCCGACCGTGGTATCACTTATTCCGGTTCTCCGTCATGGCGGATGCCGTTTGGTGCATCGGAGCACGTGGTATCAATTATTCGGCTCTCCCATCCACGACCCGGATGCCGTTTGGTGCATCCTGACACGTGGTATCGGTATTCGATTCTCCCATCATGAAGCGGATGCCGTTTGGTGCATCCCGACATGTGGTATCGATGTCCGGTTCTCCGTCGCGCGGATGCCGTTTGGTGCATCCCGACACATGGTATCAATTATTCGGTTCTCCCATTATGACGGATGCCGTTTGGTGCATCCCGACACATGGTATCAATTATTCCGGTTCTCATCCGCAGCGGATGCCGTTTGGGTATCCGGAGCACGTGGTATCAGTGATTTCTCCGTCATGACGGATGCCGTTTGGTGCATCCGAGCCGCGTGGTATCAATTATTGGTTCTCCCATCGCGAGCGGATGCCGTTTGGTTGCATCGACACATGAAGTATCAATTAAATGTCATACGCCCGTCAAGGCGGATGCGATTGGTACATCACTTGAAGTGGGACGTTTCTTCAATACCATACGCCATCATGACGGATCGCCGGTGGGTACATCCCGCCCAGTAGGACGGCTGGAAAATTTCGAGGTGCGCCGTGACGGATCTTGGGTTGTGCGTCCGTCGGGGCGGTTCATTCGATATATCAATTAATTCACATCTATGACGGATTCCGTTTAATGAATCCCGTCTTTATCATCGTTCATATTCATTCGATTTTCAAAAATCATTTCGAGTTCAATTTCACTTTATTATCTTTTAAAGATATACTCAATCTATATGCTTATTTCATATGCTCATTCATAATTCATTTACGTATACTCATTCACGTATACTCATTCATACACTCATTCATAAATTCATTCATGTATACTCCTTCATGTATACTCATTCATAAATTCATTTACGTATACTTATTCCACGTATACTCATTCATACACTCATCCACATTTTCATTCATGTATACTCATTCATAAATTCATTTATGTATACTTATTCACGTATACTCATTCATACACTCATTCACATATTCATTCATGTATACTCATTCATACACTCATTCACATATTCATTCATGTATACTCATTCATAAATTCATTTACGTATACTCATTCACGTATACTTGATGAGTGCCCAAAACACTCATATTATACTCGCGTCGGTCTTTCATTTTTACATTTATTCTATAGTAATTTCATAGTTTTTGTGACGGGCTCTGATTTGGTGTCTTGTTTGGTTGGTGCAATCGAGCAAAAGAGCGACTCTTGGAAGCATTTTTTTGGGCGATGGGGACGAGGCAGAAAGTGGGCATCCGCGTCGCAACATCCCACGTCGCGGCGTCCACATCGCGGCCATGCTGTCGCGACGTCTCAAGCGTGAATGCGCCCTCATCATTAAGCAAAAATAGGGCTCGAGCTCGGAGAGCGTCACAGACGAAGGCACGAATTCCGGGAGCGGTGACACGGACCGAGTGCCGAGGTTGAGCGCCTTTCATTGTTTGGATATTTTGATGGGAGGGATGATGTTTTACTCTTTTAAACATTTTCTTCTTTTCATTCATGATATTTCTAGATCTATTTAAGGGTTATATTGAACCTTATCGTATGTTCATGGATTAAAGTTTGAAACTTTATATTGATAGTTATTTCTCGATATGTTGTAACTATTCTATGCCTATGATTTAATCGTATGTTGATATCGTAACATTGGCATAATTACCAGTACGGAAGTCCAAGATTCAGAGATGAGAATTCGAGGATGCGGGTAAATGAACTTGATTGATTCGGTAAATAGAGATATTCGAACCTGAAGGTGGTGGGGTTAGGACATTAATGCATTTCAGAATACTAAGTCGGGATAGAGATATACCCGATTCTATTCGCGAGATAGGCGGATATACCTCGAGAGAGGATACCTTGTAGAAAAGATCACCTCACCATTTACATATTGTAAATATACTGAATAATAACATATTTAGAAGATTAATCCATTGAAGCGTGACGGGGAGATATAATATACTAGGCTTCAAAACCAATACTTTAATTGAATCAATAGTTTGCCATTGACTTATATTTGAATTCCCTCCTAGAGTCATCTTTCAGATATTATCTAAAAAGCAGAACCTTTGTAGTCAATACACATGTCCTTGTGGATCGATATACGTACCACGGCGTACACCTTATACTACTTAGGCGGCAGCGTGCTTGCGCAATATAAGGCGTATATTTATACAAGCGTTTTTAAGCACATCAATACTCCTATCATTTGTTATCATTTTCTGGTTATATGTATTAATAATCATATATCACTTAACCACGTGTAATGTTCATGACATATTGCCTCTCATGTTCCACAATCATGTTTCAATTCGTTTTCATTTTCATTTTCCATAATCATTTTCATGTTTCTTGAACACATCTTTACATTTTCATTTTCTACATTTTCCTTGTTTTCATACTGTACATATGGCACTTCCATATTCTTGTGAAGTATGATGTATGTGGAATCACACCTCATTCATATATTCTTATTCCTCTATGAATCTACTTTACTTAGGAAGTGGAATCAATAGATCGGATCATCAAACTAAGGTTATGGCATTTTCATGCCAACTAGTCGAGTTTACCCGGATTACACTAGAACATTTCGTATTACTAATTTTCCGGGATCTTAACTTCATGTTTGACTCTAGGTCATTGTATTCTTTTAAAGATAAGGTGCTAAGGGTTCTATTCCAACTGGAATCACCCAATTCGGAGCACCGAAACTCAAGTTACGTCCGAAACAACCAGGACCCACTCTATATTCAAAATTTGGAACCAAATTTGGCTTGCATGGCCCCACTTTGAGTGAATTTTTAGGCCACTTAGGATCAGAATATGGCGATGCCTATTTCTTTAAGTTTAGTTTTCCTTGAAGTCTATTTTACGTATCCACTTGAATCACTCAAATCGGATAATAAATGAGCAAGTTGGCCCAAAATAAAACTGGTGGCGGGAAGACGAGGAGCAGGGTGTACCGGTACACCCCCAAGTGCCGATACACTTTGAGAAGCCTTACACGTGGTGGGGTGTACCGGTACACACTCTTTGTTCATGTACCGGTACACCTTCCGAAATTGCCAGAATGTGTATTTTCTCCCCATTTTCCATATTTTGATACGATTCAATTCCATGCTTCATATACACCCCTGAAACCATTTCATATTCATTTGTAACCCTCTTTTCTACTCGATTTATCATTGATCCATATCCTTCATCAAAACCTTTCATGATTTTCTCTCAAAACCACTCTAATATGGGTCAGAACCCATACACAAATCAAACATAATTATTATTTAAAGTTTATTCTAAACCCTAGCTCAATTACTTGTTATTTAACATGTATCAATCCTTAAGAGGAGGATTTCATACTTATCTTGGGCAGCAGAGTTTTCCAACCCTACCTTCAATAAATCTTTGATTAGGAAAGGCTAACAAACCTTAGATTTGGAACTCATAAACTTTTCTAGAATCCCTTACAAAATCCATGATCATACAAAATCCATATCAATGAATTTCATACAACTTTTTGGCAGCTCCTCTTACTCTTCTCTTTTCTTTCTCTTCCTCTTCTTCTTCTTGCTTCTCTCTTTCTCTCTTCTCTCCCTACGATTTTTCTCCCAAAAATGGGACAATTTTGGGTCTTAAATCCATGTTTGCTAAGGCCATGTTTGGCCAAGTAAAAATCCATTTTGCTTTAAGTTTTCATATTGTGCATCTTGGTCCCCCATTTCTCTTCTATTTCTATTCCATCTTTTCTCTATTTGCCTTGAATCCCATAACTTCTTCTAAATTCTAGTTTGGCATATTATCTTTTGGCTTTATTACCCTTGGGTCCTCAAGTGGAAATTGACCACTTTACCCTTGTCTCTAATATTGATTCCGAGTCTCTCATTTTATTTCCGAAAATTCATATTTAACTTATAATATACCCTAAACAAGTCCGAAAACTGCTAGGGTATATTTCGGGGTGTTACATATGATGAGTATTGTTTATGGGCCCAAGTGGCTGTATTACTCATTTGGGAATATATTGTACTGCTTGGGACAGGTTTCATGCAGGTGTTATATTTGGGTAGAGCTCCCCGTACAAAGGAGACTCTGCCCGATTTTTTGAAGTGGCGTTGGGTAACCCGACATCCACTTGTATTCCGCGGGTTGACGGGTAGTCAACGGACCCCCGGGTTTGGGGCGTCACAAATTCAAATGTAACTTTGTAAAAGATGGTTTAATAATTAATTTGCCTATGGAACAAGCAGCACAAGTATAACCATCAAGTACTAAAATTTGTCTGCTTGTTAATGGATGCCCATTAGAATTTTGAACGATACGACACATCATGGAAATTCCTGGATGCCCAAGTTGTTTGTGCCAAAGTAAAAATGCATTGGAGTCATTGAAATTTTGGTTCATGACAACATAATATTTAATAGATCTACTAGTTGTCTGATATAACCCACAAGATAAAGAAGGCAATTGTTCCAAGATACATATTTGCCCAGAAATAATAGAAGTAATGAGTAAATACTCATTTTCATCATGATTCATAGTTTCAATATGATATCCATTTCGGCGAATATCTTTGAAACTAAGTAAATTTTTTACTAGATTTATTAGAATAAAGGGCATCTTCAATATGGAATTTAGTGCCTTTTGGTAGAATAATGGTGGCTCTTAAGACCTTTAATCGCATCAACGAGGACTGAGATAAATTATGAACATTAGATTGAGCTAATGTGAAGGTTGAAAATATTTCTTATCCCGCAAGATCGGTAGTAGGTTGTAGCCTGATCAACAAGACATGCATCACCAAGAGATGACATATAATTGATCAGATAGAGGAGGGATCATATATCTTCAAAATAAGCTTGAAATTTAAATAAAAAATCAAAGTTCGCATTATAGATAACTGTATTGAAAAACAGTATGGAAAAGAAAATAACATAAAAAAAGTAACAGGATAATCATATGTCTCAATCATAGCACACATTGCCATCCCCAATCAAATGATCAAATTTTTTTCCACTTGGATCTTCAAAAATCGAAACATCAAATATTTTGAGAGAGCTGCACCATCATCATCAAAGAAATGATCATCAGGATCCATAGTGTCTTTTCCATCACTAAAATTTGTTTCAATTTGCTTGTCTTTTCCTTTCATGGAGGCCTGATAAAGGTTAACCAAATGCTTGGCCCTACGACAGGTACGAGACCAGTGACCTTTCATTCCACATCTGTAACATTCAGTCTCATAAACCTTTTTGTTATGTGGCTCTGTTGCCTTTCCAGATACTTTTTTTTGAACAATTCAACTTCTGGTTGTTGGAGGCATTGTTCTTGTTTTGAGATTGATTATAATCACATCCAAAGGATCAATGGATCCTTGACCGTTAGATATTCACTTTTCAGGTCTTTATCAATATGATGACGAAGGAATATTAAGGCCTTAGCACAATCCTACAGGGATGCGGTATTTCCTCATTTGATTGTATTTTCAAGATTTATAGCATCCAAGTGGATTTCAGCATCCAAGATCCTTTGATGCGGTCTTTTGTGTATTTTTTTTCTTCTTCAAGCTTCAGGCTTGAACATTCCATATGCAGGCTTTAGGCCTGTTTTTAGAAAAGAAAATAATTCTTCTTCATGCTTCCAAGAGTTAGGCTTGATATTTGAACATAGGCTTTGAATGGTTTTACAGGAGTTGAGCTTGAACTTCTACTCACGAAATTGAAAGTCTAAAAATTTCAAAAATTTCGGACTATGGGGTGAAATGTACCTTTCTTGTTTTATGATTTTATAATATCGTGCAGGGTCTAAGTTCCTAGTTTGAGCTTTCGACTTTGTGATTGTTAGAGCACTACGTGTTGATAACATGTTGAATAAAGAAAGGAAAAGAGATCAGATATCAAGAAGAAAACTATATATATATATATATATATATATATATAGTATTCACCAGTCATTAATACCATAATAATTATTCACCGGTTACAGTCATTAACCGTAATAATTATTTGCTCTTTATATTAAACTATTATTATTATCTGAATTTAGTGTTTGTTATGTTTTTTGTATTTTTTAAAACAATAAAAAGAAACAAAACGTGTTTTTCATGTTTTCTTTGTTCTTTTTATTTTTCCAAAATAAAAAACAGTTTTTTAAAATAGTAACCAAACAATAAAAAAATAATGTTTTCAAAAACTGTTCTCAATGATAAGAACAACTCAGGCCCTATATTATTCAAATTAGATATGTTTTCTAATCTAATAAAAATATATTATAATTGAAAATTACTTCAAACTAGTACCAAAAGGAGGCTGACTTTGATTTCTTTGACAGTATAAAGTTTCAACACATAGAAATGAGTACGGCGCTCGATTTTGTCACCATCGATACGGTCCATTAATTCAAAGCTCGTCACAAGATTCACAACATTATTTTCGACTATGAATAATTCGTAGGAATTTCGAAGGCTGCATGCGCCGTTATTGGTAGGAGGAAGATCCGAAGAAGAGAAAGAATAGATTGAAATCTGATTCATATATATATATATATATATATATATATATGAAGTGCAATATTCATTCATGAATCATGAGCCATGAGCCATCCATGCGGCTACAAATAGTGAATCGACAGGCGATGTGTGCATTTGATGGGTCACGTATGGGGAGCAGAGCAGTGCCAACGATTGGTCAATAAGTGTTAGTTTGTTTAGTCGGTTTCTTAAGTTGTTTTTCGTGTTGGTTGTAGGTAAGTGGTCGGTTATCTTTTGCTTTGTTATTTTTCCTAGTAATAGCTGTACTTGTTAGTTGTTGTGTATTGGGTTTATTTAAATGGGAAGAGGAATGAATAAGAGAGGGGATTATTTTTTTTTTTTTTCCAGAAACCTTCCTGTTCTTTCTTCTTCTTTCCTACTGAAAATTCATCTTAACAAAGTGGTATCAGAGCCCAGGTTACTTTCTCCTTATAACCTTCATTCTATTATCTCTGTGGCTCGTTACCATGGAAACATGAGGCAAGACGAACGCGGAGTTCTGAGATGAGGTGAACAACACCCTATCACGTCATGAGTCTAGTTTGGAGCAAATTCATTCCAGTTAGGGACAGCTCCATGCAACTTTACAATTTGTTCTCAGCGAATTGCAAGCTTTACGCTTGACACGCAACTCGTCTACTTCCCATACAACTGAAGTGACTTCGTTCTCATCCCCAGGTGGAGCTTCCAGCTCTAATAGTGACACTTCTACCCGGCCACTGAATTGAAAATTTTCTTGCATTTGATGGGAAGACTCCACGATCCACAGGTCTACAAGGCAGAACAATTCTTCTCTTGTAAAAACATTATACCAGAACATCAAGCACAATTAGCTTCCTTCCATTTGGGAGGTATTGCATTGCAATGGTATCATTGGTTAACTAAGTTCAAGGGGCCACTCTCTTGGTCAGACCTTGCTAGAGTTGCACTCCTGCGGTTCGGCCCCACTGATCACGACGATCCCGCTGAAGCACTTACATGGCTTCGATAAACCACCACCGTAGCCACTTATCAGGATTCGTTTGGAAAACTATCTCATCAGATTGATGGCTTGCAGGAAGGATTTCTTATTGGCAATTTCATTGCAGGATTAAAAGAGGATATAAGGTTGGATGTCAAAATCAAGCATCCCAAAACCTTGGCAGAAGAGATTGGAGTAGCCCAGTTGATGAAGAACGCAACCTCCTTCAAAGGCGGCTAAGCTCATCTATCCGCCTGAATTCCGCGGCAATAACAACCAAGGTAAATGTCGCTCTCGCGCCGGGGTTTCTAGGTCCAGCTCTTATGACGCTCCCAACTCAACACATGGTGTCAAGCGAGGGTGTCATTTTTTTAAAATTTTTTTTTTATAAACTTATAATCTTTAAGCTTGTTCATTCATATAATTTTTAACATTTAACTTGTACTATATTCTGTAGCAACGGATTACAAGATATATACAAGCTCCATATATGGAAGTGTTCAACATTTACAATATTTACATTGTTTACAAAAACAAAACATATACAAAAATAGATCAAAAGGTCTTTAGTGGGCACCTAGTAGTGTGTTGGCCTTGGTTGCTAATGTGGAGTGTCCGGACTTCTCGTTTCTGCTTCTCCTGTACTTACACGGATGAAACACTCATGCTAAGCTTATAGCTTAGTGGGAATTAATACATATGGATGACCTCTAATAAGGGTCATCACACTTCTATACACATGCATACACATCTAACATATCATATCATTTAAACATGCTTATACATATTTCATATTTACTTATCATACCATGTTTCATTTCTTATCATTTTACACTTTGCTTGATCTTCTTGTCACAATATACTAGTCATCGCATAGCGGTGCTATGCTTTTCTTATCATATCATATCATTTTATATGTCATATTCAAGTCATTTGTTTTATGTTTCATGCCTGTATAAACCTTAAAAGTAGATAAATGAAACTATAAGGGCCCGAAGCGTTAGCCTCAACTATGCAGCTTGATGGTCTATAAGGGCCCGAAGGCCCTGTTATCATTGTATGAGACAATGACAATCTAAAGGGCCCGAAGGCACTGTTATCATTGTATAAGACAATGACCATCTATAAGGGCCCGAAGACGTTGTAATGCCCCAAACGGGGCCAACTGATCAGTATGTTGCAGACTTGTTTTTCTCTAATAAGCATGCCCATCTATCCCTCTACCAGGTTCTAAGCAGACAATCCATATGTATTTTATGTTCAATACATATCTCATATTCCCGAATAATTATTGTCATCCGATGATCATATGCAATATTTACAATCATTTATTCATATCTTTGCATTTTTCATATCTTATTATATGCATGAATAACTATGATTACCATGTATGCTTATGAGCTATTTACTATCATTCCAATTTCATCAAGCTATATATGGATGGATTCTAGACTCAAAGGGCTTTCCATAGAGTCCAGGAACATCTGAAACGGAGTTCAAACGAAGAAATTATGACCGTCCGAAGTTGAAGGCTTCATATGAACAGTGACTACGAAGCCCGGAGACCAAGCGGGGCCAGCTATTTTAGTGATTTCTAGACCTATGGGTTCCAATTTCATCCAAGCTATATATATGGATGGGTTCTAGACTCAAGGAAGAACTCTATAGAGTTGAGAACATTCAAAACCGGAGTTCGGATGAAGAATTATGACCATCCGAGTTGGAGAAATTTTGCGGCTATCTCTAAAACCCCAATATTTCCTTAGCACAAATGTTCCCTCCAATTGAGATTACAATCAACCAACCCAAAACGCTTCAACCTTACATTACTAAATTTGACTTTTCAAACATACAAAATGAACTCATAACCGAGAAGCGAATCTAGTGGCATTTTAAGCGACAAATCAAAACCAATGATAAACTATAATTTTCTAATTTCTTTAACATTGACATTTCAAATCACTTCAAAACCAAGAGCAGAAAGCCCAAACGTAAAAAAACCCCCCGAACCCAAGGTAGAAGATAGACGAAAACAAGCTGAATCACGAATTCCAAATTCAGATTGAACCCAGTTAGTAGAGAAATGTTCATACAAAATCATAGCATCCTTACTAGTGTACAAAAATCCATACTTTTCCATACCTTTGATCTTCTTCTCTTCTCCTCTTCTTCTTCTTCTTCCCTATTCTTCTCTTTTCTTTTCTCCCTATCCCTTTTTTGCCTAACCCCAAAGACCAAAATGAGATATTTATTTTGGTCTTACCATATTGATTCTAACTCTTTTTCCTTTTTTGCATTTTGGTCCCCGAACTCCCTTACATTGCTTCCACTTATTCAAATTCCTACTTTGGCATACAATCTTTTGTTTTTATGTCATTTGGGTCCTTAATTAGCAATTTACCCTTGACTTTTGTATTAATTTCGGGTTTTGCTTATTTTATTTTTAACATTATTTTATTCCAAAAAAAATATACACTTACTTTTATTATACCCTAAATATGTTATAAAACTGTCAGGGTATAATTTGGGGTGTTACTACTCTCCCTCCCTTAAAATAAATTTCGTCCTCGAAATTACATGAACTGAAAAGATGAGAGTACTGTACCCTCATTGTCGATTCTTCTTTCTCAAATCCATAACATTCGGTATACATAATATGTTCTTGTACAATAAACCTCCACTTTCATCTATGGCATAATCATTCTTGTCTCTAGTTCTGACTAATTGAACTATCTCTTGTAACTTGGCATCATCTTTCTGAGCATCTATAATCATTTGCTTTAAAATGGGTTGCGCTTTTAGTTGAGCTAACATGGCTCCATCATCTGCTAGTCTCCAATCCTTTGTCTTGTAGTGACATTGCCGCTTTCTTTTCGGCTTAAAGCATCGAACTCTGACCTTTAAATTGGTAGTCTATGATGCAATCATAATCCTTGAATAACTCTAACCACCTCCGCTGTCTCAAATTTAACTCTTTCTACGTTAGCAAGTACTTGAGACTCTTATGATCGATGAAAATTCTACACTTTTCCCTGTATAAGTAGTGTCGCCATATTTTCAAAGCAAACACTACCCTGGTAACTCTAGGTCATAGGTGGGATAATTACATTTCATGGCTTCAAGCGTACGGACGGATAAGCCACCAATTTCCATCTTGCATTAACAGCATCCCTAAACCAATGCGAAGCATCACTATACAAGATATACTCTTTTCCAGTAAATTCTTGTCAATCTTGAGTACTTAACTAACATCGCTTTTCAACCGTTCAAAACTATTCTGACATTTGTCTGTCCATTCCAACTTTATTCCTTTCCTGAGTAACTTGGTGAGGCGGAGCTATAGCGAAAAGCCTCTCCGCAATCTTGTATAATAACTGCTAGACCAAGAAACTTCTCACCTCGATTTATATTTCGAGGGTGGTTCTAATCCTGGCGTCCTCGATCTTTGAAGAAATTAAACTACGATGCCCTCAGATTGACACAATATGGCCTAAGAAGGAAACTTCATTTAGCTAAAAATCACATTTGCTGAGCTTAGCATATGACTAACTTTTTGCAGCGTGCAGCCAGGACTATTTTTCGGATGTTGTTCATGTCCTGTGCATCCCAAGTACACGGGATGTCATCAGTAAAACTCCCTTACAAAGCGGTCCACATAGGGGTTGGAATACCCTATTCATTAAATCCATGAATGTTGCCGGTGCATTAGTCAACCCAAATGGCATTACCAAAAACTCATAATGGCCATATCGGGTTCTAAATGCTGTCTTCGGCACATCTACTTCCTTTACTCTCAACTGATAATATCCTGATTGCAAGTCGATCTTTGAAAAGACACCCGCTCCTTTCAACTGATTAAAAAGATCTTCGATTCTCGGCAATGGGTACTTTGTTTTTCACTATCACTTTATTGATATGTCGATAATCGATGCACATCCGTAGAGTGCCATCTTTATTCATAACAAATAAAACCGGTGCACCCTAAGGTGAGACACTAGGTCGGATGAAACCCTTAATTATAGCTCCTGTAGTTGAGTCTTCAACTCTTTCAGTTCAGTTGGAGCCATACGGTAGGGTGCCCTCGAAATAGGAGTCGTTCCTTGTACAACTTCAATAGAGAGATCCACTTCTCTTTTAGGTGGTACTCCCGGTAATTCCTTGGGAAATACATTAGGGAACTCCCTAATCACAGGAATATTTTCAAAATTCACTTGCTCTCTTTTGGAGTCAAGGATCAAAGCCAAAAAGGCTTCACAACCTTTTCTTAGAAAACGTCGGGCTTTCATAGCTGAAATAACTTTTGGTATTAGTTTAGATCGGATACCCTGTACTAGTACTTTGGATAAGTTAGGACATTTAAGCAAAACTATTTTCTTATCACAATCAACTATGATCCTATGTTTGGATAACCAATCCATTATAGACAATATATAAAACAAGGACATCCACATTAGGCCAACACATTAATATGTAGGTACATCCTTAATCTAGGACTCTTCCAGAAATGCCTAAAACTAGGCTCTGACACCACTAAATTGTGACGCCCCCAACTCGGCACACGGTGTCAAACGAGGGTGTCATTTTTTTTTTATAAACTTATAACCTTTAAGCTTGTTCTCATTCATATAATATATTAAACATTTAACTTTGTACTATATTCCTCGTAGTAAATGATTACAAAATATATACAAACTCCATATATGAAAGTGTTCAACATTTACAATATTTACATTGTTTACAAAAACAAAACTTATACAAAAATAGACCGAAAGGTCTTTAGTGGGCACCTAGCAGTGTGTTGGCCTTGGTTGCTAATGTGGAGTGTCCAAACTTCTCATTTCTGCTTCTCTTATACCTACACGGATGAAACACCCATGCTAAGCTTATAGCTTAGTGGGAATTAATACATATGGATGACCTCTAATAAAGGTCATCACACTTCTATACACATGCATACACATCTAACATATCATATCATTTAAACATACTTATACATATTTCATATTTACTTATCATACCATGTTTCATTTCTTATCATTTTACACTTTGCTTCATGTTCTTGTCACAATATACTTGTCATCGGATAGCGGTGCTTTGCTTATCTTATCATATCATATCATATCATTTCATATGTCATATTCAAGTCATTTGTCTTATGTTTCATGTTTGCATAAACCTTAGAAGTGGATAAAGGAAACTATAAGGGCTCGAAGGCACTGTACTCATTGTACGAAACAATGGTCTATAAGGGCCGAAGGTGCTGTTATCATTGTACGAGACAATGACCATCTATAAGGGCTAGAAGGCTCTGTAATAACCCAAACGGGGCCAACTGATCAATATGTTGCAGACTTGTTTTTCCCTAATAGGCACGTCCATCTATCCCTCTACTAGGTTCTAAGCAGACAATCCATGTGTATTTTGTATGTTCAAAAGATATCTCATATTCCGAATAATTATTGTCATCCTATGATCATGCATCTTTACAATCATTTATTCGCATTCTTTTCGGCATTTTTCATATCTCATTGTATGCATGAATAACTATGATTACCATGTATGCTTATGAGCTATTTACTATCATTCCAATTTCATCAATCTATATATGGATGGATTATAGACTCAAAGGGATTTCCATAGAGTCCAAGAACATCCAAAACAGAGTTCAGACGAAGAAATTACGACCATCCGAAGTTGGAGGCTTCCCATGAATAGTGACTACAAGCAAAACCAACAGGGCCTACTATTTTTCATGATTTCTGGACCTACTATGAGTTCCAATTTCATCAATCTATATATGGATGGATTCTAGACTCAAAGGGATTTCCATAGAGTCCAAGAACATCCAAAACAGAGCTTGGACAAAGAAATTATGACCATATGAAGTTGGAGCCTTTCCATGAACAGTGACTACGAGTAGAACCAGCAGGGCCTACTGTTTTTTTGTGATTTTTGGACCTAATATGAGTTCCAATATTATCAAGCTATATATGGATGGATTTTAGACTCAAACTTATTTCCATAGAGTCCAATAACATCCGAAATAGAGTTCGCATCAAGAAATTATGACATCCAAAGTCGAGGCTTCCCATTTAACGCGACTACGAAAGCACTAAGAAGGTCACCTGTTTTACAATTTCTTGGACCAAATATGAGTTCCAATATTATCAAGCTATATATGGATGGATTCTAGACTCAAAGGGCTTTCCATAGAGTCCAAGAACATCCGAAACGAAGTTCGGACAAATAAATTATGACCATCCGAATTTGGAGAAATTTTTGACAAAGATCTCCCTAAAAACCTTCAATATTTCTTAATACAAATGATTCTACTGGAGATTACAATCAACCAACCCAAAAGAAAAACGCTCCAACCTTCTCAGCACTGACTGACTGTTAAACATACAAAATGAACTCATAAATCTTAAACTGAATCTAGTGGCATTTAAGCAAAGAAATCAAAACCACCATAAATCATCAATTTTTCTAATTTCTTTAACCAGCCAATCCGCCTCAAATCACTTCAAAACCAAGAATAAAGCCCAAACATAAAAAAAAAAAAAAAAAAAAAACCCAAACCTAAGACCGAATATGAACCTCCAAAACGTAAATCGAATCACCTTAATTCCAAATTCCACCGATTTGAACTCAGATTAGTAGAGAAATGTTCATACAAAACTACAGCATCCTTACTAGGTACAAAAATCCATACTTTTCATACCTCGATCTTCTTTCTCTTCTCCTCTTCTTTCTTTCTCTTTCTTCCTATTCTTCTCTTTTCTTTTTCCCTATCCCTTTTTCGTTTAACCCCAAAGACCAAAAATGAGATATTTATTTTGGTCTTATCCTTATTTGATTTTAATATTTTTCCTTTTTGCATTTTTTGCCTCAAACTCCCTTCTCTATTTGCACTTCCACTTATTCAAATTCCTACTTTGCATACAATCTTATTCTTATGTTGTTTGGGTCCTTAATTTGCAATTTACTAGACTTAATTTTGACTTTTTGTATTAATTTCAGTTTTGCTTATTTTGTTTTTAAATATTTAATTCGAAAAATATACATTTACTTTTTCAGACTCTTAAACATGTTATAAAACTGCTGCAGTATCACTCTGGGTGTTATGCCTGGGCGACGCGTGTGGCTAACACCACTCCACCCTTTCGATGGTACTTCAAACTTGTTTTCTGGACCGCGAGAAAAGGCCTATGCTACTACTGTGATGAGAAATACACTCCAAGGTGCATCAGAACGACCCTGCACTTCTTTTCTCGATCGTAGACCCAATGACATGTCACCCAAAGACTGATATGAGGACAACCCTCTACTTCGAAACGCAAACTCGAATGATACTGGAATTTCCTTGCACGCCATCACGTGCATTGACCATCCACCATTACGTTATCTAAGATGTCGCAAGCTCTTTACGAGGTAGGTCTCTTGATTTCAAGGCGCAAAGATGCATAACTTCATCACCGCACCTTGCTATGAAACTCGCCTCGTCTCTCAAGAGGAACCCAGGTAGTGGTGGCTAAAAAGAGAAAAATCGAATGTGCAGTGGTTATGTAAAGGATCGCTATCACATTCAAGGGTGTCCAATCAAGGTCGACTTCGCTAGTCGCAAATGTCCCATGGTTCTTGGAATCCAATGGCTTGCTACGTTGAGACCGGTAGAAATCGAATACGCATAACTCATGATGACATTCAAACTACATAGCCAATTCTACTCTTTCAAAGGCATGAGAAACCATGGACTTGGAGTCCTCATAGATAAGGCGAGCTTCATGGGCCCGTGGAGGTCAGGAACTGGGTATTTTACCCTTAAATATCTCTCCACCGAATCCTCCTCCACTAACACACCTTATTATATGGATTTAAATAAACTCTTATCCAATTTTTCTCCAATCTTTCAACCCCCTACAACTTTGCCACCTAAGAGACCTCATGACCACATAATTCCTCTACTGCCAAATACCCCACCCATTAACGTGAGGCCCTACCACAACCCTCATTATCAAAAATTCGAGATAGAGAAAATTGTATGAGAGATGCTTCAAACCGGTCTAATATGACCCAGTAATAGCCCATTCTCAAGTCCACTTCTCCTAGTTCGCAAAGCAAGTGGAGAGTGGCGGTTCTGTATTGATTATAGAGCACTCAATTCCATGACCATTAAAGACAAATATCTAATCTCGGTTATTGACGAGCTCTTTGATGAACTCTACGGTGCCCATTATTTTTTTGAAACTTGATCTTTGATCAGGCTACCATCAAATTTGAGTTCAAGAGGAAGATATTCTGAAGACGGCATTCCAGACCCATGAAGGACACTACGACTTGTCACATGCCGCTTGGGCCTTACTAACACTTCGCAACTGCTCCGTGAGCTTGGATAAACGACATCTTGCACTCCTACGACGTATTGCTCAAGATTCTCTGGCTGATGAGATAGCTGTATTCCAAATCATGGGAAGAACATCTCTCGCATCTCCAAACAGTCCTCACCATCTTGGCCGCCAACCACCTGTTCGCCAAGGAAGCTAAATGCTGCTTTGGAGTCACTTCGGTGGATTATCTTGGGCACATCATCTCAACCAATGGTGTCTCTGTTGATCCTTCTAAAATTCAGGCAGTAAAAGAATGGCCCATCCCACTACACATAGGGAGGTACGTGGATTTTTGGGGCTTGCCGGCTATTACCGCAAATTCGTCCAACACTTTGGTAAGATTATTACGCCTCTTCATCAATTGTTAACTTTAGATACATTTGAGTGGACTGATTTGGCCCAAGACGCATTCCTCAACCTTAAGCATGCCCTCACCATTACTCTTATCCTCGGTCTTCCTGACTTTGCCCAACCTTTTGTCGTTGAGTGTGTAAAACTCCGGAAAATTAAATTTTTCTGAAAAAGGGTAAAACTATAATTTCGGTTGGAAAACATAAATTTTCTAGATCTCGGATCAAGAAACGGACTTCTCCGTTGAATTCGTCTTACAAAATCTAGTTACCTCGTCGAATTTCGTCTGATTTCGAGACATTCGAAATTTCACGCTGAGACTGCGGCTCCGTGACATGATGACATGAGCATGTGGATGCCACATGGAACCCTTGGGAGAGGACACGGGCATGAGCCATGTGGTGCACTTGTGTGAATGGGTCACATCGAGTCATGTGTCAAATGAGGAATTATGGAAAAGAAAATCATGAAAATCAAGAAAAATGTGAAGGTGACATGTATAAAGGAGGAAAGTAGGAAAGTTTCCACTTTGATCCATACAGTAGAGAGTCAAAAAAAAAAAAAAGAAGAGAAAATGAAAAAGGAAAAGAGGAAAAGGAAAATGAAAAAGAAAGGAGAAGGAGAACAAACAAAAGAAGGAAGTGCGGGTGGATAAGGAGGAAAAGAAAATAAGAAAAGAAGAAAAGAAAGAAAGGAGGGGGGGAGAAAAAGAAGGGAGAAACGAATGGGAGAGAGAAAGAGAAAAAAAAGGGTTCCACTTCTCTTTAAGATTTACGGAAACCAGACCGTAGGTTTTCGTCGGAGCAAAAGACAAAGTCGATTCACACATCGTGAGCTATGCTCAGTACTGAAAAATCTTCGAGTTTTCACAAACTCCACGAGGCAGGAATTTTCCTACTAAGTATTTAGCCTAAAGGCCCATTTAATGGCTTGAGGTTTTCTTTCGAGGCCGTGAGAGAGGTCAGAAATTTCGCTCCCAAAAATTCAGTATTACTGTGTAGAAATTTTAGACTGCTTTATTTAGCTTTGACTAAATTCTGGGGAATAAGCTTAATTGTCTCGGATTGAATTTTAAATTTTCGATAGTTCAGCGACTTTCGGATCAAGTTTTGGACAAAGCCCAAACAGATTTTCGGGATTGCTTTAGTAAATCCATAACCGATTTGAACTCGTGTGTGTGTGTGTGTGTGTGTGTGTGTGTTTTTAATTTTTTTGCAATATTGCAAAAATTAATAACATGTCAGTTGGTGTGAAAATCATGTTAATGTATGTTATGGATTTATTGACATGAAATTTATGATGGATGTAAATTATATGTGTAAAATATAATTATCTAAGTGTTGAATATGTTTCATGTAGTTCTTATTTTGTATGTAATATGTTATAGTATGAAATGACATAATTGCATTTCATATGCACAAGGGCATCACGTCAAGTCAGGTGTGTGTGCATTGTATTGGTTATTCACCATTCTTGGTGAATGTGTAGTGAGTTCAGAAATGGGACGACGTCCAAAATTAAGACTCACGGGTGCATAAAATAATAATAATAAATTTTGTATGTTTAGGTGAAGCAAGATGGGGTAGATCCCCCCTAGGATGAAAGACCAAAATTCTATTCTTGGTTAGACATATGGATCCAGCGATGAAAGTTCGCGAAAGTGTCGAAAGGCGTGCGAAGCCTACGGTGAGACCTCAAAAATTCGTTACCCACAAAAACACATGGGATTTGGTAAATTAAAATAAATATCGAAGGGTTGTCCAATGGGTTAAGTCATTGGGTGAAACACAATGACTGGTTTTCACACTTGGCGTTGCATGTGAGGGAGTCTGGCCAGACTAGGCTCAGGGGCACGAGGAGTCCCATCTCATGCATGACATGAAGCATTCCACAGGATCGCATTTTCTGGGATGGAATGTGGGCCCATATGTATGCCACGCACGCAGCGGTAGGTGGCATTCTCGTAGGAGAATTTTTCATCGCCATTGCTCACCACAGGACCTCCTTTCTGTGCAAAGAAGGAGTGAATAGGAGACGCACACTCGACGAGACCATGATCATAAGGAGGCCTGATATGGCCTTGAGTAACATTTTGCAAAGTAGCTTGTATAAAAGAATTTTTATAAAATTCTTTCGGGACTATTATATAAAATAGCTCGGTATGTAATTATGGTAAAGAGGGTCGTGATCTACTCCCACGATTGTAATATTAATTTTTTTCAGAGTTTTAGATTTAAATATGAATGAATGGGTCCCCAGAGTGATATGAAGTTAGCCGAAAACTCTAAGGTCCATAAGTAGCTGGTACCCATCCCACTCAAGACTTAAGTGCAAGACAACCCAAGACAGAATTCCACTGTCGACAATTCAATAACTGACCTCCTGTAATGCCCTAAAAATACCCTAATAGTTTTATAACATGTTCAAGGTGTAAAATAAATTAAATTATATTTTTTTCGACGTTTAAATGGCTAAAAATGAAAAATGAAAACCCGAAAATTTTACAGGAGCCAAATAAATTTGGTAAAAATGTCAAATGAGGACCTAATGGTCATAATTGAGTAATGTAAGTGCCAAAGCAAAAATGAAAGTGAAATGAGGTTTGTAAATAGAGAAAATGAGAAAACCACTAATGTGCTAGCCAAACATGCACATGAATATGACTTTTGTAGTCAAAGACCAAAGTGGTCTATGGAATGTTCATTTTGGCATTCATGTTTTTGAGAGGAGCAAGGGGAGAAGGAGCTACGCCTTGGGAGAATAAGGTATTTTTGGTGTGTTTCTATCCATTCTTGTTCTATCTTTGTTTAAGGAAGAATGAAGAGAAGATTTGAAGACAACTAAGGTAAGAAAACTAACCCTAACTCCCTCTTTGATGATTTTGGATTTGGGGCAAAACCCTAATCTTATGTAAAGGTGATTTTGATTGGTTGTAGATCAATTTTGGAGTTGTTTTAAGCAGTTTCAAAGCTCTTGGTTAGTATATTTCTGGAGGAATTTTTTATAAAGGAAATGATGAAGTTTCAAAGGAGTTGCTGTCAAAAATTTTTCAAAACCCCTGTTTTTGTTTTGGCTATAAGTTAAGTTATAATCATCCACATTAAGTGATTCTAATTGGTAAAGAACCATAAGAGCTAGATCTACAAATGTATAGAAGGGACCAGGAGCAAATTGTAGCTCTAAGGCTCCCGAATATGGTCTTAAAGGTGAGTTTCGGGTAGCTAATGGGTATGTTCTATTTTGGGTGTAGTTGTGGTGTTTTGGCTATAAGTTGAGTTTCACTCATCCAAATTGAGTGATTCAAAATTATGGGTAAACTAGAATTTTAGAGGAATAATTTACTTGAAGGAAGTATATGCAATTTGTTACCCCAAAATTTTAAACTTATTGGGGTGGAGCTGGTGCAAGAACAACTGAGCTGAGATGGTACTTATAGGCTCGATGTATGATGTAACAACTTGAGTTTTGATGATCCAAATTGGATGATTCCAATTGGAGAAGAAACCTTAGAACCATAGATTCAAATTCATAGAAGGAACAATTACCAAATTATGGATTTAAGACCCCTGAAATCGAGAATAATAGTAAGTAACCGAGTGAATTGGGCATACCGACCAGTTTGGCATTAAAATGTCGTAACTTGAATTTGGGTGATCCAAATGAGATGATTCCAATTCCTACTGAAAATAGACTCATAGAGATATCATTTTCTTGAAGGAATTATGAACAAAATATGGCTTATGGCTTATGTTTCCCCAGAAAATTTTGAAAGTGAAGGTGTATCATAGAGATCAACTAACCAAATCTATAAAAATGCATAACTCGGTTTTTTTTTTCTTGGGTTGTTCTTTGATTGTGAAGGTGTATTGGGTAGACATCAACCCTAACCAAAAATCCTAAAATGCACAACTGATTTTTTTTTCTTGGGTTGTTCTTTGATTGTGACATATTTGTGATGGATTAGGGGTTGGCGACTAGGAAGCTTGACCCAAGAACAAGATTATGAGAATAGGAATCGAAGAGCGACAACCTTTTTGGGTTTGTTCTTCACACTTCCTTCCTTGTTTCGGTTTTGTGTTTTGTTTACTGAATAAACTAAAGGTTTTATATAAATATGCATGTGTGCTCCGTTTAATCCATAAATGAATTGGTTTGTTCTCCACTTCTCTCTCTATTTCTAAAATGTTTGAAAGATTATGAAATAAGTGGATTTATTGAAATGAATTGCGATAAATTGCATATTGATTTGTTTTAAATTGATTTGATACAACTGATTGTGAAATGAATTGCACATGAAAAATTGCATGAGTATTGGAAACCAAGTATTTAGATATAGATGTATATATACTATTGTAAATTTCTATGAATGATTTGAGCGCCCTTAATAGAATGTTAACCGTTAAATTCGAAGTTATGAGGAGCATTGCTATACCAATAAGAGTCAAATGAGCAATACCGCGCAATAGAACGTGATTGATTTGTCACTCCGATCTGTAGTCTACCGATCGTATTTGCAGTGATTCATGAAATGATTTTTAATAACTACCAATACCCAACGGACCATATCAGGTTATAAAACCTTTATAATCGGTCTGGCAGCCTCACGGACTGCGTTTGATTCGTTATCCTGTACACCGAACACATAGGTTAAATTCGCTTAAGGGCAAAATGAAAAGAAAATTGTGAAATGCATGATTTATGTTTGAATGATTTATTGCATATGAAACTGCATAATTTACTTAAACTGAAATGAAAAGAGAACTGTATAGAACCACTAGGCATGAAAATGCTTAGCGCATTGTTTTATCATCGCTGTGTATCGAGAATAGGTGCGCGAAAGTGCCGATCGCAGCGATTTAGAGTCACTGTCAAGGCCTCACGGAGTTGAAGTAAAGCTCCGACCCTGCATTCATGAAATATATTTGACACTTTTTGTACAAACTCTAATATTTTTTTTGTAAATATTTTGGTATTGAAAATGGTTTAATGTATAAAGGTGTTAAATGGACCAAATGGGCATGTAATGCCATATTTAATGGAAAATGTATAGAAACAAAATGATGGGCATTCTCTTTAAGTTGAATTTAGTAAATACAAATATATTTTCATAAAGATAAATATCTTTTACAAAATGAGTAATAAATGTGTGTTTACGACAGCAAAGGAACTGATTCGGGAAGAGGATCCGTCCCGATTCTGGGCTTTGGCCCGAATGTGTACCTGCATGGGGCGCGAGCCACATTTTAGTGATATCGAGCCTGGGACAGTGGGCTTCTACAAAATGATTTTGAAATTTTTTGTAAATGATTTTGAAATTGCTTACATATGCATTACATTTGCATATAGAGGATGACGTGACTGGCGACCTCATTTCGCCTTAAAAGGTAAGCATGGATGATTCAGACCCCATAGTAACATAGTGACTCAATAGTCACCCAAATAGCCTCACATATAAGGGCGGGCAAGTGTCCATGTTCAGAACACCCGTGAGTAAGGTCAAGGCCAGGAAGTGCTATGGATATCATCCAAATGTATAGCTCGTGCATCAGAAGAGTAAAGATAACTAGTCGCGCTTGTTTCTCAACTACTACAGAATGGCAAAATATCAACCCATGGATTTCCTTGGGAAGAAAGATGATGAACCTTCCATGACAGAAAATTGGCTCGAAAGAACTGAAAGAATGCTCGACAAATGTATTGCATACCAGAGGATAATTTAAAGTGTGCAACCTCTTTATTACTGGATGAGGCTTACCAATGGTGGGTTTCCGTGACTAGGACCGCACCACCAGAGAGTGTTACATGGGAGTTCTTCCCGGCTAATTCAGTAGCAAATATGTGGGTCGATTCATCTCTGAAAGCAATATATAGAGACGAGAGTTTCATAATTTTGAAACAAAGACAGATGAGGTGACTGAGCATTTATAGAGATTCAATCTTATTGAGCAGTATGCCTGTAGATGCTAGTGGATCGAGGAAGAGAAATGTCGCGAGTTTGAAATCATTTCACGATCATATATTCGTGCCCATGTCATAGGATTTTTCCATGTGCTCTAAATGTTGAAAGTGTGAAGAAAGAGGAATATAAAAGAAAAGAAAGAAGACAGGGTAAGAAAAATCCCGGTAAGTCAAGCTCCTATCAGCACCAGAGTAAGAACTTCAGAGGACCACAAGGTTCAAATAAGACTACAACTCAAGTGACCAAACTTAGATCACCCAGAAGAAGACTATTCCCACCAAGATCGCTAATCGCTGCTGCACTAGAGGTTTTTCAAGAGGACCTGGCCCCTTATCGCGCACACTATCAGGAGGAATATGATTAGTCATAATAGGTGATCCGTAATCAACAAAATTTGTATCCTAGGATTCCTATCGTCGAGCGTAGCTAATGCAAAGATAAATGCCTAAGGTCGAACTCAGGATGGGTTTTCTTTGCTAAATGAGACACGCTTGGATCGAAATTGATGTTTCTTCTGATTTGGGGTTTTGGTAAAAACAAGGAGGTCGATCACCGATAAACTCAGAATCGTAGAGAAATAAAGTGTGTGCCAGAACCCTCGGGCTTCCCGACCACCGGGCTTGTGGTTCTAAGGTAACTGTGAATGTCCCTGTCCTTTTCCTCTGTCGGGAGGATGACCCAGGTCATTTCCCGAGCTTCCATCTAGGTTCACTATAAAACCTAACCCTAAAAGTTTCCTTCCTAGTATACAACATTTACGCACTATTAATAAGCCAAAGCGCTTAGAACCATCCACTAAATCTAACCCGTAGGGAGCTAATAAATGGAACTAATTAAGCATCAAGTAGATCTAGCACAGTATCTCACCGAGCCTTCTGAAAGCTTGCTGCTACTCAACCACCGTGATACATCATGTGGGATTCAAACCCACGCAGGAGATGCGTAAAACATAAATGATAATGTACGCTTATGTTGATAACAGGTGGCAAGATATTACCTCTCAAACCTTTAACCCGAGTGGCTCTCCTCTTCGCTGACGAGGGGAGGTTTAGCCAAGCATCCCTTGAGCTGGCCGTCCCCCAAAGGGTGTTTCGCGTGTGAGAAAACACAAGAAAGGGAGAAAGGAAAGAAAGCTGTGAGCGGAAAGTCAAAGCTTTGGCACCAATTTTTATTGATAAAACTCTCCCGACCCTCATAATGAGTCGACCAAGATTATATAAGGCTCGTGAGTCAAGGAAATTATATAAAAGCATAAAGACCGTGGTTACATTAAGGGCATTTTAGTAAAAAGCCATAAAATACTAATAAAAGCAATCACACAAAGATATAGGAAAATCTGCTTAAATCAAGAAGCCAAGTGAAATTTCACAACACCGCAAAATTCCCCGCCGCTTCTTTCTCCTTCTCGCATTTTAGCTCTAATTGCTCTCGAATTGGCACACGCAGCTCTTCTACGGTTCATCAGATTTGAATCGACATGAAGAATATGGTGTAATTGGTATGCAAAACTACAAAAATATCCACAAAATATGATCAATAGTATAGCCGGGATATCAATGTATTAATTGGGTTATTTAAGTTGATTAATGCACAAAAAGTGCTCAAAACCTACAATAAACAGGACTTAAAACAGCACTGTTTGGGCACTAATCATAAACATAAAGGAGAGTGTTGAAGATTGATAGGTGCCTGCTTGCTCATGGATCCACAAGCAATAAAGTGAGGAGATTGTCCTAGAGCTCGCTCGCTCACAGCACTCGATCGGCAGCTTCAAAGAAGACAAAAGAAAGCAACAAGGACAACAAGAGTGTTGCATCATCCAAAGGCACCGCACAAGCCATAATGCACTATGGGTAGACAGGATGCTCGTGCTCCAGCCAGGGCATATGCAATGAAGGCAGTAGAAGAGAAAGATGCACCAGATGTGATAGTTGGTAATTTCTATATCTTTGAGACTATTGTACATGAATTGATAGATCTAGGTTTAACCCATTCTTACATTTGTACTGTTATTCCGAGTCTAGGTAGTTTACCAAAGAGTGAAACCAAGTATGATATCTTGGTGACAAATCCACTTAGGCCTAGTGTCATTGTGAATAGAGTTTACAGAGATTTCCCATCAAAAATACCAGTAGAGTATGAGTTTCTGTGAGACTCACGAGTATGTGATATCGGGATGATCAAGCCATTCCGACACCAAGTGGTGGTTCATTATAGAATGAAGAGAGTGACCTTAAGGACATCGAGTGGTGAGGAAGTGACTTTTATTGGTGAGAGGTCGAACCACCTCTCTAATGTGATATCCGCCATTACTGCTAGAACAATGGTTCGAAAGGGGTGTGAAGCCTACTTAGCGTATGTGATAGATACGAAAAAGGTAGAGCCTAGCTTATCGGACATCCCTACAGTTAGTGATTTTCCAAACATGATTCCGGAGGAGTTTCCAGGATTGCCTCCACAGAGAGAGATTGAGTTCGCAATCGACATTTTTCAGGGTGCCACTCTCGCATCCATTACACCGTATCAAATGGCTTCGATGGAGTTAAAAGAATTGAAGCTTCAGTTGCAAGAATTGTTAGAGAAAGGATTTATTCGTCTGAGTGTATCATCATGGGGAGCTCCAGTGCTCTTTTTTAAAAAGAAAGATGGTACGCTTGCTTGTGTGTTGATTATAGGTAACTGAACAAAATGACAGTGAAGAACAAATATCTGTTACTTAGGATTGATGACTTTTTCGACCAATTGAAAGGTGCAAGTGTCTTTTCGAAGATTGACTTGCGATCTTGGTATCATCAATTAAGGATTAAGGATGCGTATGTGCATAAGACGACATTTAACGCTAAGATAGATATTACGAGTTCCTCAGATGCGTTGGCTGACAATGCCCAAAGCAAATTTCATGGACTTAATGAACCATGTTTCCCAACAGTATGTAGATTAGTTTTTCGTGGTGTTTATTGATGACATCCTTATGTATTCAAAGGATCGGGAAGATCATGCTACGCACCTTCGGGTAGTGCTAAACCCGAAAGGAACAGCTTATATAAAACTACAAATGTGAATTTTTGTCGTTATGTCCTTCGACACATTGTATCAAAAGAAGGAATTCTCGAGGGAACCAAAGAAGATAGAGGTGATTACTCGATAATGGAAACCACGTAGAAATTTCTACCTAATCAAGGTGGTTTCCTAGATCGGGTGCGTTACTACGTATGTCTGCATGTGGCTTTATGACCGGCGACCCCAATGACAAGATTGCTCCAGAAGAATGTGAGATTTGAAGAGTGAAGTGTCGCTTATTTTAGTGTTGAAAGTATTCTTAACCGAAGCACCGCTTACTCAAATACCTACTGTGAAGACATGGATTTTTAATGATGCTTCATTAAATGGACTTGGATGTGTCCTTACGCAAAGAGGCAAAGCTGGTAGCTTATGCTTCACAAGCAATCAAGCCTCATGAAAAAAATTACCCTACGCATGATTTGGAATTGGTTTCCATTGTGTTTGCATTGAAAATATGGAGACACTATCTTTATGGAGAAAAGTGTTTCATTTACACCGATCACAAAAGTCTTAAGTATTTGCCCTAGCAAAGAGAGCTTAACTTGAGACAACGTAGATGGAAGGAATCGATCAAGGATTATGATTGTGTGATCGATTATCATCCCTGAAGGCTAACAGGCAGCGTATGCTTCGAGTAGAAAGTCAATACAAACGCTCCGAACGTTGAATGATCATTTGTCATTATCAGACGATGGTGCAATAGTGGCAGAATTGATAGCAAAACCGGATTTGTTAAATCGAGTGTTAGAGGCACAAAAGAATGATGAGAAAATTTCCGTAATTGTAAATCAGAGTAGAGAGGGAAAGAAACCGAATTTACAAAGTGAACGAGGATGGATTGTATTATGTAGATCGGGTTTGTGTACCCACGATGATGAGTCAAGAATTCATTCAAGAGTACATAGCTGATCTTTTATATGTATCCCGATAGCATAAGATGGTCAGATTTAAAGACTTCATATCGCGTCCTGAATGAAAGAGATAAAGTTTGGAATTTGTGACCAAGGTGAAAATAAAGTGAAAGTTTAACATCAAGTCTTTTGAGATTGTTACAAAATTTATCAGATACTAATGGAAATGTGGGGGTCAATCACAATGGATTTTGTGGCTCAAGCTGCCGCTGACAGAAGAAATCATGATTCACTTAGATCGATACCTGATTGACTAAGATGAATCTACTTCACTATGAGAACCGACTATTCACTCGACAAGTCGGGCGTAGCTATATAAAGGAAATAGTTTGACAGGTGATTCAATATTGATAATTTTAGATAGAGATCTGAGGTTTGCCTCAAGATTTTGGGGAAAATTGTAAGAGGCTTTAGGCACTCGACTGAATTTCCAGCACAAATTGCCCACCCACGTATCTGATGGACAATTGAAAGTGTGATCCGCGGCAAGATATGCTAAGAAGTCAGGTGATCGACTATGAGGGTAGTTGATGTATTACATCCCTCTAGTCGAACAGGTATAATAATAGCTTCCAGTTGAGTATTAGAATGGCGCCTTACGAGGCTCTCTATGGAAGAAAATGTAGAACACTATTGTGCTGACCAAGTTAAGCGAGAAGGCGATAATTGGCCCTGATTTTATTCAAGAAACCGAGGAAAAAGTGAAAATGATTAGAGAAAGATTGAAAGTGGCCACAGATAGACAAAAATCCTACACCGACATGAGAAAAAAGGATATTCATATGGAGATCATAGAGAGTTTTTTTTGAAAGTATCACTTAGAAGAGCTAAAATGTAGATTTGGGAAAAAAGACAAGTTGAGCCCTAGGTTCATTAGGCCATATGAAGTGATTGAGAAAGTGGGTACAGTAGCATACATATTAGCCTTACCTCCAGAGTTGGAAAAGATCCATAATGTTTTCCATGTGTCAATGCTAAGGAGGTACAGGTCAGACCCATCACATGTAGTCTCTTTAGACAATTGAGCTTAGATTGATTTGACTTCACAAGAAGATTTCAGAGATCTTCGCCTCGAGAAGTCAAAAAATTACTAACAAGCGAATTCCATTAGTCAAAGTGTTGCAGAGAAACCACAAGACCGAGGAAGCTGCATGCAGAAAGCCGAAGAGGTTATACTGACAATAATACCCTCAACTCAGCCGATGAAGGTAATACATGATCAGGCTCTTAAGGAGGGGGCGAGTTGTAACACCTAAAAATACCCTAAATGTGATTTATAACATGTTCAGGTGGTGTAAAATAAATTAAATTAGTTTTCATTTAAACGGCCAAAAGCTTAAAATGATAAAACCTAAAATTTTACAAGAGCCAAATAAATTGGTAAAATGTCAAATGAGGGACCTAATGGTCATAAATGAGTAATGTAAGTGCTAAAGAAAAAAATGAAATGAAATGAAGTGGAAATAAAAATGAGAAAATAAGAAAGCCACTCATCGTGTTAGCCAAACATGGCATTACACACATGACATGAGAATAAAGACCAAAGTGGTCTATGGAATTCTATCTGGGCTTTCACGTTTTGAGATGAGCAAGGGGCAGAATGGTTAGGCTTGGGAGAAGAAGGTACTTTTATGTGTTTCTTCCATTCTTGGTCTATTCTTGTTCAAGCAAGAAGGAAAGAGAAGATTCAAGAGAAGTATGGTAAGAAAACTAACCCTAACTCCCTCTTTGATGATTTTGGATTTGGGAAAAACCCTAACCTTATGTAAAGGTGATTTTGATTGGTTGTAGATCAATTTTGGAGTTGTTTTGGGTTAAGTTTCAAAGTGCTTTTGGGTTAGGATTGGTTTTGAGGAATTTTTGTATAAAAGAAATGATGAAGTTTCAAAGGAGTTGTCAAATTTTTTTCAAAACCCATGTTTTTGTTTTGGCAATAAGTTAAGTTATATTCATCCAAATTTAGTGATTCCAATTGGTAAAGAACAATAAGAGCTAAAGCTAAAAATTTATTAAAGGTACCATGAAAATTTTTTAGCTCTAAAGGTCCTGAATATGGGCTTAAAAGTAAGTTTTGGGTGAAGCAAAGCGGTATGCTCTATTTCAGTGTGTTTGTCAGAGCTTCTGCACCGTAAGTTGAGTTTCACTCATCCAAATTGAATGATTCAAAATTATGGGTAAACTAGACTTCTATGAAAATAATTTAATTGAAGGAAGTATATGCAATTTGTAACCCCAAAGTTCCCATAAACCCGTCAAAGTGGAGCTATGTGCAAGAACAATCTGATTATGTTTTGCAAATTAGAGTAGTTTGGATGTAAAATGCAATAACTTGAGTTTTGATGATCCAAAATTGATGATTCCAATTGGAGAAGAAACCTTAGAACCATAGATTAAAATTACTAGAAGGAACCATTACCAAATTATGGATTTAAGATCCTTGATATCGAGAATAACAGTAGGTAACCGAGTGAACTAGGCATACAGACCAGTTTGGCATTAAAATGTCGTAACTTGAGTTTGGGTGATCCAAATGAGATGATTCCAATTCCGAATGAAAATAGACTCATAGAGCTATCATTTTATTAAAGGAAGCATGAGAAAATATGGCTCATGTGTCCCCAGAAAATTTTGAAAGTGAAGGTGTATTGATTAGACATCAACCCTAACCAAAAATCCTAAAATGCAAAACTGATTTTTTTTTTCTTGGTTTGTTCTTTGATTGTGACATATCTATGATGGATTAGGGGTTGGTGATGAGGAAGCTTGACCCAAGAATGGGATTCTGAGAATAGGAATTGAAGAGCAACCTTTTTGGGTTTGTTCTTCACACTCTTCCTTGTTTTGCCAGGTTTTTGCTTCAAAAATAAATCTAAAAGGTTTTATATGAATATGCATGTTTGTCTGCTTAAGCCATAAATGAATTGGTTTGTTCTCCACTTCTCTCTATTTCTAAAATGTTTGAGAGATTATGAAATGGGTGGATTTATTGGAAATGAATTTCCAGATATTGATTGGTTTTAAATTGATTTTGATACAATCATTTAGAAATGAATTGCACATGAAAATTGCATGAGTATTGGAAACCAAGTATTTGGATATAAATATATATACACTATTGTAAATTGCTATGAATGATTTGAGCGCCCCAGGAATGTTAACTGTTAAACTGAAAGTATGATAGATTGGTGATACCAATAAGACTGGGTCGAGAAATACTATGTCGAACGTGATGATGTGTCACTGATCCGTAGCCAAAGGGGGACGATTCAGCGGTTCACGAAATGATTTTAGCCAACCAATGGGAACAATGCGACCGTATCGCTGCTTTGAAACCTTTATACCACCAAGTAACCCAAATGTGATCGTGGTTTTGATTCGTTATCCTTTGCACCGAAAGCATAGGTTATTGCATATGAAACTGCTACATTTACTTAAACCGAAGAAGAGAACTGTGGTGGAACCACTAGGCATGAAAATGCTTAGCTGCTGTTCGTCATCGCAAGTATCGATGAACAATTACAAAGGAGACCTAACTAATCCAGGTCATTACTGGTTGCCTCATGGAGTCAAGTAAAGTCAATCCCGCATTCATGAAATATAGATGACATTTTTTGTACAACCTCTGATTTTGTTTGCAAATGATTTGGTATTGGAAACAACTGTAATGTCAGAATATAAAGGTGGTAAATCGAATAAATGATACAGAATACATATTTAATGGAAAATATGTATCGAAACAAAACAGGAGCCCCCTTTGGTTACTTAATTAGATATATAAATACATTTTCAGTAAAGATAATATTCTTTACAAAATGGAGCATTGGAATGTGTTTAATTAAAAGAAAAGAATTGATTCAAAAGAGGACCGCCCCGATCTTCGGTTCCTATCGTCGGGCACGGGGCACGAGCCGCCACACCCAAAATCGGGGTGTCAAAGCACCTTAGTATCGTATCTGTGTAAACAATACTGGGAGCCGAATGTGGGTATCCATAAGTATTGGTCCTAATCCCAATGGTCTCGCCTAGGTATCAGAGCTCCAGTACACGAGTAATTGAGGCAACGCAATGGTCTAGATCATGCATCGCTGTATCATTTATATGAATATGTTTGTGGTGATATGTGTGGTGATTTTGCGAACACATAGCATGTGGTGGATTGTGGTATAACACTAGGTTAGAGAACAGAACTCAGGGGGTTCTAGAAACAAAATGAACATGATAGTTCTGTGAACCAATGTATTAGTGTTCGGGGCATTATGCACCACTAAGGAAAATGATGAACAAGCAGTTCGTGATGTTAAAGTCTATTAGTGGTCACATGCAATCATTGAAGTTGACTACAGGAACTTCAGAACTTCATTACAGTTTGACATGTACGTAACAAAGAATAGGATCGTAGGGAAGTCGCGAGGCACTCCACCCGTATGATTAGCATACCTTTGCCGAGGCCACGGGTGCTGCTACCGCCGCCATTAATGTGCTGCGCTGAGGTCAAGGGGGGCGTCAAAGACTTTGACATGGGGAGAGTTTTGATAGCTCTTCATGGATAAGTTTTTTTCAAGATCACATATGTGTGCTCTGGAGTTCCTCGAGCTGAACAGAAGTATGATTTGTGTTTCGACACGCACCAAGTTCACCAATTCACGCTTCGGATGATTATGTGGCCATAGATATGGGGCTCTTTCAAGGTGAGGAGTTTGGAGGCCTAAAGCTTGTCCATCCCAAGTTAAGATTATAGATTTCTCCCAATAAGACATGGACTCTATGGTCGACGATCATACTTATGAGAGAGATGAAGATGCACCTGAGCATCCGAGAGATTCTGCAAGTTGGCAAGAGGAAGACTGTTTCTAGTTCAAAAGAAGCGTAAGAATTCTACCTCAAGGATTTAAGGGATTCGGTCGTGACTATCAAAAATATGACGCATCAAGGCTTCTAGTTAGTCAAGATCGATGACATGGTTCCATTGCCATCAGCCAGGACATATGAGACGAGATTGCCGTAGAGGAAGGGATCCCAAGGATACGGGACACCTCAGTCCTAATCATCCGTGGGATAAGCGTGGACACAGTTTGTTCCTTCTCAACCCAATACAGCGAGAGGGACCAAGATCGCCCCGTGGTGCTCCTCAGCGCTTCGTTATACGTGATAGGTTGCAGAGGCCTGTGGTATGTGGGTCAAAGTCGAGGATGAGCTCACCCGCCGAGACTTTAGGACTCCAGGGCATGTCTACGTGGTGGTACCTACGTACTGCTTGCAAATCGGCCCGATGTACTGTGGTATGTTTCGCTCGTGACTTTTTGACTAGAATGTTGTTTAAATTTGATGCATCATATTCATGCTTATAGTCGCGACAATGTGTGAAAAGTTCGGGGCTAGAGGTTGAAACCTTGAAAAGTCGTTGTATAGAATTCTCCCTAGAACCAGTGAGGCTGATCATATATGTCAAGATTATGAGTTAGAGATTCAAGGACTTTCGGCTTCACTCGTGGACCTTCTAGCGATGGACACATTCGATTTCGATGTCATTCTCGTACGGATTGCCTGACTTTGCACAATCGAAGCATCATTGATCGTGATAGTAGAGGATTTTCACTTCTCACACATAGACTATTGTGTTACGCTTTAGAGGGAGAAGAAGGATGTCAGACCAGACCGCACCCACCCGCATGGAGGAACAATTGATGGGTTGGCTAGCAAGCTTTACCCTGGCTGTGACGCAGGGAGACAGGATTCGTTTACTCCTCGTGGTTTGTGAGTAATGAGGATGTCTTTTCTGATGAGCTACCAGTTTACCTCCGCATTGTGATGTGGACTGGCTATTGAGTTATACCCCAGTACGCCGCCCATTTCTAATGACTCCTCATAGAATGGCACCTATTGAGTTGAAGGGAACCCGCGTCCAACCGGCAGGAATTGTTGGACAAGGGTTTTATTAGACCGAGCACTTCACCATGGGGAGCTCTGGTTCTGTTTTCTAAGAAGAAGGACAAGACTCTTTAACTGTGCATTGATTATAGATAGTTGAATAGGGTTAAGGTCATGAATCGATATACATTACCGAGGATTGATGATTTGTTTAGTCAGCCTAAAGGGGCATGAGTCTACTCCAAGATGACCTTTGCACCAGTTATCATCAGTTGAGAGTTAGGGAGACTGATATCCCTAAGACAACATTTAGGACGCAAAGATGGGGCATTTCGAGTTCACAAAGGATGTTCTTCAAGCTGGATGAATGCTCCAATGCAAGATTCATGGATCTCATACATAGGTATTCAACCCTATTCGATCAATTTAGCCAGCGGTTTTTATCGGGTGACATCTCGGGATCTACTCCCGGGCCCGAGGAAGAGCATGAGGATCATTTGAGAATTATTCTCCAGGCACTCAAGGACCATCAATTGTATGCCAAGTTCAATAAGTGCGAGTTTTGGCCTTCATCGACGTGAAATTCCTTGGGCATGTCATGCCTGGCTTCAAAGGCCAAAGGGGACCTTGATAAGGTGTAGGTTGTTGTGAGTTAGGAGAGGCCGGTCGCCTTCGAGGTATGCAATTTCGATTTAATATAGATACAAGAGGTTCATCGAGGATTTCTCCCGGCTACAAAGACCTATGACTAGATTGACCAGAAGGGGGCTAAGTTTATCCAGAGTTACAAAAGAAGCCTTACTTGGCTGTACCATATTCCTATTAGTCCCAAAATGGTGGAAAAAGGTACACTCCGTACTATGATGCCTCTGGTGGATCCGACCGGGATGTGTTTTGATGCAAAGACGAGTGGTCAGAGTTTACGGTTCCGCATAGCTAAAGAATCATGAGCAAAATTACCCTCCACATGACCTGGAGTTGGCGGCCATAGTCTTTGCCTTAAAGATTTGACACCACTACTTGTATGGTGAATAGTTTGAAGTATTTTCATACCACAAGAATATGAAGAATATTTTCACACAGCGGGACCTCAACATGAGGCAACGCAGATGGATGAAGTATTGATTCGCTAAAAGGTAGCATCATGCATAGGGTAGAGATTTGGTGCTCGGAATAAAAAATATTTATAAACCCAACTTTACACTTACAAGATAGCTACTACATAAAGATAGTGGCTCTAGTGGTGGAACACAAATGGATGATTCGCTAAAAGGTATAATTACGCATAGGTAGAGATTTGGTGCTCTAATCAAAAATGTTTATAAACCCAAACTTTCTTACTGCCATAGCATAGCTATTGTAGTATAAATGCTCTGTGGTCGAACACAGGATGAGTTTTCTTCATGTGTGACTAACATTGATTCAAAATGGTGATTTAATGAGCTGAGTGATTTTACAAAAACAAAGGAGGTTGGTGATTTGAAAACTGCAAATAAAATGAAATAAAATGTAAAAAGAAATCCTTGAAGCCTCTGGCCACTGGGTTTGAGGTTCTAGTGAGAGGTCCTCGGGTCCTTTTCCCCGCATTGGGGAGGATGACCTATAGTCATTGAACCGAATCTTCATTTGGCTACAAAAACCAAACCTTAATTTTCTCGAGATAGCTTATTATCATTAATGTTTCCGGATGGTGAAACTTTATCTCTTGATCTACCCTATAGTGACAAATAAATGGCAACTAACCGAATCTCAGTGGATCTAGCAATAAGCATCGACTGAACCCTAAAAGATTGCAAAGTACTGGTCAATTAGGATACATTAAAGGGATTTAAACCTATAGTGAAAGATAGAAACATAAATGACAATAACTGCTTGCATAAAAAAACAAGAGGACCAACAGTTTACCTCAAAAAACCCTAGTTTCGCAGCCCCCATCTCAAGGACGAGGAGGTTTACTAACCATCCTCCGAGTCGTCATCCTCGTGAGGCGTTCGCGTGCGAGAAAGTGAGAGAAAGGGGGAGAAAATGAGAGTAAGAAAAATAGGTGGGACAATTGAAAGCTTTTGGGCCAAAATTTATTGCATGATGTGATGATTGTCTGTACAAAGCCTTGACTGAGCCTTATATACAGCTCAGAATAAGGGAAATTATAAATGTCACACCCCGATTCTCGGTCCGACCAGATCATGATTCAACCGGTTCCGGCACGACTATATACCGGGACTCTTACTTGGTTTTTTTTTTTCAAAGCCGATCCTTAATTTCGTGGTATGGCCCACATCTTATAACATAATCAAAATGTCGAAACATATCAAAAGTTAATCCACACGGAGGAAGTCCATCAAAATCTATACACATTTACCGAGTCCCATTTACAAATACAAAACCGTACTTTTACATTTACAAACGTGAGCACCTAACTCAACGTGATGAACCCCTACTAGTGTGTTGGCCCGCCATAAGGCGATGTTTTCAGACGCCTTCTCCAGACCACCCGATTAAAAACCCGGTATGTTTCTTACGCTTAGTGGAAACGTATCTATAACTTATACTGATACACATGCATATACACAATTGTAATAAGTGTATAACAATAACAGATATCAGAAATTTCATGCATTCATATCATGGACTTATACAAGTACTTATGCTTATAATAGGCTTATGCTTATTCGGATCTCCGTAGGGAGTTGGCGTGAGCTTTTTTCTTTATCCGTAACTTATACTTATAAATGTAATTTATGTTCATTCCACCCGTAGGAGCATAAAAGAGCTTATTCTTTATGCGTAACTTATTTATAAATTAAACTTATGTTCATTCGGTGACTCCTGTGAGGAGTTAACTTATGCTTAAGGCTGCAACTTATACTTATAATGAAACTTATGTTCATTCTGACTCCCAGAGTTACAAAACTTATATTTATACTACGGAGTTTACACTTGTACGTAGGTACCGTAGGGTATCACGTAGATTACGGAACGTATACCGGTATCGGGGGAATCTTATCCTTATACCTGGCACCCGTAGTACTACGTAATCCTATAATCGTACTTCAGATCTTAAACTTGTACTACGAAGCATATCTTGGCATTACGGAACTTATACTTGTATTACTGAACTTATTCTTATATTTAAGATCTTATACTTGTATTACAGCACTAATACATGTATTTCAGGTCTTATGCTTGTCTTACGTGAGCATATACCGGGGTCTTACTTCGGGATCTTATACTGTGTTACGTAATCCTATTCTTGATTTCTAGATCTTATACGCGTATTACGGAACTTATACATGTATTTAAGATCTTATACATGTCTTACAGAGCATATACTGCCTTACCTGATCTTTATTCACGTATGGCTAAGTGAGTTCGTAGGCACGATAAGTCGGAATGCATCAAAATCATATCACATACAAGGTCGATCGACTTATACAAATACATTTCGTGATATGACATTAGTCCAGGCGTAACTGATCACAACAGATACATATACCGGATTCATACAGACTGCAATATGTTCAAAAACAAACAGACATCTGCTTATATCATAATCATATTCAGAGTTACACTTGCTCAGAGGTTCCCATAGGTACTACTGGACTTATACTTATATTACAGAACTTATACTTATTTTATTGATATAAGAGTACCCGTGGGTACTACAGAATTAATCGTATACATGAGCACTCCTAGTACCACATAACTAATCGTACATGTGAGCACCAGGTACCATGTAACTTAATCGTATACGTAAGTACCCATAGGTATTACAAAACTTAATTAGATACAGGAGTACCCGTAGGTATTACAGAACTTAATTAGATACAGGAGTACCCGTAGGTACTACGTAATCCTAATCGTATACGTGAGTACCCGTAGGTACTCACAGAACTTATACGTAAATACATTCGGGATCTTTACTCTTATTCTTTATTCGCAGTCTTATTATATAATCGTTGATTTCCTAGACCAAAGAATACGATCGAAAGACACGCCACGTGGGCCAAGTACCGAAGATACCGCATGTGACTCCGGGTACCGTAGCACAAAGCAGATTGCCGGCACGAATCGTGAGTGTTGTAGCACTAATCAATATGTCATGGCACTAACAAGACAAGAGGTCGTAGCACCCAAATGTGAGTACCGGCACTAATCGTGAGTGCTCTGAAAGCACTAATCAAGAGTACCGGCACACCGGGAGGCCGGAAAGCACTAATCTGGGAGTAATCGCACTAATCAGGAGTGCCGAAACATTCAATCAAGAGTACCAAGATTAATCGTAGAGTGTGAGCACTAATCAGAGTACCAGCACTAATCAGAGTAATCGGGGAGTACTAAACAGAGAGTACCAAAGTACTAATGTGCCGAAACACGTCAGAGAGTGCAGTCACACTAATCAGAGAGTACCGAAGTACTAATGTGCCAAAACACGTCAGAGAGTGCCGTCGCACTAATCGTAGAGTGTCAAGTACTAAACGTACCGCCCACGTGCAATACAAAGCATGTCATTCAATAACTCATCTTAGGCATTTCTATAATTATACGAGTTCGCACTTAATATCTTATAATAAGAGGCATTCTTAGCCACATTATGTGTTCATGACATATTGTATTTCACGTTCATGGTCACGTTTCAGTTCGTTTTCATATTTCATAACATATTTATGTTTCATGAACACAACTATATATTTTGCATTTCATATATTTTTCATGTTACCATTACATATGGCATTTCACATACTGCATCGCATAATGCTATGTATTCCACACATCATTCATATATTCTAGTCCCACTATGGAATCTATTTTACTTAGAAATTGGAATCATTCCAATTGATCATTCAAACTAAAGCTATAGATTTTATAAAATTAGCTTTATCATCGATTTTACTTTGAGGGACGCTTGAAATACTCATTTTCCAATGCCTTTAATCGCATATTTGACCGGTTCTTTCAGAATTATCTTAAAGTTAAGGTGCTAAAGGTCTTCTTCCAATTGGAATCACCCAAATCGAGCACCGAATCCAAGATACGTCCGAAACAATCCCACTACTCTATGAGCAAAACTCCAAGCGTAATTTGGTCGAATATGGCCCCACTTTGGAAAGTGAATTTTTTCGGGGCCACTTGTAGTCGACTTGGCGAGGTCTATTTCTCGATGTTTGGTTCTCCTTAAGTCTAGTTTAATTACCCACTTAAATCACCAATTCGATAAGAAAATGAGCAAGTTATGGCTAAAATATGAACACTCGGTCAAAATAGAGCAGGTGTACGGTGATATGTCCGACTCGCACGCACATGTTCAGTGGTGTACCTAAGACATGTCAATCGAAAATTGCCCACGTATTTTCCTCCCATTTTTCATGCACTTCCATAGATCACTCCTATTACATCCCCTTCATCAAAACCAACATGGATCCCTCCAAACAACTCCCCAATACTTTTAATTGCATTGTAAAGAATCCAAAGATTCACCCAATTCTACCAAAAACTTTGGAATTGTATGATTCCATTTAATTATGATCAACTAGGGATTTTCAACCAAACTTCCCTAATTCTGGGAGTTAGGATGGGTTCCTAAATAAAACCCTCTAGAAAGGGAACCGATTTACTCTTCAAGGTAAACCCTAACAATCATACCCAAGAAATTCTTGTACAAAAATCATACCAAAGTCATGTATGCAAGAATCCATACAAAAACTCTTAGTTTCCATACCTTTTGGCTCCTCCCTCTTCTTCCTCTTCTTCTCTCTTCTTCCCTTTGGCCTTCACGGTTTGAGCTCTCAAATGTGAGACAAAAAATGAGACATTTTTGGTCTCATATTCTTTTATACTAAATTTTTCCTTTTATTGCAAAAAGGTCCTCCAACTCTTGACCATTTGCATTTCAATTTCCCCTTATTTCCTTTTGGCCTCAAATCTTGTTAACTTATGACTTTAAGTCCCTTATCGACAAATTAATGATTTATCCTTAAGTCTTGTAAATTTCTGTCTTCAAGTTTCCATGTTTCGCATTTAACTCACGAAACATTCAAATTACGCTTACAAAATACCCTAAACATGTCGAAAACTGCTAGGGTATATTTTGGGGTGTTACAATAAAAATACATGAACTACCAACAATATATAAATGGTAGTTTGGGAAAAAGATACAAAAAGAATAAACGGGGGTCAAACAGACACCGGGATGGGCAGTCGAGGTGCAGCCTCAGTTGCGAAATTTGCAGAACCATGCAAAAATCTTTGAATGACCCAATTTCTTTTGTTTTACGCCCATTTTCCTCTCTTTCCGCTTTCACCTACGTACTCCAGTTCAACTTGGATTCTTCATGTTTGAGTCGACTCAATGATTTTGGCATAGTTAGTCTGTAAAAACTACAAAATTTGCCTCAAAATGCAATCAGAAGTATAGCAAAGACCTTAATGTGCCAATTGGGTTAATTAAGTTGATTAGTACACAAAAAGTGCTCAAAACTTGTAATAAACAGGGCTCAAAATAGCACTATTTAGGCACTAATCACTCCCCCCAATCGACACATTGCTAGTCCCTTAGCAATGAAAGAGAGAAAGAGAGAGCAAACAAAGTATGATAAAAAATATGTTTACAAAAAATGGTATTCCAAAAAGAATGTGAATGAGTAATGCCTAACCTCGCATGAATCATCAAAATCCTCGGCCAATAACTGATCTCAGAGACCGACGCCACACGTAATCGCGTCTAAGAGTTACCAACTCAAGAACCCGACTGAATCATCAACAGTATTGGTATGATCGTTTATCACAATACGGATCTCATCGATCGCATCGAGCACTCTGAATAGACAGGATCACTTATTCACTTCAGGTTGAGGCAATGCCGAGCATCAACTTACTTAGTCCATGAATCGAGGATCCACCGATGACCCCAACCACCAAGGTTTAGCATCAAGTCATAAGGATCTTTCGACAGCTAATCCTTCAGTTTCAATTCCGACTCGAAATGACTCGAGACTCCGCATCTACAACTCGCTAAACTTCACCCATCCATCCACATGCAGCAAGCACTAAGTCTGACTCCCAACCGGGGTCAATAGGCACCAAAATTTTTTAAAGACTTTCACCTTATACCTCTAGAACTGCTCGAAGTTTCAAGGCAAAGCTGCCGGCAAATGCTTTATTTTACTTTTCTTTCTTTCTCTTTTTTTTTTTTTTTCTTTTCCTCGAAGACTTATCGTCTTCTTTCATGGGGACCCTTAACCTATTAAAGGTGGTCAACGAAACTAGGTCGGAGTTCTGCAAGGCTTAGAGGCTAGACAAGCCAGTTATTGTTGAAACCTAAATGTGCATCAGAGGAGTGAGCTAAAGGTGGAAGAAAAAGGCTGGAAAACAATGAGACTTCAACCGATCATCCACTAATCATGCATGGAACTAATCTAATATCAATAGAATTTGGAAAAGTGTTTCGCTTTTTCAAATTGCGTGCCAGCAGCAATAAAAAAAAAAAAAAAAAAAAAAATCAGTGTGATTTTGAAGCCGTAAATATAAGCTGTATGGTATGTATAAAGAGATATAACTAAATTTTCATCTTTACAAACAAAAACTAAATGCTTTGTAAAAAGGGTAAACAACAAGCCACTAGACATCACAAAATGGGCTTTGCTCAAAATAGCAACAAAACATGAATGTAAAATCCACTTCCTTCGCTAACTCTCCCCCCCAACCAAATGTCAGATTGTCCGCAATGAGGCTTGGATTGGAAAGGTAGAGAAGGAAGTGATACCTCCTCAATGGTGTGCAACCGGTGGAAGGTCATTCTCATCCTGGGCAGGCTGAGGTGCTGCTGATGTAACTGGAGGAATGATCACGATATCACGCTAAAGCGCAGTTAAGCAGAAGTCGCGTATGGGCCGGCCGCGAGGGTGCTCGCTTTATGGAGGATGAATCGAAGAGGCCTGGGTAGCACCGATGGGGAAATCTGAGGTAAGCCCAGTGACTCGACCGCACGAGGATGGCCCCAGATCTCTGGCGCAGTACGGCGCACGGGTCCGAGCAACGACAACCCTACGCTGTCATCTCAATCCGCCTACTGCATGGGCAACCAAGTAAAGATGTGGGATGTGGTTGAGAAGGTGGACTGCATCCATAATGGCGAAAGTCCTTAATATAATGGAGGATGGTGCTATATGGGCGGTGTCGATGTACTACAGGGTCCGTGAGAATCCGCAGGAGCCGAGGTACCAGCAATGTAGGCCTCAGAGGTACAGACAATGCAAGCGTTGTAGGTACGAAGCAAATGATGTACTTCTGAGCCGGGAGCCGAGGATGCCGGAACTGAGGATCCCCAGGTACCGCTGAGGTGGTCGATCCTCTCGTAGGAAGGTCAATCGCGGCCGACCTCGCCTAGATCCCAGGTGGAGGTGATAAGAGCGGGGCATAATCTGCCACTTGTCAACAATATGGACGGCCTTGCAATCTCGACGACTCTCTAGTCTAGGCTCAGCAAGAAAACCAATATGTTTCTAATACTCCGCATAATAGCCGAGAACAGAGGGAATGGACTCACGTCAAGCCTCGCGGTGACCTCGTCTTCTCGGGGGAACGAAACAAGGAGGTCATGATCGGTTTCGCAGGTCAACTAAAAGCCCCCAGATATGGTATAGAGCCTCCAAAATAGCTCCTTGCCTCTGTACAAGATGTTGGAGCGGAAATAGATTGGACCGCAGTATATGATCGATAAGGGGCATACTCGGGGGAAGCTACCTCCTGTCATGTCCCGGGATAATAAACTTAACCATCTCCTGCTGACAGTGGATGGGCCACTGTTCAGAATCGGCCTGGTTGGCTAGGACCACTGCATAGATTGAACATAGTCGAGAATGTTCGTGGCCGTAAGTATCCCCGTCGCCATTGATAGCAAAATGAATAGCAATTGTGGATTACCCCGCACTAAATTGCATGAGTCTTCGAGTTCCTGGATCTTCAGCAAAGGCCGGACGATCATAATAAACTTTGCTATGCAGGTCCTTAGTACTACAATCAGAATTTCCGATAATAGGGCTGTAGTGGAAGATGGGTTGCTTGATGATTGAAGCCGAGGACATATCCAAAGGGAGTTCTCCAGCAAGGCCCTGATTAGGTGGTGAATGGGAATCTCGTCTAAAATCGGGAAGACTCCTCGCGAGGTCCCCGCCCTTGGAAGGCCTCCGCTGTGTCGGGCCTCGATGTGGAGGAGATGGAGGAGGGCTAACTCTAGTATCATACCTACGTGCGTGGAACAACAAGAATAAGAGAGGGCAAGAAAGAAATACATGAGTGCCCCCTCGGCTACAAATGGCAACTATGGCAGAGATACAGCCGACTACGCTACTGAGGACCAGTTGGAGTCACACAGGGGAGGGGAAGAAGTCCGCATCCTAGGTCTGTGGCTGTGTCCTCCGTGTGTCTTAGCCATGCCAGGGCTAGAGAAGGGAAGGGGATGGAGAGAATGGGAGGAGGAGTGTTTCTATTCTAAGGAAAAGAAATGGTTTGAAATGAAAAATGAAAGAAAAATGAGGGAAAATGGGGAGGGGTTTAACAGAGGTTAAGGAAGGTGAAAGGGTTAGCCCAATTAATGTCCATAAAGGGGTGTTAAAACTAGGGCTTAAAAATCTGGAATAATTATGGCAAAGGTGTAGGAAACGAAAAATTACAGGAGATGAAGAAGCTGGAAAATGAAGGGGCGCACAAGTGTGATTTCGCAATCGTGTGAAATTTGGCAAAGGCGAAATTTAACAACTCGGAATTTAGCAGTTGCGAAATTCTCGCACTCGGGCACAATTTCAACTCGCAATAAAGCTGGCGCCTCGCTACACCCGGTGAAAACAGAACCAAAATTCATGAGAATATGCATATGAAAGACAGAAAAATTACTAAGAAAACTAAACTAAAAATAAAGAAATTATGTAAAACCACAAATGAAATTGAAAGTAACAAACAAAATCTCAACAAAATTTTAGGGTGGCCTATGAGGCTCTGCAAAGACCACACCCACACAAGGTAGCCTTTTGGATTCATGGAGGGTCAAGGAGGGGGATCTCCTCCTTGTCTTTGCCCATTGACTTTGAACACCCTGTTGTCCTTGGAATTAAGCAGGTCCACTGATCCATTGAGATAGACTTGATGGATGATGAATGGTCCAAATTCATCTAACTTGAGTTTCATTTCCGAAGACGTGGAGTCGAGTCATAAAGACTGGGTCTCCTTGTTTGAAGTTTTTACATGTTATCAGCCGATCATACCACTTCTTTAATCTGTCTTTTGCAATCTTCGAGTTGAAGTAGGCATCATTCCTCAGCTCTTCTAGCTCATTAATATCAAGGAGCCTTTTATAGCCAGCTCTTCCCATATCCAGGTTCAGCTTTTTTACTGCCCACCATGCCTTATACTCAATTTCCACAGGCAGGTGACACGCCTTGCCAGCAACCAAAGGAGCAGGGGGACATGCCAAGATGGTCTTATATGTCAGTCTCGTATGCCCACAAGGAATCTGCCAGCCTTAAGACCGCCTTTCTTATTGAGCTCACCACTTTCATCAATATTGTTTTGATTTCCCTATTGGCCACTTTATGCTTTACACCAAACTTAGCTAGGAGGTTCTCAAAAGGTTTGTTGCAGAAGTGTGAACCTCCATCACTGATTATGGCCTTAAGGACCCCAAATCTAGAGAAGATGTTCTCCTTCAGGAATTTCAACACTACCTCGTGGTCTGGCCGCTTTCATAGTGGCAATCGTTTAACCCATTCTCGACACATAGTCGACCCCACCAAAATGTAGACATATCCAAACGATGAAGGGAATGGTCCCATAAAGTCGATGCCCCAAACATCGAACAAATCAACTACCAAGATCAGGTTCAGAGGCATCATGTGACGATGAGAGATTTTCCCCAATCTTTGGCATTTTTCACATTCCCTGCATATGGTGTAGGCATCCTTGAAAAGAGAAGGCCAATAAAACCTAGATTGTAGCACCTTCATGGCGGTTTTTTGGGAAGCAAAATGACCTCCACATGCATTCTCATGGCAATGGCTGAGTATCCCTTGTTATTCTTCCTCAGGCACACATCTTCTAATTATCTGATCAGCACAATATTTGTACAAAGGGATCTTCCCAATAGTAGGAGTGAATTCGCGAAGAAAAATTAATGCCCAGGCTCTACCGGGCCGGTATCCTCCCATTGCCAGAAATCGCAATGCGGCATACCATGGGGCATTCTCTACTAGGAGAGACCTCAGAAATTCACATCGACTGGAGGGCTATGAGTGTTATGTGCTATTACTACCTTGGAGAGATGATCCGTAACAACATTCTCCACACCCTTTATCCCTAATCATAGTTGAACTTTGAGCAGAGAACCCATCCGAGCAAGCCTAGCCTTGGCATTTTTCTTGGTGAGTAGGTGATGAGCTTAAAAGTCATCCATTTTCAAATTCATTTTTCTCGATTGATTTTATCTAAAAAGACTGATTTATAAAAGTGTAAATATGGAAAACTCACCAACTTGCTATGCGCCAGGAATTCAAGAGAAAGAGGAATTTTTGCAGTAGAAGGAGCAGAAGGTGGTCAGAGCATTACTGATATAACTGGCTGAAGAAGCTATGCAACCAGAGAGGCACACAAGGATTAAAGGACCTAATGTCGTGAAGCCTTAATAAAGAATGAAAATTCATATCAAGGTCGCTGACGACAAAACTCCAGCTTGCAAATGTGTAAGAGTAATTACTGGGCGCGACAAACTCCAAGTCGCAACTATGAATTGATGAAGAAAAAGATGAGTCGCAACATCACTTTGAGGTTGGGGCGGCGTAATTAAACCCAGCGCGTTGGATAAAGTCAAGCCGTGGACACCAAATAAGTCACGACATAAGATGTACAATTGATCAACATTGGACGCGTGAGATCCGAAGAGGTCGCGAACATCAACATCGCATCGGCCGTCGCGACATCACCGTAGGTCGCAAATATCAACATCGCATCGGCGTCACGTGGACATCGCCGCAGGTCATGACATCGCACGGAACAAATTGTCGCGACATCAGTCAGCAGTCGCGACATCATGAGCAAAAGAGAAGAGGTCGCGACAACACCTAGCTGTCGCGACATCGCCATAAAGTGGAAAGGAGGTCGCCGACATCATTAAACGGCCGCAACAATATAAAGGAAAGAAAGGCCATGATAACAATGAGGTTGGCGACACGCTGAATCCAGTACCTCGTTCGGATATCGCTCAGCTTCTGTCGTCTACATCACATAAGGGGGGTGAAGGGTCGCGACAAATAATGAGGTCGGAGATCCGCTGCACGCATCAAGGTCGACATCATACGCAGTCGCGACATCAAATACAAGATAAGGTCGCATAACAAAGAAGCTGCCGACATCGTGGTTAGTAAAGCAGTCGCAACACGCTTATAACAACATCAATCGAACAACTAAGGTCGCGCTGACGCCATTCAAATTGGCCGCGATACCAGACACAAGTAACGGCGGGTCGCGATATCATTTAGCCGCCGCGACAATACCCAAGAGATAATGACGACATCGCCACGACTAAACAAAGTCATGACATAATCAAGACAACAGAGGTCGCGACAAATAATTGATGTCGCGACATCAACAACCAACCGCCGCTTTAACTCAAGTCCAAAAAGAGGTGCATCGCCCAGGGCCCAAACTCGTAACCCTATAAATACACAACCGCCATCAAGGGACGCGTACTTCGTGACCAAAGTAGAAATTGCAGCCGAAGGCCTTCATATTTTAGCGTTTTTCTTTTTCTTTTCTTTTCTTTGCTGCTATTTTTAGCTTTTAATATTTTCAATAGATTGTTCTTTTGGAATTTCGATCTGATGTTGCTTTAAAGTTGAAGCCGAATGCATTTCAATTTCTTCAAATTATCACTCGTTAGTCTCGACCTGCATACCCTTGAATCGAACTCAGCTTCCATTTTACGCTGGTTTACTTGATCACAGTTCATTGTTTGGTGTAATTCATGATTTAGAAACCCAATTGCTGATTTATACTCTCTTATTGTTAGAATTTATCTTTTCTCATAAATTTATCGTAAGCTAATGAACTTCAGCTTGTAAATCTACTTGTCGGGTCTTGTGTATTTTGTAATCGATCCCCAATGTCGTTGTCTCATACCCATAAACTGGATTGCCTCAAGTCTCCGATTTCCGAGGCCTTGAGTGACACAGAAGGCATTCGAGTGACGAACAATTCCCCGAAAGGTATGCTAACTCGACATTGAAGATCTATCAGGTTCGCGGTAATTAAATCGATAACTTCTTTCACTTAGAGACGAATGAGTCAACGACGACAATTTAAACATGCAGAGTTCACCTCGATTCCGACAGTGAATTTAATCCCGTGTTAGCAAGGATCTAATCAAGGAAAGCATGAGCTATTCTAATTTTGAGGAAGAGAAACCAGTATAGTGTAAACCTATGCAATGACTAAATCTAAGGAGCCAAGGTTTATAGTCCAAAGCCAGGGGTATGAAGTATCAGAGTTAAAATACCTTAATAAGGCAACCCAGATTAAAGTAGTTATCTAACACTCGCCTTCGAGAAACAGCTGAAGATTAGATAATGAATCCTGGTGGGTTCGAGAAAGATCCAACTCCGCATCATCATATTCCTCGACTAGTTTTAAATCGTGGTTCATTACTAAACGTATTAAGGTAATCGTGAAATTGATGATTCACAATAGCTGTATTTTCAATGCTCCTTTAAAAGATAACTGCTCACCCGAATTAGTAATTTTGTTATTTTAGTATTCAATTCATTTGTTATTAATTCAATTCTTTTCGCTTTTCATTATTTAAGGCCAAGCGATTCCAATTGGTTCATCATAGTCCAAATAGTGATAGAACCTTAGTAGTCATGTGGTAGTTGATTGAAAATTTCGAGATCTCTGGGATCGAGCATTCGACTAAAATCCACTTTATTACTCGCTCGACCTCGTGCACTTGCGTAATCATGGATCAACATTAAAAGAAATGCATCTATTCTTCGAAAAACCATTTTTTTGCAACAAGATACTCAAGGAAATATAACAAACAAGTTTCATGGCATTATTGCTGGGGATTAGATAATAGTCCTATGGTAATAATGCCATAAAATTGAGTCGATGCTTTGATCTATCACTCACATTTACATTAATTGGATGACTACAGTGAACAAGTTTTTGGTACCATTTCCGGATTTATACAAATAGTCCTCGTAATAGTGTCATAATGGTGTATGTTAAAAGGTGTGAATCAACAAGTTCGCGTCATTGGTCTGGGATTGTAATGTCCTTTGGAAATAGTGTCATAAATTTGCATATGTTCTTTGGTCCATCAACAAGTTTTTGGCGCCGTTGCCGGGGATCGAAAGAATTAATTAGATCAATATTCTGATGAAATAAGGAAATACTAATTTGGACATTTTTAAGAAAAGAACAAAAACAGTTTTTCAAGCAGTGACTACATCAGTCACTAATTTTTAACATGCCATGTTGAAAATATTTGTTAAGTTTGACTAATCCTATTAACTGAGTATGCTGATTTCAGGAAAACTTTAATGCATAGGAACAGATCTAATTTATCTCCAAGCAGACATCGAATTGGAGAGAACATCAGGAGCTTGAGAAAGACAAAAGAGCAGTAAAATCGCTATGGCGTAAGAGGGATGACCAAACAAAGGAACAGAGGACAAGAATTAAGACCCACCATTATTGAGACACAATGGAGGATTTTCGGGAGGCCTTTATTATTCAAGAAGATTCTAAATCGTGATACCTCTACTGTGGATGTAAATAATTTTGAACTAAAGCCAGCCTTAATTACAATGGTTCAGCAACATCAGTTTATTGGTCATCCCACCGAAGACCTAAATGAGCACCGAAGCATTTCAGATGGCTAACAATTGAAGCCGAATCCAGTACGAGACCGTAGGTGATAAACCGCATCTCTTCCCATTTTCTTTGAGAGATATAGCACCTACATGGTACGAATCGTTACCACATGGTTCCTCGTTGATACTGTGAAGAACTGGTAGAAGCTATTTAGGCGTATTTTTCCCATCTCTACTTCGTAGAAACAAAGAGAGATAATTGTATTCCAACAAGGGGAAGATGAGAGCCTATATGTAGCTTGGGAAAGATTCAAAAGATTGCTGAAGAGGTGCCCAATGCATGGAGTAGATCTAAAGACCCAGATGGACATAGTGTATCATGCTCTGAATGATACATCTAAGGGTATTATCGATGCTTCATGCTGTGGAGCATTCAAACGAAAAGTCAAGAGGCGGGTGAGATCCATAGAAGACTTAGCAAAATGCAATATGAAAGCTCCATCTGAGTTTTCAAGAGGAAGTAGCAGAGGAAAGGGAGTCATGGAACTGAGCAAGATGACAACCATGGAGGCAAAGTTTGATGCCATAATGCATAGGATGGACAAACAAGAGAGGAAGATGCACACGCTTCATGAAATAGAGCACGAAAGAGAACTTGTCAAAACGTCACGCCAACAAGATCTCCATGTTCCATGATGTCAACCTTGAACCATCTGGCTTGCTAAATCCTAACTCGCTCTACACACTACAACCCAAAGACTACAAACCATGAGAATTTCTCATATGGTGGAGTGGGCATTACATGGCCTAAGGCAGAACAAAGATCCTCAAGAAGGATATCGCAGCTCACTAAGGTTCCAAAGAAGAAGCAAAGAAGTGAGGAGGTAGCGTAAATGAATATCGTGGTCAAAGAAGGATCCAAACTATTTGAAGAATGTATGTCGATTTTCATGCGGGACAACAAAGAGGCTATTACAATTCCATGAATGGTAAAACTATCGACTGGAAGCTTAAGTCTGATACTCAAATGTTTCAAGAACACTATGCCTCACCGAAAAATTTAGGAGACACAATTAGTAAGTAACTAGCCCTCGAATATGCCAAATCGCATAAGGAACATTCCTCAGTTGACACGTAAGAACCCCAAAGATTGTATACAATCCGCCGAGAAGTGCGGGAAAGATTCTCGAAAGAAAGAACAAAAGACAGAAGGAGAAGAAGTATATCAAGGCGTAGAAAGAAAGACTAAAGAAAAAAGGTAAAGAACAAACAAATTTGATCACCCGAAGAAGTAATGACCTGTAAGTTAAGGAAGGAGTACTACTATACTCCTCGCAGTTGTCATTCCCACGTGAGACTTCAGAGTCAAGGATAGAAGAATGTTTTCTAAATTTTCGATACTTCAAGAAAATAAATAAATATTCCATTTGCAAGAGGTGATCAAATAAATGCCTCTTTATGCAAAATTTCTCAAGGAGATACTTAGCAAGAAGCAGCATAGCCGAGGAAAGTAGAGACAATTGACCGCTACTAAGAAGGCCATTATCCAAATATAGCTCTCCAAAGAAAGATGAAAGACCTCGACAGCCACCATTCCCGCCTCCATAGGGAAGCATGAATTCAAGAGTTTATGTGATTCTCGGGAGCAATGTGATGCCTCTATCACAGGCAGACTTAGCTCGGGAACTTACCCCAATAGCAATTACATTACAGATGGCTGATAGATCAATGGCACAACCAGAGGGCATTCTAGAAGATGTACTGGTCAAGGTTGGGAAATTTGTATTCCTAGTGGATTTTGTTGTCATGAAGATGGAGGAGGACACCCAAGTTCCTTTGTTACTTGAAGGCCTTTCTTAGCAAATGTGAGCCGCCTTGATTGGGATGTACGTAAAGGTGAACCGACACTCGTAGCTCGGGGGACGGCAAAGGCAATTTAATCTTAATAGGGAGTCCGAACATCCCGACAAGTCAGACAAACAGATGGTCGTAAGAAATACTCAGCCTTCTCAATGATGAATTGAATTCGACAGATCATTCAACACTAATGGCTGGGAATTGAGATGAATTTTCGGCACTCCGAGAGCTTTGATTGTGAAGTTTTGCCTCTTCAAATTTGTTTAACAAGGAAACAAATTTCAAGTATAAATGAAAACAAATAAGATGAAGAAAGCAACAGAACAACAACCTACGGAGGAAACTGCTGCGAAGGGCTAACATTGGAAAGAATTGCCTACCATTTAAAATATGAGTTTTTAGAACTTAAAGAGAAACCAGCCATTATATCGCTAGATTGATCAAGTCAAGAACAGGTTGCCGTAATTGAGGAGAAACAAGGAAGCGATTGCTTGGTCAATTGAAGATCTGAAGGGTATCAGTCCCTCTATTTGTATGCACAAAATACTGCTGGAAGAGAATGCAAAGACTTCTATTGAGCATCAAAGGAGGCTGAACCCAGTGATGAAAGAAGTTGTTAGAAAAGAAGTTCTGAAATGGTTAAATGCGTGCTATATCGAGCGCTTCGGTAAGCCCAAGACATGTGGTTCCCCAAGAGCGCTGATTCACCAGAATCGAAATGAAAAGTAAATGAACCGATCTTGCCAAAATCGTGGACAGATGGAGGGTGTGTATTGACCACGTGAAATGAATACCAACTAGAAAGGATCATTTTCCCCGCCTTTCATTGATTGGGGATGTCGGACAGTCATGAGGACACCCTCATTTTGTTTTTTATGGATATTCTGGATATAATCGATTAAGCACAGACCCGAAGATCGTGAGAAAAACTCTACTTTACATGCCTATTTGGTACTTTTGCTTTTAGGAGAATGCTATTTGCTCATGGTAATGCTCTGGTACCTTCCAAAGATATGATGTCTATATTTTCCGATCTAGCGTAAGAAGTTATGGAGATCTTCATGGATGATTTGCGCTGTATGGATCCAATGAACAATGCCCAGCATAACCTCGGGGACAGATTTCAAAGGTGCAAAGACAAGAATCGCTCAATTGGGAAAATGTCATTTTACGGTTACGTATGAATTGTCTGGGCACATGATTTCAAGAAGAGGCTTGAAGTAGACCAGGCAAAAGTTTCAATTATAAGAGACTTAATGCCACCCACTACAGTCAAGGGAATCAGAAGTTTCTTAGGACATGCTGGATTTTATAGGAGATTTATCATAGACTTCTCAAAAATTGCTAGACCACTAAGTGCATCATTTCGAAAAAGATACTAAATTCCATTTTGATTAGCTCGCAAAGCATTTGAAGAAATCCCCGACTAGTCAAGTTCCCATCATGGCAAACCAGACCGAACAGAATTTGAAATCATGTGTGATGCTAGTGATTTTGCAATGGGAGTCAGATTGACGTGAAAGAGAAAAAGTGTTCAAGGTTATCTACTATGCTAGCAAAACCTTCAATGAAGCACAAGAAAATTTCTCTACTACTAAAAAGGAGATGCTAGCAATAGTGTTTGCATGTGAAAAGTTCAGGCCATACATTTTGGGGTCCCATGTTGTTATACACACTGATCATGCAGCAATTAAGTATCTAATGGCAAAGAAAGAAGCAAAGCCAAGATTGATCAGATAGGTATTACTACTACAAGAATTTGATTTAGAAATAAAAGACAAAAGGGAAGTGACAATGTGAGTCTCGATCACTTGTCAAGAATAGAGAAACCCAATCAGATAAGAGGAAGGAAGAGAAATAGCGTAAAAATTTTCCAGATGAATAGTTATTTCACCGCCATTCCACTCACCCTGTATGTCGATATTGTGAACTACTTAGCCTGGTGGGAATTATGCCACTGCAGTTCACAAAGAGAGAAAAGCTAAGAACCGACAGTTAGTACTACATCCGATGACCCATTATTTTTTAAAAGAGGAGTCGATCTCGATTATAAGGAGATGTGTACTAAGGTGAGTAAAGCAAAGATTTTAAAAGAATGCCATGCATCACCTACGGAGGACACTTTTAGAGATAAAATGCTCCCACAAAATTCTACCGGGATTTTAATTGGCCTACGATTTTTAAGGACTGCTTTGAATGTGGGTAAGCCAGGTGATCAATGCCAAAGAATGGGAAATATCACAAAGGCATGAGATGCCCCGCAAGGTATCCCTGGTGGTACAATTGTTCACGTATGGGGAATGGATTTTACGGGTCCTTCCAATTTCATTTGAAATATATACAATCCTAGCTGTGGATTATGTATCAAAATAGGTAGAAGCAGCAGCATGTCCAAGGAATGATGCTAATACAGTTGTGGGGTTTTTACAAAGGAATATTCTCAGCAGATTTGGGACACCCATAACTATAATTAGTGATGGAGGAAGCCATTTGCAAATAAGGTGTTTGACAAAACTTATGAGCGCATATGGTATTAAACACATTATGAAGCTATTTATCATCCTCAAACAAATGGGCAGGCGTAAATTTCCAACAGAGAAATCAAGAAAATTCTGGAAAAGACTGTAAGCTCAAGCAGGAAAGATTGGTTCAAACTTGATGATACCGGCGGGGTATACAGACTCGCTTTTAAACTCCCATCGGGATGTCCCCATACGTATCGGGTCTTTGGCAAGCCATGTCACCTCCTCTCGAACCGGGAATACAAAGCCATGTGGGCCATCAAGAAGCTAAATTTCGATTTTAAAGTCAAGTAAGGAAGATAGGCTACTCCATTAAAATGAATTGGAAGAGTTATGAATGAAGCCTATGATAATGCCATAATCTACAAGGATAAAACAAAAAAATGGCATGATCAACGAATTTTGAGGAAGGAATTCAAGGCAGGAGATCATGTTTTGTTATTCAACTCCAGATTAAGGCTCTTTCCAGGAAAGCTGAAGTCCAAATGGAGTGGACCATTTACAGTGGTATCAAGCACACAATTTGGGGCAGTGACACTTAGAAACAGCAAACAAGAGGATTTCAAAGTTAATGGTCAGAGATTAAAGCATTACCTAGGGGAAAAGCAATTGAAAGATAAACCCTTGGTTCTGAATGGAGAAAATTGAAGAAATAGAACAATGGCAAAATAGAAGTCCAAATTAGAGACCAAAACGGAGCGTTTTATGGAAGGCAATCCACATCGCTTGATTTTAATCATTTTGTTATAATTTTTTACAATTTGTGTTTAAATTTATAATAGCTCACAGATTTTACTAATTTTTTATTTAAGATTGAAAAGTTTTGCAGGATAATGAAGATTGAGCAAAAGATGTAGAATAAAATGGCTCAGGCGAGAAGTAACAAATTCAAGGACAACTCTAGCAATTCACAGGAAAGAGCTATTTGAAAAAGGGGAGCATTCTTTTCCCTATACAAATTCTATGAAAATTGAATAGAATACATGTTTGAATTGCTATGTGGAAATGATTTATTTGATGATGAGAATTTTCTAAATTAATCAAGAATGAAAAGCTGTCTGATCATTAACTTTAGGGCAAGTGCAGATTAGGTCGCGACAAAACACTTATGTCGCGGTCAGAATCGAGAGGTCGGCGTAGCTGATGTCGTGAATTTACCAATAATCAAGGAAGAATATGGGTGATGTCGCGACAAAAGTTCTGGCTGAAAGAAATTGAGGTCGGCGTAACATTTGAGTCGCGGGATGTAAGAGTAATTCCTTTAAAAGAGTGGTGATGTCGCAACAAAAGTTCTATCGTGAAAGAAATTGAGGTCGCGACAAAACATTTGAGTCGCGACAAGAGTAATTCCTTCAAAAGAGAGATGAGGTCGCGACAACTTAACAGTGTCATAAGATGCCTGATGTCGCAGCCTGATGTCGCAACCTTAGATGACTTGTCCTCCCACAGGTAACTTATGTCGCGACAAACAATATTATGTCGCGACATAAAAGAAAATTACACCGGGCAGCCTTTAATTTTTGCCCTAAATTTAATGACAAAGACACACAAGAAGATGAATTTAAGTCGCGACAAGCGTAAATAAATGAAATAATAAATAGCCCACAATAATAATTGAATTGCAACTGTTGAGAACCTCTCTTCACTATCATCTCCTTCCGTGAAGCAAATTCAACTTTTCATCTTCGCATCTTCCCTGGTTTTCGATTCTTACAAACCCTAAATCCGAACTACTTCCTAAAAAAACCTTCCAATTTCTCTAAATGGCCGAACCTTCGAACCTCATCCCAAATCTGAACGAAATCATGGAGGAGTATACCTAAATCGGGCGGGAAGTTCATCCGAACCTATTAATGAGAACAGCCGCCTGAATTAAGTCCAACCAACAGAAGGCAACAGAAGAGAAAGGGGAAAGAAAGGCAGCAAAAAGAAGAAGAAGATGATGAGTTCGTCTCAGATGAAGCCTTTTCTATATGGAAGAAGCACTATGCAGGCAAGGGATTTGTAGGAGAAAGGGGATTCAACCAACTCATCTCCCCTTTTTAGGAATTGATAGAGCAAAGAGTGTGGGAGAAATTATGCAAACATCAAAAAGCTGGTTATGCAGCAGTTGTTAGAGAATTTTACTCCAGCCTTGTTGGGAGAAAGGAGAACTTTGTTTTCACGAGGCTCGGGGTTCCATTCGAGCCGAGACCATAAATGCACGTACGAATGGGAGGGTCAAAAGCATGGATCCAAGTACAAAAAGTTAGTAGACAACCCTAACAGAGAAAAGATAGCCAGAAGACCGACTGCACTAAGAAGGTGAAATGGGGGCAAGGTCAAGCGTAGAAAAAGATTAAAAAAATGTATGGAGATCCGACTGTAAGAAGCCAAGGTATGGTTTTTATTTTCCGGCTTCGCTCGTTCACTAAGCATGTTTGCACAATGAGAGAACAAGAAGCAGTAATTCTCTACGCCATACTGAAGGGCTATAAGCTTAATGCTGGAGCTATCATTGAAAACTCCATAATGAAATATCATGAGGGAAATAAGAGGGGCCTGATCCCACACCCAGCAACCATCACAAGGTTATAAATGTAGCCGTGTGAAGGAAGCTAAGAGAAGAAGAGTGCCCCAAAGTTTCACCATTAACCCTGACTGGGGTAAGAAAGGGGCCAAGAAATCAAAGAAGAAGGGTCATAAAGGGAAGCAGATTCAGAGATGCTACGCCTCTGACCCGAATTCGAATTCGCTTTGGATTCGATCCGAACCGGTCCGAGATGCCACTAAAACTCACTAACCACTCAAAATCATATATTTACGTAAGCGCAAAATTCAAGTGCTCTCCATAAACATTTAACATTTAAAAATACATTTACAATGAATAAGATCCAAGCCTTTTCAAAATGATTTACAAAAATAGATGTTCGCAGAGCAAATTGTTTTTTACAAAATTTTAATATCCCAAAGACAACATGAAATGACGCACATGTCTGAGCATTAATCCAAATTTCCTTCTTTGCTGACTCGACGCCTCGATCTTGGGTCCGCTGATCACTATCTATCACTCTACATTCGCGCATTGGTAAATAATACGCCTAAGCATTTTCATGCTTAGTGGTTCTATTCAAATCCATTCTCGCCGCTTAAATCACATTATGCAATTTTAACAATTCAAAATCCTGTAATCATTATGGATGATCAATATAAATACGATACATATACTGTTTTTATATATAATTAGTCATGGTCTACTTGATCATCCCAAAATACACTTTCATATTCAATATTTCTAATCTCAAACCAATTCAATTATGCTTACAAATCAGCCTGGGCCAGAATCAATCTCAGCCTGAATTCAATTCAGCTTATGCGTATCAATTCGCTTATGCAAATCAATTCACTTGTGCCAACTAATTCGCTATGCCCTTAACGACTTAACTTATGTCTTCGATATATTAGATATCGAGTCACGGCACGGGTCCTACTGGCTGCAGTTTCCAGACAAATGGTTTTATAACACAAGACGTATCTCGCTGGCTGTCGACTGGTTATAAACAATCAAATAGGTGAACACTAATGATACTTGCCCCGCTGGCCGGCCGACGGAAAGTGACACATCAATACAATAGTTCGCAAGATCGCCGTTGACCCACAGTATACCACCTATCCGTAATGCACAAACTAAGCAACATTCTATTAAGGGCGTTCAACTTCTTTTATAAAATATAGTACAATATGTACTTTGTATAAAATAATGATTATAATCATGCAATTTTTATATGCAAACATTTCACAATCACTTTTTCAAATCAATTAAATCAATTCAATATGCTTTAGAACAACATGCCAAAACTTGAAAACGAGGAATAGGAGTAAGTAGAACAAACCCAAAAATCTTTTGCACTTTGATTCCAATCTCAACCAATCATTTCGCTTTTCCTCCTCGTTAAATTCATTCCAAAACCACAAAGAAGAACAATTTTATTCATGCGGTACTAGTAGTTTTGGTTAGGATTGATTTTCGGAGTTTAATATGAGTTCCAAATTCAATAGGATATATATAGATGGATTATTGACTCAATGGGCTTTCCATAGAGTCCAAAAACACCCGAATCGGAGTTCGGACGAAGGAGCGCACCTTCCGAAGCTCCGAGGTCATACCGCAAATAACCTCGAATCGACGAGCTGACCTGGCCTGACGAGCCTCACCCATCACCTCGGTCAAACATCTTCCATCCTTCTTAGGCATATGAAAGTATTCTTGACTCAATGGGCTTTCCATAGAGTCCAAGAACACTCGAAATGGAGTTCCAACGAAGGAGATATGACCTTCCGAAGTTGGAGGTCATGCTTAGTCAATCCTGACGAGTTGACCTGAACTGACGAGTTGAGATGACCTTGGTAAACTCGGTTTATCAATTCTGGTCTGACATCTACTAGCCTACTAGGCATATTAATGTATTCTTGACTAAATGGGCCTTAAGCAGAGTCCAAGAACACTGACCTGAGTTCAAACCATAGATATGACTTCTCCAAGTTGAGGTCATGTGGTCAACCCCGACGAGTTGGACCGAACCGGGATGAGTTGAGATGACCTGGTAAACTTGGTCTATCACCGGTCTGACATCTAATATTCCTCCCAGGCATATGAATGTATTATCGACTCAATGGGCTTCATAGAGTCCAAGAAACACTCCAACTCCGAGTTCAAACGGTATGAGATATGACCTCCGAAGAGGTCATGCCAGAGCCAACTCGACGAGTTGACCTGAACTGAGGAGTTGAGACGACCTCGGTAAACTTGGTCTATCACCTTGTTCTGACATCTAATATCCTCCTCAGGCATATGAATGTATTCTTGACTCAATGGGCTTTCCATAGAGCCCAAGAACACCTAAATCGGAGTTCAAACGAAGGAGATATGACCTTCCGAAGTTGGAGGTCATGCGTAGTCAACCCTGACGAGTTGATCTGAACTGACGAGTTGAGATGACCTCGGTAAACCTGGTCTATAACCTCGGTCTGACATCTACTAGCCTATTCATGCATATGAATGTATTCTTGACTCAATGGCCATGGTTCAAGAACACTTTAACTCCAGCTCAAATCATGGCATAGACCTTCCGGTCGAGGTCATGTGAGTCAACCTTGACGAGCGACCAACCGACGAGCCGACCTTATCCTCGACGAGCCGGAAGCCACAGACGAGCTGAGTCTCTAGGTGATGAGGCTGCTGACCTCTTTGCATGAGGTCTCGCTGACCTCGCGCATGAGGTCTCGCACCTTCGGCCGAGAGGTCTCGCGACTACACGACCTCTAAGTGACTCACCTTCCACCCATTTGACTATTCAAAGTAAAAGACCATAACTCGTCCACATGGGTCCGAATTGAGAAATTAAAGCCTAACATCAATTTCACCGATGTGGCTACACCTCTACTGTGAAGCACCCACTATCAAATTCCCTTTATTTCTTACCCAAAATCACTCATGTCCGGCGACGCGCACCCCCGCCACAACGCCACGCTTCCCCTTACTTAAAATGCAACCAACCATTCCCCTATGAGCGTAACCAACTAATAAATCCCTAGGGTAGAAAATGACCAAGTAGGAGAAGACCTCATCTCAGGATTTTGTCGAAACTCTCCGATTCCGCTTCTACTTGTAGCCTGGTCACTAGAAAGACTTTCCTCTTGCTTCACCTGAGACCTATGGTCCGATCAAGTCGAAAATCTGTAGGAGAAGGTAGAGCCTCTCTCTCTTAACTCTCCTTTTTTTTGTTTTCCCTTTCATGGATCACTCCTAATCATACTTTAAACAGGAGGAAGCTTCCTCCCTCTTTCTTACATGCCACTTGTCCTTTCCCTTTTTTTTTTTTTTCTTTTTTTTTTTTTATTTAGGTCCCTCCGTTTCTCTATTATTCTTTATTTAAGTCTCCTATTTTCACTTGGACATATAAACTTATTTAAAATTGACCCTAGGTCCTCATTTTTACTAATTTCCATACTTTTTTCTTTTCACTTAGGGTTTATTTGAATCAATAATCATTTAATCAATATTCATCTAAAATTTCCAAAAATACCTAAGTTTGGTCGACCTGTACCCTAATATATAATAATTTTTATTATAAAATTCTAGGGTATTTTGGGGCAAGTATAAGAGATGAGGAGGAGAGGCAAGACAAGAAGAGACACCCCTATGGTTGAAACCAAGAAGAACAAAATCCGTAAACACAAATGGTATGAACACTTACTAGAGAGGACATGGAAGGCATGAAAGAAGTCCTATAGATTTCACCACCCCACCCGTCGCTCTCCCCAATGAGAAACAGGATTTCGTAGAACTGTGAGAAAGCTCTAGGAGGAGCCCAAGAAAATAACAAAATACCGGAGATGCTCATTTCTATGCGTAAAAGTATGGAAGAAAGAGAAGAGAAAATGGAGCCTCCAACAAAGAATTTAGAGAAGAGGTGTATGAGGCGCACTAAAAGAAGAGATCAACAAAGTGGGAAGAGGAACCGAATTAAAAGCAGGAAATGTATGAAGAAGAGTCGAAGAGAAAATAGCATATGGGAAGAAGAAATGAGTGTAAGGGAGTATATAAAAAATCTTAGAGCACCAAGAAGAAAAGTTCAAAAAGGAAATGAGGAACGAGATCGACCACCGAAAATTGCAGCTTAGCCAAGGAATCATTCTACAATAATCAAGATGATCGAGACTCTCAACCTCTCAAACTCATAAAAGAAGTGATCTGGAGCAAGAGGCCAATATAAAGGAGCAGATCGCGGGTTTAAATTTCTATATGTCATTATTACAGGACTTTGAGAAGAAGATGAAGGATGTGAGATAAATTGCTTCATGACAATGATGCTTATAGAAGAAAGGGGTTCGGCCGGAAAATTTGATTTGATTAACAACAATCTATCCAAATTTTTAGAGGTCATGACAGAATGGAGCATACAATGAACACATCGGGTCAAAGGCAAGATGATCTCGGCAAGAAAGTTGATCTCACCAATGAACTGCTATCAAGAACAAATACAGCGGAAAATGCCAAGAAGAAGAAGAGACGTAAAATGAAGTTCCCGTTCAACCTCAACCCGGGTACCCTTGATTTAAATCCCCCAAACATCTTTGTTCCTCCTCGAAAAGAAAAAATGTACTCCTTCATTGATTTGTCAACCTCTCCCTCATTCATATCCTGTTGTTCTCAACATTTGCACATTCTCATGAATAAAATCAGAAATTTGTTTGATATGTTTGAAGTCAAATTGTGTGTTTACCTTTTGCTTTAATTGCTAGAGGAATAACAGTAGAATTCAGCTCAGGAGTGAAAATGCTGGCATGTTATAATCTGAGTTAGTTGAAGTAGTTGATTAGAAGATAGGCTGAAAACAAATAATTTCAGAATAAGGGCTGAATGGCACATAATTGAATTGAAACACAAATTGCATAATTGACTTGAATTTAGCTGATAAGTCCAGGTTAAAGGGAAGTTATACAATTGGAGGAGCAAAACATATTTCTGGGTTTGAATTATAAACAGTAAGCCAAAGAACTTGGTGAACCTTAGATCAAGTAACCCCTCATCAACTGAAATGAGTCAAGAACATCCTTAAGGTTATTCAAAGTTAACCAAAAAGAATTCTAGAACTTGTTTTGATTATTGATCAAGGGGCGTAAATCCTAGTGATACAACCAACAAGAAATGATGCGGTGCCATCTCGCGTACTGAGCCATTCTAAATGCACCATTATTTATATATGTTTGCGATACACCTTAGTTCCCGAATTTGAGCCAAAACATCTCTATCTTCAAAAACAAGCAATTGAAAATCTCAAGCCATCCTTTTTATAACTAATCCTCCAAGAAGAACCCCGATTATCCAAGAACCTGGCGAGGAGGAAGAGATAAAGTTCGGGGGAGTTTATTTTTTGAGAACTAAAGAGAAATACGTAAATGGTGAAGAAAGAAAAAAATCTAAAGTGTATGATACAATGTGAAAGAAAGCTTAAAGGAAGAAGTTTTGTCTTTTGTGGCCTAATTCCTCGAACAATTAAGTTCCTTAGGGGTGTTTCAACACCTAAGACTTAATGCCAACCGGTATGGAGCTACTAACCCAAAGTTCGCTAAGAGTGTTAGAAAGCCTAAAGACGTAACATTGCACTATTCCCTAATGGTTGCAAGAGAAAAACCCAACAATGAGAAGTACAAATGTGAATTGAACAAACAATTTTAAACAAGAAGAAATCAAGAAGATCTCCTGCTGATGAAGTTCGGGGAATTAACAAAGAAGCTGTAAAGGGAAAAGGAAGGCAAAGAAGTATAAGAAAGAAGGAAGAGTTCGGGTAATCTAACTCAAAAGTTCCATCCATCCTACCCATGACCTAAGCCTAAGACAATACAAGCCTTAAAGACCCGATTAATCTGAAGGTTGAATTACTCTACATTAGTGGAGATCAATATGAACAACAAGCATAAGGAATTTGAAAATCTCGTAAAGGATCAAACCTGTGAAGGAACTCAGAGGATTAACTGACTCACTCAAGAAGCAGGAGAAACCAATCTACTCTTCGCCAGGATCAATTAACTAAACTATTTGGTAACCAAATTCAACAATTTAGTTTTGTACACCCGATTTAGTAGAAGACTAAACTTCATTCGACTTCTCTAAAGCTAGATATGTAAAAGAATGCAATTTCAGATTTCAATTAAATTGGTTGGAATCGGCAGAACAATACAGAAAAATGTCCTTTTGTTTGGGAGGACAAACAAATCTTTCTCTTATTTGCTTGGGGACAAGCAAGGTTTAAGTTTGGGGGAGTTTGATGAGCTTAAAAGTCATCCATTTTCAGTCCATTTTTCTGATTGATTTTTATCTAAAAAGACTGATTTATGTGCAGAAATATGGAAAAACTCACCAACTTGCTATGCCAGGGAATTCAAGAGAAAGAGGAATTTTTGCAAAAGAGAATGGAGCGTATAGTGGCCGAGAGCATTACCGATATAATCGGGCCGAAGAAGCCATGCCAGAGAGGCACAAGGATTAAAGGACCCGATGTCGTGGAAGCCTTAACAAAGAATGAAAATTCATATCAAGGTCGCTGACGACAAAACTCCAGCGCCTTGCAACAGTAAGAGTAATCAAGGCAAAACGAGCCGGGCGCGATTTAAAACCTGTCGTGCAACTATGAATTGATGAAGAAAAAGACATGAGGTCGCGACATCACTTTGAGGTCGCGATAGAATTAAACCCAGTGTAGTGGACAAAGTTGTCGTGACACCAAATAGAAGTCGCGACATAAGATGTACAATTGACTGAACATTGATATCGCGACATCTGGAAGAGGTCGCAACATCAACATCGCATCAAGTCGTCGCTGACATCACCGAGTCGCGACATCAATCGAGGTCTGAATATCAACACCGTGATCGAAGTCAGCGCGACATCGTCACCGAGGTCGCAGACATCAAGAGGATTAACAGTAACAAAGAGGGTACTTCCTAAAAGCCGAGCGATCTGTGAAGATGATTATGTCCGACCCAACTAAGTAAGTTAATGAAACTGGTCTGCATACCATCAAAGAGCTCTTCTCCTGTGGTAAATTCTCCGTATTCTATCCAACGCTTGCTTTTTATAGTGACCACTTAAGGTTTTCCTTCTTCTCCCTGACCGAGATCTGCTCCAATTGGCGAGACGCTTGCATCGCGACATTAATAACTCGGGGAAGGTAACTTCCAAATGGGGCTCACTATCGCGCAAGAGTCAAGTAGCCTCAGCCCCCTCAAAGCTCTTCGGCAAACCTTCATCCCAAACTAATTTGGTATCCTTCTCTCCCAGTATTTATAAAGCACTTGGCAATTTTTTGAAAATCCCTGATGAACCTCCTATAAAGCTTGTTAGATGCCCTAAGAATTACCTTGGCGTTTTCTGAGATTCAGGAGAAGGCGCTTGGAAATCGCTTGAATTTTCGCTTGTCAACCTCACCCTTTCATTGAAATGAATCAACATTACCCCTGACCATAAAATGGAAATTTTCCCAATTCAACACCAAGTTCTTCTCAATACATCTATGTAGGACAGTTTCCAAGTTGATCAAGTATTCTTCGAAGCTCCCTCCATAAATCAATATCCAGTGTGTATCTCCATAATGCGCTCCACCAAATCATCAAGATATTAAGCATGCATCGCCGAAATGTGGCAGGGCATTACACAGCTTAAGGGCATCCTCCCTGTAGGCATAAGGAGCCAAATGGGTAGGTGAAGGTGGTCTTCCTCGGTCTTCCGCACAATCTCAATCTGTAAGTGGAACAATAGCCTATCTAGAAAGTAGTAAAAGGGTGGCCGGAAATTCTTTCGAAGCTTCGCTGAAGTGGTGAAGGGAAGTGATCCTCTTGTCACCTCATTTAACCCTTCTCTCTAATCAATACATACCCTCCAACCTGTAGGCACTGCAAGTATTTCCTTCCTCTCGTATTATGAAATGTGAGTTACCCCCGATTTTTCGGGGCACAACCTAGGGCTGGACTCACCCAAGTGCTATCATCAATATGGGTAAATGATACCAGCCTTGTAGCAATTTTAGGACTTTCGTGACGTACCACCTCCGCATGAGGATTCAATTTCCTCCGCAACGCTTTATCGATTTTTCTTCCTCCTCCAAATAGATATGATGTGCAACCGTCGGGTTAATAATTTTTAGGTTACAGATTGAATTTTAACACCGCTGTTTCTCCTAAGGATGTCCAGCAGGCTATTTTCCTGTGAAGTACTGAGCAGGGAGGATATGACAACTGGGCACTGCTCATGTTCTTCTAAGTATGCATATTTTAGTTTCACAAAGTGTGGGCTTGAGATCTAAATTTTTAAGGCTCATCGTCTCCTTTCAATCAACAAAGGTAGAATTTCTTTCTTTTTTTCTCCGCCGTCTATGTACTGATTCAAGTCTCGACTTCCTACAATTTCTTCTGATTAATGATGCCACCCTCACCAAGACATCCCTCGATTACGATACATGTTCCTCCATAATTGTATCAATTATGCAAACTTCCTTCCAGACCTCTTCCACTAGTTGTATGATTTGACTATGGAAGATGTTGAGTTCCATTAGTGTTCCCAAATGTAAGTCAGATAACTCCTTATGGCTAAGAATTGTCTTCCGAGGATGATAGGCACGCAATTAGTCCCCACCGCAATCCGCCAGCTTCAGATCGCTACAACAAAGTCTGCTGCGGATAGTAGAATTTGTCCAATTTGTATTAAAACATCCCCTCCACAATGCCCTTTGGTATTTTATAGATCTATCTACAAGGTACAATGTGGATGAAGGTTTTAATTCTCCCAAACCGAGTCGCTTGCGACATCGAATAAGGCGTAGGTTTACACTAAATTTCAAGTCTAGCAAGCCATTTTCTACACAAGTGCCTTCGATATTCACCAAGATGGTAGGGCAACCCAGATCTTTGTACTTTACTGGAGTCTTGCACTAAATGATGGCATTGATTTGTTCTGTCAGGAAAGCCTTCTTATCGACATTTAACCCTCTCTTCACCGTGCATGTCCTTTAAAAATTCTACGATATGTCGGGACCGCGAATCATGTCGTGGCAAAGGATGTCGACCTTCAAATTCGCCTTAGCACCTCTAATATTTTAGCCTGGTTGATGGCCTTTTATTGGCTTCTAGTGTCATGAAAAGGTGGGGGTGCTCTTTCCACTACATTTTCTTAAGATCACTCCTCCTCTACCAAATTTTCGCCTCTCGCCTTCTTCCGTTCCTCGTGGGACACCCGGGTTCTCTCTTAATCATCAGAATTGTTCCTATTTCAATTGTGCATAAAGTCCTATGAACATAGCACAACACATAGCAAGAAACAAAAACAAGACTACTAAAAGGGTTATTGTTAGCTAAAATTGAAACAAAGAAAATTTGAATATGGACAGTATAAAAATTGAATCAACCTAATAGTGAACTGCTAGGAAAAATAAAAGCTGTAAATTCACTAACACTTGTGATGAGGTTCATGCCTTCAAACAAATTCTTTTAGCACTGCGACTCAAGGCACCATCCCAAGAACGACTTCTATCTGATTCGGGCTAAAAGGTAGTATCATGATAGGTAGAGATTTATGTCTCTAATAAAAATGTTTATAAATCCTGAACCTCTACTTCCTGTAGAGAGCTAACATAAAGATGCTGGCTCTGTGGTCGAACACGTGGGCTGGGCTCTTTCAGGTATGTGACTACCGCTGATTCAAAATGGTGATTTCTAATTTTTAGATTTAGGTTCATAAAAACAAGAGGTTGGTGATTTGAAACTACAAATAAAATGAAACAAATGTAAAAGAACTCCTCAAGTTTCCCGCCACTGGGTTTGAGGCTCTGTGGCAACTGAGAGGTCCTCAGTCCTTTCCTCGTGTCAGAGGATGACCTATAGTCATTTAACCGATCTTTATTTGGCTATAAAAACCTAACCCTAATAATTTTTTTGAGATGAAAATTCAATGGTCATTAATGTTTCCGCATAGTGAAACTTTACTGATTCACTCATACACAAATAAATGGCAAATTAACCGACCAAGGGATTCAGTAATACATCCATCGACCCAAAAAGATTGCCAAGTACTAGTCAATCGTGATACATCAAATGGATTTAAACCACAAAGGAAAGATAGAAACATAAATGACAATAACCTGGCTAAATTAAAAACAAGATGAGCAGCTAGCTACTCCTCAAAACCCTAAATTTAAAGAAATTCTCCCTTCAAGGATGAGGAGGTTGAGCCACCATCCTCCGAAGCTTCATCCTCGCGGTGTTTAGCAAAGAGAAAGTGAGAGAAAATGGGGAGAAAATGAGAGTAAGAAAATAGCGATAACCCAAGCTTTCACGCTAAAATTTATCAGATAATGACTAAGCCTTAAATACAACTCGCATTAAGGGAAATTACAAAAATACATGAACTACCAACAATACATAAAGGGCGCTTCGGGAGTATACAAAGGACAATCCAAGAACTTGCGTAATTTCGCAAGTTGCAAAAACCCACGTAATTTCACCCTATTGAATTTCGCAACTCACTAAATTCCGTAAGTAGGTTGTGAAATTTTGCGAACCCTATAAAAATTCCCCCGGTAGATCCACTTTCCTGTTTTCTCACCCATTTTTTCCGCTTCGACCAGCCTGAAGTTCTAGCTGATTATTCAGGTTTTGAGTCGACTCAATTATTTTGGCATAGTTAGCCAACAAAAACTACAAAATTTGCCACAAAATACGATCAGAAGTATAACAGGGACCTTAATGTGCCAACAGGTATTAATTGCTTGATTACACAAAAAGTGCTCAAAACTACACAAAATGTGGCTCAAAATAAAGACTATTCAGCACTAATCACCCTTCCTGAGGATTATGACTTCCACTTTGCACCTCACCATCTCCGGTGTTAGTGATAGTGCTCGAGGCCCATTGTGATGATACTGTGATTCACTCATTTTATGAGAATTTATTATTATGATGATTCGTGATGTTTATTATATATAAATGTCCTTGAATAATATTATTAATTATCTCTAAATGTCTTAACTCGTTATCATGGCGGGAATAACAATGAATTCAAGATTAGTATAAAGTTTGATTGATATTCATGGGATGATTATGTATGAGATACAAATCAAATCTCTTATATCATTTGTTGAACAATATCGAATGTACCTGGCTCGAGATTAATACATGGATCAAAGTCATAAATTAATTCTACAGGTTGTGTCATTAAATCTTTGACCTGAGATCGCTATAGTTCCCCAACATATGAATATTGTGTTTGATATAATCAAACGTTGTCTTTAATCGGATGACTATAAAGGTTATACTTGAACATAATAAGAATTATGTAGTGAGATATGAGCGATTAAAATGGAATTTGTCCCTCTTATTATAAGAGAGATATCTCTGGTCCCCTTGACAATTGAGACTGAAATGCATGAATCGTGCTCAAAATGAACTGAAGGATCACGCCACGTTTAGTCGGGCTCTTAATTGGTTTTGAGTAATCAAAGATAGAACGATATATGTCACTTTGTCCATGCCTTATATTCTAACAAGATATCATGAGACAAAAGGGATTATGTTATTATTATATTAAGGTTGTCTCTGATCAGAGCTTTTCATTTAACTTGGGTAGTCATAATGTCTTCGCTAGAGGCCACTTATGACTCAGAGGATCAGATTTGTGCCTACCGCAATGTTTAATGAACCTATGTGGTCGCACATTAAGAACGAATAATAACTGCTTATGGTTTTTCATTCCTTTGCAAGAATTTAAAATGATAAGATTATTTTAAATTACAAAACAATCAATTAGTTGTTATTTAAAATTCAATTTAATTTTGAGAAAGTTTAAATTCGCGATTTAAATTATAACAAATAATTAATTTGTTATATTTTCTTATCGGATAAGGAAATAATCGTAAAGGGTTTTAAATAATATAAATTCTTTCCATCCGATAAGGGAAATTCTCAGATTTAAATTGCTATTATTTAAAAGAGTTTTAAATATATAACAATGAAGAAAGGTAAATACACGTCAATTGCTTTATCCGATAAGGATTTGAATTTAAATCGTTACTATTTAAAAGCGTTTAAATAGATAATGATATAAATTTGTTTCCTTATCCGATAAGGAAATCTGCTTGATTTAAAACCCTAGCAGACTTATATAGATATATATATGTGAGACATATATTTTTGGGAGTAGTCGTCTTTTAAAACGAAGGAACAACCAAAAATAGAGAAACCCTAATTTTGTTTTGAGAAGACGAACGTGAACTAGCATTCAGAAATATCATTCAGTATTTGTTCGTGTGTGGATACTTGTAGAGGGTGGTCAAGCCGTAAAGGCGCACCTTTGAAGATCCGAAACCAAGGCGTAGGACTTTGAAGCGGTCAGACTTAATCGATCTATAAGACGAAGTTTCATAATTTTCCTTCGCTTCTATAGGAAACAGAGGTGATCCCTTGCGGGTTAAGGGACAAAAATTATAAATCACGTGATTTATGTTCCAACTAGATTGGATATTTCGCCAGAACCAACACTGTAAGTAAATGTGGAAGCGCTGGCGCACTCAAGTCAAGTCACGGGAGCACTCGGCTGAACAGAGTTTTCCCGAGTGGTAGATGCCGAGACTGTGGGATAGCTTCAGCCGCATACAAAGGATCGCACTCTAAGGAGCATTAGGAGTTTGTGGCTACGCCATCCCTATCGAAAGGTGGTGATTGAGTCCCGCGTATGGATGTGAGATATCGCCCATCGTGGACTGGTACAATAAGACAAAGACGGTCACATCCACATAGATGTAGTCTTCAGAGATAGGGATGTGTCAGGGGTTCCCCAATTGATCGACATCTGAGAGAGGAGATCCTCATGGAGTTCCATCGCTTCCATTTGCTATGGTATCCAAATGGTACGTAGGATGTATTATGATCTTTGTCGCGTGATCACTAGATGGGAATGGGCGGCTACATCGAGATTTTTGTCTTATTGTTTCACGGCGCAAAGGCCGAGCATCAATGTTACCGTGGCTACTTCAAACATTAGATGTAGTGATCGAAGGGAGCACGCCACGATGGACTCAGACCACTTCCGCGTAATAATCGCTATAAGATGATACTGTAGGGTGATCGCGGACCCACTCACCACGCCTGCGACATTTTCGTATTAAAGAGGATGATTGCATCAGGAGAATTCTGGCTTGCCAGGCTGATAGAGAGATCATTCAGGCTACATCGAGCACCGATCCATGATCGACGATCTTGAAGTTTACAACACACCTCAAAGAGCTTCCAAAAGGCTGACACTCCGCTGACGATGAGCACTACGCTTCATCCGCTGCACGCATGGTCACTTGAGATGACCATATAGGTTTTAGAGGACATGTTGCAAGCATGAGTCCTGGATCTTAAGGGTAGCTGGGATGAGCACTTACCCTTAGTGGAATTCGCCTATAACAACAGTTATCAGGCAAGTATGCAGATGGCACCCTATGAGGCTTTATATGAGAGGCCATGAAGATCCCCGATTTGTTGGACAAAGGTGGGAGAGAGTTCGATCACTGGTCTGGATCTTATTAGAGACACCTATGAGAAGGTGGATTTTGATACTAGTTGTCTTCACCGCTCAAAGTAAAGTGTAAGAGCTACACGACAGAGGGCGCCGACCTAGAGTTTCGAGGTGTGATCACGCCTTCAAGGTGATGCCTAAGAGATATGATCGATTCGATGCCGAGGGTTAATCATTATATATAAAAATCTTTAAGATACTCCAAGATGGTAGGCATAATGTGATACCCACATGCTACCACCGAGTTTATCAGGTGTCCATGAGGTGTTCCACGTCTCCATGCTCCTGAAGTATACTCCAGATCTAGCTCATGCAAGGATCGGGAGAGATTACCTGGAGGATCGATGGGACCTTCTCGAGGAGGACCAAGATTCGATACAATGGATCAAGTTTTCAGGACGAAGACCGTGCGCAAGGAAAGGGCCGTGGCAACATCGAGGAGTGGAATGAGGGAATTGGGGAACTGGCGACACGATGGCCACTCATTCTTCCCCATTCGAGGATGCAAGTGCGTATTTATATCGGGAGTCAATATTGAACGAACAACTACCAGATATGCAATGCAGAAACTCAGGTGTGCTAGTGTGTGTAAATTTCTGTGACTGTAAATTATATGGGGGAAGAAGGTAAACCCGAAAATTCAATTTTCTCGAAAAAAAGGTAAAATCCACTTTGGGTTGAAACCGGAAATTCTAGATCTCATGATAACAAACTACTCATTCCTTGCAAAATTTAGTTACCCCATCAAATTTCATTTGATTCCGAAACAGTCGGAATTTTACTTTTTTCAAGATACCGGGTGTCGGGTGACACATGGCATGAGCATGTGGATGCCACATGGCACCCTATGGGGAGGACACACATACAAGCCATGTGGTGCACTTCTAGGAATGGCTCACATTGGAGCCATGTGTCAAAATGAGGAACAAGGGAAAAGAAAATCATGAAAATTAAGAAAAGCGTGAAGGTGACATGTGGCAAAGGAGGAAAGTGGTGGGAAGTTTCCCCCACTTCGATCCATTTGGGTAGGAGAGTCAAAAAAAAAAAAAAAAAAGAGAAAAGGAAAAAGGAAAATAGGAAAAGGAAAATGAAAAAGAAAGGAGAAGGAGAACAAACAAAAGAAGAAAGTGCAGGTGGATAAGGAGGAAAAGAAAAGAAGAAAAGAAAGAAAGTAGGGGGAGAGAAAAAGAAGGGAGAAACGAACAGGAAAGAGAGAAAAAAAAGGGTTCCACTTTTCTCTAAAATTTACGGAAACCGAACCATAGGTTTTCATCAGAGCAAAAGGCAAAGTCGATCCATGCATCACGAGCTACACGTGGATACCAAAATCTTGAGTTCATTGCACCCACATGTAGGAATTTTTCTACTTTGGTTGTTTATTTCAAAGACCATTTAATGGCTTAGGTTTTTGAGGCCAGAGAGGTTATAAATTCTCATTCCCAAAATATTGGGACCGGTGTAGGAATTTTTGGCACTGTTTTACAAATCTAACATACTCTTCGGATCAAGTTGACGTTTCTACTAAATTTTCGTAGATTCGCGACGCCTAGACTGAATTTCTGACCTGTTACCAAGCCGGTTGAATTTTCGAGATCAAGTTGCACAAATCGACAGGATTTTCTGAATTGTTTTCGTGTAGTCCTGAATCGATTTTCGAACTCTCGTGTGTTGTTTTTTTGTTTTTTTTATGTTATTGCAAAATTCAACATGTTAGTTTGCGGTGAAATCATGTTAATGCATGCTTATGATGTATTGCCATGGAATTTATGATTTGATGTAATTATATGTTGAAAATATAATTATCCATATGCTGGGAATATGTCAGATGTGAAGTTATCATTTTGTATGTAATATGTTATAGCATGAAATGATTATAATTTGATTTACGAGATCGCACTGGAGTCATGAGAAGTGTATGATATCAAGTTATTCACCACTTTGGTGAAGGGTAGTGAGCTCTAAAAACAGGACGACGTCAAAATTGAGACTACTGTGTGCATAAAATAATAATAATAAATTTCATGTGTTTCGGGTGGAAGTAAGATGGGGTGTATCCCCTAGGTGAAAGCACCAACTCTATTATTGGTTGCATTAAATGGATCCAAAGAATGAAAGTTCGCGAAAATGTCTGGCATGGTTAGCCTACTGAGACCCCAAAATTCGCACCCACAAAAACACACGGATTTGATAAATTAAAATAAATATCTATGTCATTCAATGTGTTAAGTCATCGGGTGAACACTACTATTATTTTCACACGGCATTGTATGTGTGAGGAGCTCACGTATTCGGGGTCGATGGCATGAGGAATCTCATCCTACGATGACATGAAGTATTCTATAGATTGCATTTCTTGTGTATGGATTGTGGTTTACGTATGGCTATCAGATTTGCATGCTTAGGTGGGAAAACCCTGTGTGGCAATCTCTTTTTTTTGTTAGACATCGCCACCCTCGCCAGGGGACCCCTTTCGTGCACTGTGGAGTGTACTGTGGGGTGTACAGGAGTGTAATAGGAGATGGCGCTCCGACGAAAGTTGTGGATTGCGACGAGGCCGACATGCGGGCCTCGAGTAACCTTTTTTCTAAGTAAGCTTGTATAAAAGGATTTTTATAAAATTATTTTTGGACTATTGTATAAACAATGGGGGTATGTAATTATGGTAAGAGGGCCAGTAATCTCGTTGTTCACGGGTAGCTGGTACCGGTCCAGCATCAACACTTAAAGTAAGATGACCTTAAGACAAAATTCCGTACTGACGTTGTCACCGCCCCTAAATCGGGGTGGGCCATTGGTAGAGCGCACACTACATGAATGTGAATCGGAAGCCATTTTGCAATGCAGATGTCGACCTTTGGCTTATCGAGTAGCCAACATCCGCAAGGTCCGCTTTATCTTCTAATCCACTAGTGAAAAGGAGATGTCAACAAGAAAGTTCAGGAGACATCGCACCATATCTCGCTAGGCCGCATCATAGTTCGGCACATATCGTGAGGAGTCTAAATATCATATAATTAACGAATCACCACCCCCAGAGACAAGCCCGATGGCTTCCTGGGTTATTGTTATGACTATAAATCAATATGTCAGACTTGCAAACCAAGTCAAGTATTCTTCTCGTAAAGTAGAACTTTCCTTTGTCTCTCAGTTTCTCAACCGCAAAGTAAATTAAGGGGCTTAAGCATACAAGAATGTGTCAAGATCCTTTCTATGGCTCTCGCTTTCTTCCACATTTTTTTCATCGGATGGCATTTGGTTTCGCATGGAAGGTATAATCTTTAATCAGTGTTCCACCGATCCTTGCCACTTATTGCAAAATGTCATGTTTCATTAGCGTGGCTGGCTGGTTTCCATACAAACTCTAGCTTTCGTTTAAAGGATTTCCACGTCTAAAATGTGACATATTATTCAAGACTACATTCGTTAATGCAGGTATGTCAACAAAACAATCGATAAGATGGTCACCTTTGTAGTCTCCTACAACCCATCGGGTCCTGAAATCTCTAAGTAATGATATTTCATGGATTTCATTTGAGGGCTTGCCCCTTCCCATGGCACACTACTACTATGGCTCGCTGACCGACTCCGCTGGGCGATGCCCCACTTCACTGCGCCTCGCACCCTTTACACGCCTCCCTTTGCTGCTGACTTTATCTCTCATATTTGATTTCAATTACATGGCATCCTAATTTCTATTGTTAGTGATAGAGACCAGTTTTCATTAGTTTTTGAAGCAGCTCTTTTTCAATGAAGAAAGACAAAGCTCTTCATGAGTTCTGGCTGGCTCTACATCCTCACACCCAATGGCCAAACTGGCGATTAATCGACTCACAACACGTATGGCGGCTTTGCCGGGAATCTGGAACCATGGAGGTGGTGCGTGGTTGTCAAATGTGGGTCAATTGAGCTGAAGTGACACCCACCTCTATTCATTCTTCCACTAAGATGCCACCACATGGCATCCCCACTTCTATTGTTGATGAGACCGGAAAGCCATTAGTTCTTTTGAAGGCCTTTCACCGAAAGAAGACAAAAGCTTCATATTAGAGAGTCGTTTGAAGTACCATCCTCAATTCAATGGCCAACCGAAGTGATTAACCTAATTTCTAACAATATCATTTTGTTGTTTTGCATGTGGACCTCAACCAATGAGGTGGCATGTGGTTGTCGTGGGCCGACTGAAGTTGATGACACCCACCCCATTCATTCTTTCCACTCAAGATGCCACTACACATGGCATCCCCACTTCCTATCGCAGCGATAGAGACCGAAGCCATTAGTTCTTTGGGAAGGCCTTTCTCATCACCAGCTCGAGCAAAGACAAAGCTCTTCATGAGTTCTAGCTACCATCCTCAATTCAATGGCCAAACTCAAGTGATTAACTCGACCTCGAACAATATTTGCTGTTACTGAATTCAACCACGGAGGTGGCAAGTGTGGCTGTCGTGGGTCGAATTGAGCCATACACCCACCTCATTCATTCTTCCACTAAAGATGCCCCTTGAAGCAATGGCGTAATGCCCCCCTCACTTATGTGCCCGCAACCTAAAGTTGCGCAGCGGGATTCTGTTATTCATGGGACCGAGATTCTATTTTTGTGAGACTTTACACCTCACAATTTGCATAAGGCGAGGACTTTATGAAGAGTCATGCCGATCAAGACTGACGCTGACGCCACATTTTCACCGGGTAATCGGGTTTATTCCCAAATCGCAACTATCATCAATCTTCAGCGGCCTGCGGTTTCTCTCTCAAGTTATTCCACGCGGCGGTCTATATCACCTAAGCCAGGTTGGCACCGTCGCCTCAACGCCGATTTGGCGGGCCCTGGGCTCTGCATCCACAATACCTTCATAGCCGCCGCAAAACACTCCTAAGAGTCACCCCATTGCTTCACTTGACTTGCCACCAACTTCGACATGATTCAATCGCCACAAGCCACAAATCTCGTAGGCCGCTTGGACCAATGTCATTCATAAAGGAAAATACCGTCCAAAGATAGAAGTTTTAATTAAATGGAAGGGTGTCCCTATTGAAGATGCCACTTGGGAGAACGCTTGACGGTTTGTACATGCCTATCCTGATTTTTCCCTTGTGGACAAGTGGGACTTAGGTGAGGAACGGATGTGCATTTACGTGTCACGTATAAAACTTGGTATGTAAAATTGGTCAATAAGTGTGTGTTTGTTTAGTCGGTTTTAGAAGTTGTTTTCAAAGGATTGTGTGTAAGTAGTCGGTTATCTTCTAGTGGTCTGTTATTTTCCTAGTAAATAGCTGTGTTAGTTGTTGTGTATTGGGCTTATTTAAATGGGTGATAGGAATGAATAAGAGGGGATTTTTTTCAGAAACCTTCTCTGTTCTTCTCTTCTTCTTTCCTAGTGAAATGCATCTAACAAAGCTTAAGAGCAGAGAGATCAGGTAAGAACATGGAGAGGAGAGAATTAATCAGAGAATCGTGGCTATATATGTATCTGAATCTGAAACAAGGCAGATATATCACCCACCAATTAAAGATAACAAGAAAAAGAGAGACACACCAGAGAACCTGGAGAGATGATCAGGTTAATCATAACCATGTAGAGTCGACTGATTTGGGGGAAAAGGACGCGACAGAGTTATTTGCAGGCATGGAATTGGAGCGCTTCATGGAAGCAGAACGATGAAATCGGCAGCGGAAGGAGCCCTGGTGAGTGGTTGGCGAGCAGAGACAGTGGCCTTTGGGCGATTTCGTGTCTCCGTTGGCTGTTCCTTTGGGGGATGGAAGACCGATCGACATCATTTGGGAATCATGCTGATCAGCACTCATCAGTTCATGTGCAGGCGTGCTTAGATTTGCAGAGAATACAGATCCAGTGTTTGACTTCAGAGGATGTGGTGCAGTGAAGGACATGCCCAAGCATATTCGAAGGCGGAAGATAAGTCATAACTGGAGTAAGAATTGACCAACTGAGTCCATTGCAGAACTACGAACTGCTGATAGATTGTTCCTGTGAGACTAGTGCCACGTAGGAAACTTCAAGACCATACGCTCTAGCAGTGGGAAGAATCTGAGATCTCCAGAAGTATACGTGGCTTGAATCGATCGAGACGAGCACTCATACAGAAGGTAATACAGCTGAAGAATGATGAGGGAGGATTTTGAGAATTTGAATATGAAGGATGAAGCAGAGATGACGCATCATGCCATGGGCGAATCCCTGAAGCTCTGATACATGTTAGAATATGGTATCTCTATATTAAAGAATGGTTTTCCACAGCCACATGACCTGCTCTCAAGGAGGAAGGGGACAAGTATTTATTATAGATCTAGAACATAAAAACAGAGATAAACAGAGTCACATGATTGCATGACTTCACTCCACATATCGATGCTGTGACGTGGGTGCGGTGTGGGTGTATCTCAGGTGTAGGGTACACAGAGCACAGTTTTCAAATCTGAAGAAGCCTCAACATTCCCTAATGGCAAAGGACGCTTCATGGAAGCCATTTCCGAAGGTAATTTGGTTTTATTTTCCATAATTATATGCTTCTGTTTTATGCATTATACTTGTGGCTTATGCATTGTGAGTCTTTGTTTTATTAGGTAAGCTGGAGGAAGCAATCGAGCATCTGACTGAGGCGATTTTGCTCAACCCAACATCAGCAATTATGTATGCAAACCAGAGGTGGAATATTGGTTTGATAATTTGTGGTGATTTCCTCTTTCGTGTGGTGCAGTGTGTGTGTGTGTGTCCGGGATCTTTAGATTTCTGAATTCATTTCTTATGTTTGTCTTGGTTTTTGGTGTTTCTACAGCTAGTGTGTACATCAAAATGAAGAATCATAATGCTGCTATCCGGGATGCCAATGCAGCTTTAGAGGACATTTTGCATTCTCCTTTTATTTATTTATAACCAGATATGGCTGTATTTTGCTCATTATTGCTGAAAATTAAACACATTTGAAATATTAGACTCAAAATGCAAGTAGCTATGACTGCATGCTTGCATTTATGAAATTTAGTCAAAATATTATTAGTACAAACATTATTTTTCAAGTTCTATTTTTTGTGAAAGAAAAAAGTAATCGATGCACCTATAAATGAAGTGAATTTATTTTCTATGCATTATCTGTTTCTGGTTTAGTTCATAATTCTACATGTTTACATGATTAAATCAAAATTTGTTCTTATCTAATTGAGCATTATTTTGCATTGATTTTTAAGGCTCTAATTCTTTCAGCCACCGAATCGTCTGAACATACATCACTTAGCGACAACCTATAAACAAACATCCATGAAAACGGGCGGAGAGCTCGCCGTCGCCTCCGACAAGCTGGGATTCTTTTCTTCCTTTTCGCACTGGGAGTCTCAAGCTTCAATCACATACCTTATTTCGTGTCATGACCTCCAACAAAAGATAAGGGGATCCACTTTTCACAGAAGTAATGATTTCCTCCCAACCCAAGGAGAAGGGCATTTCGGGCGGACGGAGACTAACTTCTTCCTTTAACAGAAGACCGTAGAGAGAGGGTGCATGTTTTGCAAGGAGTGACCGGTTTCTCATTTTTAAGTGGACATATCTCCAAATGCAGACCCCGCAAGGGAAGTTTCGTTCATCTCGACCATGGTAAGTGCAGCCGGAGGGTGCGCTCTCTTCGGGAGCCCATTCATCAACCTCACGTTAGGATAAAGTTCTCGAAATAGCATCCGGGGATGCGCCCTTATTCTACTAGAAGAGGAATCGGACCTGCCTTTGGCTGTGGCTTGCGGGCCAGACAGGGCCGGTCAATCAGAAATTTTTAGTAAAAAGGGCCTACTAGCTAGAGGGCCTGGATCAAGGCCAAAGGTACCCACAATTTTCTTTAAGGGTGTTTATGTTTGTCATTTTTAAATGATTAGTTATGGACTTTCCATAATGTAATCGCCTTCTTTGATATCTAGAGATATGATGGGTTCTAGGTTTGAAATTTTCTATACGATCCTAGATTAATCCGCACTCAAGTAAAGGTTAAGTAAGTAGTCTCTCGAATTTAGAGTCAGCGGATCCGCCGTGGCATTCACCAATGATCGCAACTAAAACAACAGAAGACGACGGTGGTGTTCCATCGCCCCTCCGATGGCAAAGTTAGTCTTTTCTCGAAGACTTGGAGCTTGGAGCAGCTATTCGATTAAGAATCTCGCACTTCAATTGTCATGGATTTACTTTTTTATGGAGAGGTAGAAAGAGGATCCATCTTTCCCCGGATAGTGACTCATTTCTTCCATATAAAGATAGTGGGAAGGTGGTTTTTTATTTCTGAATGATGACTCATTCTTCCTTTAAGTAACTGATGACAGTCCAAAAACTCAATAGAGAGATTTTTAATCCATTTTTTCCGAAGTTTATAATGTGAATAATGATGAATTGGTTCAAACCGATAATTGACTCAAATCTAATTCTGCGTGAAAATACAAACAGTAAAATCAAATTTTAGAAAAATCATAAGAAATCAGCCCGCAAGATAAGTGAAGTCAAAATCGAATTTAAGTCACGATGTGAAGTTGCAAGCCTAAAGAATTCCAAGTCACTTACATCAACAAATTGACTTCAAGAACCTAAGAGGAACAAGCGGTCGCGGACTAAGGAAGTCGACAAAAATGACGGTCGAAGATAAAAGAAGCGCCAAATGAAGAATTATGTCGCTACATCACGGGCGATGCCGCGAACACCACAAAAGGAGATAAATGACGCCGTGATGCCACCATGAGGTCGCGACAAGGGAGCCGCCTACAAAGCCACAAGTACAAATTTTCTCAAGTAAAGGAAGTCGCAACTAATTTTGAAAGAAAGGATCACCTGATGTCGCCAATTCCTGGACAAGAATGAATAACAACACCAAGGTCGCAACAGAAACCCAAATTGCATCACCAAGAATTAATGAAGAAGTTAGACATGATTGTCGCTATTATCATCGAGGTCGCGGTTGCACTGGAAGCTTAGCAAGATTATGGAGGTCGTGTGGACATCGAATGTAAGTCGCTGGCAAAGATTTTCAAAGAGACTCAATTAGAGGTCATGGCAGCTAGAAGAGATAGCATGCATATCAACATCGAATCAAGATGTCGCTGACGTCGCCTGGTCGCGACATCGATCCAAGATGTCAAGACAAGTCACGATAAAATAAAAGCTTCCGCGATATTATCGCCAAAAGAGCTCATAAGAAGGTATCAAGTCGCTACGTATGATTGAAGTCACGCGACCTCAAAAGAGCTCACACATAGCAAATCAAGTCGCGAACGCGGTCTCAGCGGGTCGCGGCACGCTGACAAGGAGTTAAGGTCGACGCCATCGAAAGCAAATAAAGACATCAGATTCAAGGGGGTGTTAAAGGAAAGTCGCACTGCATAAAAAGCTTCGCCATGCACGAATAAAACGGTCGCGACGTATGATCAAGTCACGACCTCAAAGAGATCACAATGCAAAGGTGAAGTCGCGACGCATGATTGAAGTCGACATCAAAACAAATTCATAAGGAGAATTAAAGAAGTCGCGACGTGAAAGAGAGGTCGCGACATTAAGTCAAGGTCGCGACACACAAATGGAGTCGCGACATGAACAAACAAATGGGCCAGTTATTTTAAACCCACAAGGAAGTGCATCAAGTTAGGGGCCCAACTCAGAACTTTTTTTTTTTTCTATAAATAAGTACCGCTATTAAAGGAAAGTGCTCGAAGGCCGTAACGAAGTCTCGTAGCCTAAGGCTCAGGTATTTTAATTTTCTTTCTTTTCTTCGCTTTGCCAAGCATTTTAGGATTAGATTAGAGTAGATTTTATTTCATTTGAATTTCTCGATCGATGTTAGTCATAGTCAAGCCGAATGTACGTTATTTTCTTCAAATTAATGGGCTCGGGTTCGCGAAAAGTCCAAATAAATTTTGGAATTCAATCGCCCAATGATTGTTTACAAAGAGTTCTTTTGATCAGAGCTACCGCGCGGTAATGAAGTAATTTAGAAACCCAGCCTGCTGGAATTTACCTGCCGCTAGAATCAATCTTTCCCGCAAATTTATCGAGACCAACAACTCTCGCATTGAATTCGTTGTCGGGTTTTGTTTATTTTTTGTATCCGGGACCCAAATATCGTTGTCCTATACCCGTAGTAGGATTGCTTCATGCTCGGCTTCCAAGAGGCCCCCGAGTGACACAGAGTAGGCATCCCGAGAGTACTGAACAATTTCTCGAAGCGGTATGAACTTACTGGGATCTAATGAGCTTTTGCGGAATTTTAATCGATAAATCTTCTTCTCACTCTTGAAACCGTGAATGAGTCAATGACTATCGCTTAAAATGAGCAGAGAGTTCGCCTCGATTCGAATAGTAAGTTCAATCCCGTGTTAGCAAGGATCTAATCAAGGAAAGAATGAACTGTTCCAATTTTGAGGATGAGAAACTAGTATAGTGTAAACCCATGCTTAGCCTATGTCTTAGGAGCTAAGGTTTACAAATTCATGTTTTTGCATGAAGTATCAAAAGAAAATACCTGCAACAAGGCAACTCAGATAAAGTGTTATCTAATCCTCTGTCGAAAGAAACAGAGAAGATTAGATGATGAAATGTGTCGTTATGAGATCCACATGGCATTACCATCTTCCTGGACATTCTAAATAGTGAGATTCAGTAGCTAAGTTACGAGTCAGTTCAAGTAGAATTGATGTTTCACAATAGTCAGATGCTAAATTGATCCTTTAAAAGCTAACAAATTAGTCCATTTTAATTTTTATTTTTTTATCTTCAAAGATTATTTCATTTTGTTCTTAGTTTTACATATCTTTATTTTAATTATTTTAAAGGTTGCTGGGATATATCAATTGCAAATCATACCCAAATAGTATGAGTTTCGGGAAGAATGCAGGCTTGATTGAAAATTCTCGAGATCTCCGTGGGATCGAGATCCGATTTAATCCACTTTATTACTGGTTTCGATATGTACACTTGCAGAATCATGGATCAAAACCGTAACTAAATTTATTTACTTTAAGGAAACCGCGAATCGCATAATTGTGAAGAAATATAACAAACAAGTTTCTACGGGATTATTGTCAGGATTAGAGCAATACCTCTATGGTAATAATGCTATAAATTTAGTTGATGTTTTGATCCATCACCACACTTAAGAGCAAGAGGGAGAAAAGATTAACAGTTGGCACATACGAGGATCAAAGAATTAATTAGATCAATATTCTCGACGAAAGAAGGAAATACTAATTTTGGACATTTTTAAGAAAAGAACAAAATAGCTTTTCACAAAGATTGGCATAGTCGTCTACAATTTTAACAAGCCATGTCAAAATATTTGTTAGGCTCCTGATTAAAATGAGTATGCTTTTATTTCAAAAACCTTTAATGCATAGGAAACAGTGGATCCGACCGATTCCAAGAAAGCATCGACCGAGAGAACGCCAGAGCTTAAGAAAGACAAAAGAGCGTAAAACAACATGGCGTAAGAGAGACATATCAAATAGAGAATACAAGAAATGTAAGACCTCCCACATCGACAATGGAGGGACATGAGGCTTGATTATTCAAGGTAAGAGTATTCTAATCAGCCCATCGGATGCAAACAATTTTGAACTAAAGCCAAAGATTAATTATAATGGTTCAAGAATATCACATCGTCATCCCAACTGGACCCAAATGAGCACTGGAAGATTTAATGGCTAATACAAGTAGTTTCTGAATGGTGTGAGACCAGAGGGTGATAAAATCTACATCTCTTCCCATTTGAGAGACATAACAAACACATGGTAGGCGAATCACACCATATGGGTCTGCCATATCAAGAGTTTGGTAGAAGTTTACTTAAAGTATGAGCTTCCTGGCCTTCTCACTGTAGACACAAGAGATAATTTGTATTCACTGGGTGGGAAGATGAGAGCCTGTATGTCGCTTGGGAAAGATTCAAAAGATTGGTCGAAGAGAGCTCAATGCATGGAATAGACTTGAAGACCCAGATGGATATAGTGTTATCACGCTCTGAATGATACATCCAAGGGTATTATCGATGCTTCATGCTATGGAGCATTCAAGCGAAAAAGTGCTGAAGAGGTAAGAGATCTGATAGAGGACCTAGCAAAATGCAATATGAAAGCTCCATCTGAGTTTTCAAGAGGGAGTAGCAGAGGAAAAGGGGTCATGTAGCCGAGCGAAGACGGACAACGCAGTGGAGGTTAAGTCGGACGCCAGAATGCATGTGATGGACAAAACACGAGAGAAGATGTACCACCGCTCACAAATAAGAGCAGTGGGAAAGAGGAATTGATGAGAAGAAGGCCGAGGCGCCAATGTGTGAAGATCTTGGTGTGCCAGGAGGTTAATTACGCGGAACGGCAAAGAAGTTCATTGGCTGAATCCAACTCGCTTCCATACACTACAATCCAGCACCGGTGTCCACAGAATTTCGTGGTGAGGGCACATCATAAGGCCTGGCGTGATCTATCCCCAACAAGGATATCGCTACCTGCCACCAAGCGTCTCCAAAGAAGCAAAGAAGAAGGAGGTGAGGCGTAATGAATATCAGTGGTCGAGGAGAACCCAACCATCTGAGACAAATGCTGTGTACCATGGGGGAGATAACAAAGGCCATTACAATTCCATGAATAGAAAACTATCCGACACTGAAAACTGTCCGATACCCGGGAGTGAACAAGACGTTAGTGCTTCACCGAAAATCTAGAGACACAAGTATAATTACCTAATATGACAACTAACAAGGGAACATTCTCATGATTTAAGAACCCAAAGACTGCATGGCAATTCACCAGAAGGGAAGATTTGAGCAAAAGAAATGTAAAAGACATAGAAACGAAGAGACTGGAGAGGCAGTAGAAAGAAGAGACTAAGGAGAAAGAAGAGAAGAATGCATTTCACGAACGTACATGAAAGGAAGAAATGACCGAAAAAGAAAGAAGGAGACGTACTTTATGCTCCTCAAGTAGCGTATTCTACGTAGGATTAAGTCTAAAAGAGAAGAATGGGGCTAAATTTTTGATCTTATCAAGAAAATAGAAATAAATATCCCATTTGCGAGGTGACTACCAAATGCCTCTCTATGCAAATTTCAAGGAGGTGCCGAAAGCAAGAAGAAAGATAGCCGAGGAGGGTATAGTTAACTTGGATCAAGTCATGCAAGTTGCATATTCAATGTAGTTCAAAGATGAAAGACTCTGGCAGTTTCATTATTCCCTGTTCTATAGGGAAATGTGAGTTCAAGAAAAAGCTTTATGACTCGAGCAAGAGTAATTGAAGCTCTATCGGGCCAGGCAGAGACTTAGTTTGGGGGAACTAACCCCACTGAAGAATTACTTTACGATGGTCATGACTATGCACAACCGTGAGGGCATTCTAGAAGATGTACTCGTCAAGGTTGGGAAATTCATTTTCCAAGGATTTTGTTATCATGCAGATGGAGGAAGATCTCAAGTTCCTCTCGTTGTTTGAAGACCTTTCTTAGCAGTCAGAGCCGCTTCGATTGATGTACAAAAAGGTGAACTCTAGACACTCAGAAGCGCAATGAAGCAAGGCATCTAATATTAATAGGAGTCCTGAACATCCCAATGTAGAGGAAGACAAAATAGGCTGGCTGTAAGAAGCAATAGCCTTCTCTAATGATGAAGTGAATTCGATCAGATTATTCAAAACTCTATCAATGAAATTTAGATGAATTTTCAGTACCTTAAGAGCTTTGATTGTGAAGTTCGCTTCAAATTTGTTTACAATGAAACAAATTTCGAAAGTATAAATGAAAACAAATTAAGATGAAGTGAGCAATTATTAATGCCAGTTCCATAAGGTAGAAACTAGTGCATGGGTTAACATTGAAGGAGCTGTCTACCATTTAAATATGAGTTTTTGAGCCAAAAGAGAAAAACCAGCTTATCATATCACCGCATTGACCGTCAAGAATTGGTTGTCGCAATTCTAAGAAAACACAAGAAATCACCTGAAAGATAAACCCTTAGTTCTGAATGAAGAAAATTGAAGTAACAGAACAATGGCAGCAGAAAGTCCAACTGGAGACTAAAATGGAGCAGCTTTGTGGAAGGCAATCCACATCGCTTTGGAGTTTAATTTTTCTTGTTATAGCTTAAGCAATCTCTGTTTAAATTTATAATAGCTATTGTGATTTTAATAATTTTTTATTGAAGAATAAATATTTTATTTTTTTTTAGTTTTCACAGAATGAAGATTGAGTGTAAGGAGAAAGATCAAGAATCAAACATCAATCAAAGATAAGAGACAAAAAGCTTTCTTCTTCGTTGATTGAATCTAAATGTTCTGGAGGTGCATGATTGAAAGTTCGGGGGAAATTTTGTTTATATTGCTTCATGCTAATCGTCGAGGGTGACATAAAAATGAAGTCTGAATTTTCAGATGATAAATTATGAATCAGTCACAGGTCGCTTTTATTGGAAATTTAAGCAGCTAGAATATGCTGGGAATTTGAGTGCTAATTTTTATGTTGCGTCATAATTCTTCCAAGGACCTAGATTTCAGTCACCACATGAAAATTTGAAGTCGTGACCATAAAAAGCTTTAAAAGAGTAAAACCTTTACTTTTGGATGCACATCAGTGAATAAAAGTCATTGAAAATCATTGATTTTGTGGCCCAATAATTAATGACTTGACTCCCAAAGCACTGATATGATATTAAAAACAACACATCTAGCTCCTCAATCTGCACCACAACTTCATACCATCAAACCTTCTCAGCTTTTGCAACATTCATTCAAAAATCTGGGAATTAGATAGTTATTAATGCAAAAACAGAATTCAATTTCTTGATTGAACGAATTAGTTTATAATGCTCATTTTCGAAGAGAATAATCGAGAGACTTAAGAAAATTTTAATATTCCCCACCTCATTCTAAAATCCCATCGAAATACTGGGACAAAGATTCGAGAAGTCTCATTCAATGCATACATTGAAAATTTAAAAATAAATAAATGGCCTTGTTCTTCCCAGAGTTGTGAAATCACTTATAAAAGGATGGGATGACAAGGGAAAATAAACAAAGAAAATGAGGAAGATGGAGAAAAGAGAAAAGAAGAGCTTCAAGGTTATGAACACAGAGTTTATGGAATGAATGGAGTCGGAAAACAAACCTATTCCATTCCTTATTCCATAAAACGATGTGTAATCAAGAGAGCGGTTGATGGGAAGGGAATTGGAAGAAGGGTTAATTAGAACCCACTAACCGTAGAAGCTCCAAAGAAAAAGGAGAAAGGCTCCAATTTATCGCATGAACTTTGTTACACCAATCACTTCGAGGAGCCTGTCCGTGAACCAAATTTCAAGGAGTCGCAACCTTCTAAAGAAGATATGTGATTTTGATCAAGAAATAGAGGAGTTTTTTTCAAATTTATTACAAAGTATTTGCAAGAAAGAGATTGCACTAATATCAAAATATTTTGATATTTGAATAAAATTCTCTGCTTACTACAAATTGGCCGTTTCATTATATCTTAATTGCGGTTTCTGTATGTTATTATTTTCGAGAATCAATAAATAATTTCGTTTTTTCAAGAACAGAATTTTAAGAATCAGGCATGAATAAAGAAACTGAATTAGAGTATTTACTGCTCGTTTAATCATGAAGGCAAAATTGAAAATTGGTTATTGTCATGGAACAAAATACTGCTAAAATAGCGTAAGTGGACAAGGAATAAGTACAAGTCTGGAAGAAATAATAGTTACATCGGTCAAATAAAACTTATGAAATCTTTGTAGACAGTAATTAGGAATATGTTCTAGGGAATTCAGATTTAGAGTCCACAATCCTAGAACTTGTTCGACATGATTGAGGCGCGAACTTAGAAACAACTAATAGAATGATTGTGAGCCATCCTGCAAATTTTTGAGCCTTTAAGCTCACCTCAAAATATGCTTAAGCATGGTCTTTCTAGTTCCCGATTGATACTTCAAATAGTTTGGCTTCAATAAACAAAGAATTGAAAAACTGAAATTTCTTCTTGCAATAAAACCTTATAAGAAGAACCCAAATTATCCAGCTTTCTAGTTCGTAGAAGTTTAGTATAAAGGAAGGAAACAAGTCAGGAATAATATACCCAAATGTTGACAAGGCTGAAGAAGAAAAGAAACAAGTTAGTGAATATGAATAAGTTTTGTCTTGTGGCCTATTTCCTTGAACAATTAAGCTCATAGGGTGGCAACACCTAGCACCTTAATGCCACTGTGATGGAGGCTGCTACCCTAAAGTTCTAAGAGTAATAGAGTCAGAAGACAAAACATTGCACTATTCCAAATCTTAGAAAAATAAAAGCAAAGAGTTAAATATCAGAATTCATTGAATAAAGTATATATGGAAGTTGAAATCTATAAAAAGAATTCAAAAGAGGAATCCGGCTAAGATCGAGAAGAATCAGAATGAACAAAGAAGAAAAAGGAAGAAAGTCGAGGCAATGAGAGACAAGATGGAAACCGGGTAATTTACAACCTAAATTTTTCCGGTTATCTACCCAATTACTCTGCCCAACATTACAAGCCCGAAGACCTCATTGATTTTGAAGGTTAAATTTACCTACATTAGTGGAGATCAATATGAAAACAAGCATATGGGACTTTGATAAATAGCCAAGAAAACTCCTGTAAGATTAACTTAATTCACATGAAGATGAAAAGGATTGGCACCCTAAACACACACAATGCATCAAGACTTTGTTAAACAAACTATGTAAATACATTAGTTTATCAAGAAATTTTGTAATAGAAGTACATTAGGCCTTGTTTGCATCAAATCAAAATTTGAAATAATAGTGATATCTCTTAATTCTAGATCAGAAGGGTGGAATGAGAAAGACTGTGGAATAAATCAGAAAAATGTCCTTAAAAATTTTCTAAGCTTATTTGTTTGAGGATAAACAATTTTTTCTTTTCTTTGCTTGGGACAAGCAACATTTTACGTTTGGGGGAATTTGATATCCAAAAACTCATTAGATTTTTAATCTATTTTTCCGAAGGTTTATAATGAGAATAATGATGAATTGGTCATAAAACCGATAATTGACTCACCCAATTTGCAAGTAGGAAAATACAAAGCAGTAAAATCAAATTTTAGCAAAAATCATAAGAAATCACCAGCAGAAGTGGAAGTCAAATCGGAATTTAAGTCGTGTGACGTATGCAAGCCTAAAGAATTCCAAGTCACGACATCAACAAATTTGACTTTGAAGAAGAAACTCAAGAGGAACAAGCTAAGTCGTGACTAAGAAGGAAGTTGAGCCAAAATTGACTGCAGAAAGATTAAAAGAAGCAAGCCAAATGAAGATCTTATGTCGCGAGGATTACTGCGATGTCGCGACACCAAAAGGAGATAAATGACGTCGTGATGCCACCATGAGGTCGCGACAAGGAGCTGTCTACAAAGCCACAAGAACAGCTTTCTCAAGTAAAGGAAGTCGCAACTAATTTTGAAAGAAAGGACTTGATGTCGCGACCTTGACAGTAATGAAGAATAACACCAAGGTCGCAACAGAAACCAAATCAGACGGCACCAAGAATTAATGAAGAAGAAGAGATGTCGCTGACACCACTTCGAGGTCGCGCGATGTAATTGAAAGCTAGCAAAGAGGACATGGAGGTCGCACACCGAATAGAAGTTGCGATAAAGATTTTCAAAGAGACCGAACATAGAGGTCGCGATGCTAGAGAAGAGATACGACATCGTAACACCGAATCGTAAGATGTCGCGACGCCCCCGTTGGTCGCTACATCAGATCCAAGAGATGCTGAAGACAAGTCACGACAAAATAAAAGCTTCCGCGACATCAAAAGAGCTCATAAGGATACATTGAAGTCGCGACGTATGATTGAAGTCGCGAATTTCAAAAGATCTCGCAATACAGAAGCGGAAGTCAGCGACGCTATTCAAAGGGTCGCGATATCGCGATTGGGCGAAAGCAGGCGACGCGACGCCATCGAGCGGTCGCGACATCGACCTAAGGGGTGTTAAAGGTGTCGCGATCGACAAAAGCTTCAGCCATGACGAATGTAAAAACGGGCGTCGCGAATCGTGATGATTTGAAGTCGCGACCAAAAGAGATCACCATGCGTAGCGCAGCCGCAGCAGACGAAGTCGCTACATCGTACGCCATAAGCGCACAGCTGAAGTCGCGACGTGGAAGAGAGGTCGCGACATCAAGTCAAGGTCGCCACATTATCAAGGTCGCACACACAAATGGAGTCGACATGAACAAAACAAATGGGGCCAGGCTTATTTTAAAACCCACAAGGGAAGTGCATCGGGGTTAGGGCCCAACTCGTAACCTTTATAAATAAGCAAATACATAAAGGAAAGCAAATTTCAGCGTCGCATCTAGAAGTCTGGTAGCCTAAGGCTCGTGTATTTTAATTTTATGTTTTTTTTTATTTGTTTTGCGTTAGTTTTAGATTAGACATGTATTTTATTTCATTTGGAATTTCGATCCGATGTTAGTTAAGTTGAAGAAGCTAGAATGCAGAATGTTATTTTCTTTCAAATTATCAGCTCGGGTTCGTTTGAAGTCCAAACAAATTTTGGAATTCGAACATCCGCCGAATTTACGTAGTTCTTTGATCGTGGAGCTACCGTTAGTGTAATGAAGCAATTTAGAAACCCAGCTCGCTGAATTTACTCGTTGTTAGAATCAATCTTTCCCGCATAAATTGTCGTATCACGAACTATTGGAATTTGCTTGCTGGCTTTGCTTATTTTTTTTATCCGATCCAACATCGCTATCCCATATCTTAGGTAGGGATTGTTTCATGCTCGATTTCAGGAGGCCTCAAAGGGATTGCGAAGGCATCCTGAGAGTACTGAACAATTTCTCAAGGGTATGCTAACCTAATATTGGGGATCTAATGAGCTTTGTGAATTTTAATCGATAAATCTTCTTCTCACTTGAAACCGAGAATGAGTTGAATGACTTATCAGTTAAAATGTGCAGAGAGTTCACCTCGATTCGAATAGTAAGTTCAATCCCGTGTTAGCAAGGATCTAATCACAAAGAACAGAACTGCTCCAATTTTGGAGGATGAGAAACCAAGATAGTGTAAACCCATGCCAGCTTACGCCTTAGAGCTGGTTTATACCCAAGCGTTTTGGGGTATAAAGTATTGGAAAAGAAAAAATACCCGCAACAAGGCAACCTCGTATTAAAGTAGTTATCTAATCCTCTGTCTTCGAAAGAAACAGAGAAGATTAGATGATGAAATGTGTCGTTAAGGAGAGATCCACATGGCATTACCATCTTCCTTGGACGGATTCTAAATATGAGATTCATGAAGCCAAGTTACGTAGTTAGTTCCCAGAATTGATGTTTCACAATAGTCAGATTTTCAATAGATCCCTTTAAAAAGCTAACAAATTAGTCCAAATAATTTTTTTATTTCTTTTTACTTTCAGCATTATTTCATTTGTTCTTAGTTTACATATCTTTATTCTCTTAATTATTTTAAAGGTCATAGATATAACAACTGTAAATCATAGTCCAAATAGTATAGAGCTCGGTAGTCGTGGTAGTTGATTGAAAATTTTCGAGATCTCTGTGATCGATATCTAGACTTAAATCCACTTTATTACTTGTTCGAGAGAAGTGTACACTTGCAGACCGTTGACTCAAAACTTTAACTAAATTTATCTTACTCTAAGGAACCGCTTTAAATCAAGATAATTTGTGAAGAAATATAACAAACAAGTTTCATGGACATTGCCGATTAGATAATAGTCCTATGTAATAACGCTATAAATTTATATCATGTTTTGATCCATCACTCACACTTACATAGTAGGAGAAAAAGACAATTAAGAATCGCCTTCCCGATAGGTCGCTAGAGTGATTTCCTATTCTATCGTGAGGTGGGGTCAAGCCATGGGAGTAATCATGACTTTGGTACTATGGAAGAGCCACTGAGCCTTTACTGGGTAGAGCTACGATCGAGAAAGGAAGCACCGGGTAAACAGCATCCGGGGATAAGAGGCGCCCGGCACCCGAAATGGGGATTGACCTGGCCGCCTCGCCTACCGGGCTTGGGCCTCAATCCCTCGGGGTACCCACGGCGGATCCCCGGGCGCTCCGAAGCCGACTGGCTTTTGGGTCTAATCCCTTTAGGGTACCCGAGCAGAGGATCCCCCGGCGCTCTTGAGCCGGCAGGCTTTTGGGCCTAATCCCTTTGGGGTTCTTAGGCTGTGCTGGCTGGCTAGGGGAACCGAGCCTGGGCCCATGGTACCCACAATGCCCCCTTTTCTGTGAGGAAGATCACTTCCCTTGGCTTCGAAAAAAGGAAAAGCTTTACCGTCATATTATATGAACAAATGGACCATCAATGCCGCTAATTTTCAACGATATTTTGCAACTTTTTCTGCCGCATTAGATGCTATCGGGTCGTTATGAAGGATCCCGAGATTTCAGAGGGTAGCTATAAAAAGGCGATCGTGAGTAGATTGGTCAGTTTTACTGTTATCCACGCTCCTTCATCGAGAAGGACAAATGAATGCTGCTAAGGCCTGTGATCAAGGTGTGATGAAGGATGGTCGGTGTGGTCATTTGAGCGCCTAATCATGGGGATCGATCGTATGGCTCTTTGAAAGCAGCCGAATTGTCCTGGCCTCGTGGTTCTAGAACTTGAAAGGAGTCCGAGGACACCCCCTGCTGAATTCTGCAGGGATCGCTTAACCTCCCACCAGTCTCATCCTCCCTTTTTTTTTTCTTTGTTAGCCTCTGCGGCAGCCCCTTCTCCATCTTGCCCTTCTTCTTGGCTTCCGCAGCCGCCTCTTTCAACCCTATCTCCATCTTTCCCTTCTTCGCAATGACTTTCGGGTTCCCACAGGTGCCTTGGGTTCGTTTTTCTTTATTTCGGTGTTATGAATGTTAGTTTGTCGTGGTTGTATTATGATTGCTTGGAAACAAGCATCGCTATGTAATGTCGAACACCTTTTTGGTGCATTTAATAAATTTCAGCTTTTAACGCTTAGTGCCTTATTGCACTATGTGTACATTCTCGTCAATCGAAATGGTCGATATTATTATAAAACTTGTTAACGGGCCTAGCTTTATTCGTCCAAGAGAAAGGCCCCCGGCTTGGCCCCACCTTAGTCTACGTCAGAGCGAACCGTCGTGATGGTTGAGATCTCAGTGCACGATTAATCATCGCCGCAAAATGCAACTATGTAATCTCTATGTGGCAATATATAGATAGGCATCATTAAGTCGTACTTCTTTCCTTTTCGTGGTCATTTTGGTTTATCTCGCTTCCTCTCGCTGACTAACTCCGCTACGAATAGGCTGGTCTACCCTTGTATCTGCACGGGACATTGCTGCAAGGTGCACTTGCGCACGTTATTCAGGCAACCATCATCGCCCTAAGAGGTCGGGTCCTCAGGTGATCGGGTTTCCACGCTCAAAGGCATGGAAGGAAGGGATATGGCTCTAACATTTATTTGGCTCAGCGGTCCTCGCCGGGTCAGTATGCCTTTATGCTAATTGGGTATATGGCCAGAGCCTAATATTCGTTTTCTCTTCTCCTTATGATCTGCTTGTAGAATGACGAGAGGTCAAGAAGAAACTTCCACGAGTGGTCGCCCCAAAGGGCGCCTTCGGGCGACGCCTTCTGCAAGCAACATCATCTCGTCCCTGATGATAGAGGAGTTAATGGCTTATTGCAAGGTTCCCGATAACATCGACCTCCGGTTGATGGAAAGGGCGAACAAGTCCACTCGGGAGGAAACACAATGAAGTTTTACCCGAGCGACTGCAGCTGACTACGCTTCCCTGACCGCTCTAGTCAAGCAGCGCTTTTGCATTTCACCCGAGCGCCCTCAATATCCACCCCAACGTCATTCGTATTTTGATGGGTGCTGCGTGTTGAACCACTTGTATCAACTCGAACCTCTCATTGGTCGAGCTATGTATAATTTATTTTCTTAGAGTCGGGCAAGGCGGCCGGATGTCCATGTCGCCTCAATCTCCGACTCTCGTGTTGTTAATGCCCCGACTCACCTAAAATTAAGGCGTAAAGGAGGTTGCTAGTAAGGGACCATGGGACGAGTCCCCGGCTCCTCGTCTTCGCTTGATATCAACCGGTCTCAATCTTTTTCCGTGTGTGGTCGTTGTAATCCGCCCGCTACTTTTCCGCATATTAAGATGCGATGATGGACTAACCCGTCACGCGCGTAGGCGGCTCGCGCGCGTGCCAGTGAACCCGGGTGGAGAAGTCAAGTTTCGAGAAAATTTTCCGATTATCGGAGATATCCGAGCAGGAGCGGCATTGCCAAGGCCTCCCCTAACTCCGTAAAATATAACCGCCGTGAGGCGCAACCCGACTTACATCAGCCTCCGCGGATCCCACTTCGCTCTGATGTCGTGGAAGGGGGAGCACTGGCCATTGCCGACTCCACAGGCACCGGGTTTGAGGAGCCCGCCCCTCCGGTGGCCCGAAGAAGCTGGGAGGCATCAAGTCGTGTAGGGTTCTTGAGCGCACGTTCGCCAACTCTCCTCGCATTGAGGATTCTAGTTCTGTCAACCCGCTCCCGCCGGGAGAACTAAGTAGCCATCCCGAAATGGCCGCTGGGCTCGAGCAGCCGATCTGCCCCGAAAGTGATTATGATTAAAAGGAAAGGGGCAACTGGCGACGGAATGCGCCCGGTCCAAGGAGGATTACCCTCGGGTTACGCAGAAACATGAGGACGGTGGATTCGAAGAGGCGAACAGGAGGAAAGGATGACAAGGCTGCTGGATCGTTACGCCGCCCTGTAAAAGGAAGCGGTAGGTGAGTTTGAGCAATGAGTCCGCGATCCTACCCGCATCAAGGGATCTAATCACCACCACGAGGGGGATCGAGACGCAAGCCATCGTCATTCCCTTGCTCTCCCAGCCTGGGAAGAACATATTGAACGGAGCCGACGGTGACCCGAATCGTAGCGTCAAAGGAGGCCGACCCGAGCTCGAAAGTGCTCTTCGTGCACTCCACCCTTCCGATGAGGGTCGACCCGCAGGTCGGGGTTCATGCGGTCCGGCTACCTAGGGCCCCATTGTCGGAAATGGGATCATAACCAACTCTTACGCTTCCACCACGCAAGCTGAGCCTCCCGAGAGTCGGAGGTATCGCCAGATCGATTTAGGTAAAGTTCATTATGTGTTGCCGGTTTTCCACCACGGAGGCTGGCGATCGACCAAATGAATGATTTGCACCTACCATGTATCGAATGCCAGAATGCTTCGGGTACGGGTCTCGTGAGGACTACTCGATGAGCGTTTCTAAAGAAGGACCCTAAGGAAGACATTGAGCGGATTATCGACGATTTGTGATACAAGTCCGCAATCAGAATCTCTGTTCAACATCGAACCGTAAGATAGCAGTTTCGCTAGACATTAATTTTATGCTTGATTTTTGTGCGCCTAACGGGTTTCTTTGGCAGTCGTCACGCGATCTCGGAATATGGCGCTTCAAAGATCACGAAGTTCGTGCCCGGCAAGGAACGCCGAACGGCCGCGATTATATGTCCGGGGCCGGGATGGCCGGAAAGGGAGACGCAGAGAGCCGTGGTATCAAAAGAGGCCGGTGCTGATGTGCCAACGCTGAGCCGGAGGCCAAGGAATCTGCCGGAAGGGCCGCCTCGTAGAGCCTCGAGGGATGCGCCCGCCGCGAGGCGTGATGCGGCTAAGCTTCGCGTATCGGCGGGGTCGCGGCCACCGAAAGCACGTGGAGTCTCCGGAAGCCGCCCGAGTTCAACGCGTCTAGCAGCCGGCGAGGCTGCCGTCGGCGCGAGTCCAAGTACCGGAGTTGCTCGTGAGGCGTCGCCGTAGCGGGGAAGCTTGCAGGAAAGCGCGGAAGAAGAAAATGTACCGCTTCGGGCAGACGTAAAAGACTTGCTTCGGGCCGCTGAGCTCGAGACTACAGCGATGACTTCGCCGCCTTTCCGTGAGAAGGTCGCTGGCCGACAGAGACGATGGAGGCCGAGCTCGATGCAAGCCGGCGTATACATTGCTCAATCCGGCTATGGATGTTGTGTTTTTACGCACAACAACATATGCGGAGCAAGCCTCGATCCAGGATGGAACGCTGGATCCTTCACCCAGAACCTATTTTTCGCAACCCCCGCCGCCCCCCAAGCATCTCAGCCACCGCCTAGCCTTGATCCCACACAGAGAAGGATAAAGAACGAAGAACACCACCGCTGTTCGAGAGGATCCGACTCTCTCGGACAATCCTCTGGCCATCACACGGGTTGAGATCATACCCAACTAGTGGCTTTAGTGTTTTTTATGAGCTCAGACAAGTATTATTCAAAGGGGTTGCATTAAACAATTTACATCCCCTACTTCTTTTCATTAGTTTTGCTTGTCACATTGATGAGTTGTTTAACACTATGCCATCCCGATTCTGCGCTGATTTGCTAAGCGCACCATTCTTTGAAAAGGCTAGATTGCTTGCACCCATCATATCAGAAATGACGGGTCGTTTGTCAGGTTGCCCGGATAGGTTATTCACTAGGTCATCCGGGCTTTTGCATTTGATCGCCTAGAAGCTTATCTATGCTTCTCGCCTAGGTCACTTTATCGCGCCATCCTGGGCTTTTGAATTCGAACAATTATAAGATATCTAGCTTCCTAGCTTGAGAGGTCGCTATCGCGCCATCCGGCTTTTGAATTTGACCAAATGCAGAAGATATCTAAGCCAGGCCGATAGGTCAATTTATCGCTACTATCCGTGACTTTTGAATTCACTCAACAGAGAGTTATCGCCGCCTGGCAGGTCGGGCCACGCCCCATCCGCCAATTATTCAAACAGACGAGATTCGTCGTAATGATGGTCACTTACTTCGCGACCGGTTTTTGAATTTGACCAACTATATGACATCTAAGCCGCCGTGACAGTCGCCATCGCGCTATCCGGCTTTAATTTTAATCAATAGGAAGGAGTCTAAGCTGGGCCTGAGAAGCCACATCGCTATCCCATTTCTACCACTCAAATAGAGGTTATCTACGCCGCCTAGACAGGCTTCGCCATCAAGGCCATCCGCACTCTTTTGAATTTGACCACCGCACGATATCTAAGCCGGCCTATAGGTCAGCTTTATCGCGCTTTATCCGCTTTAATTTGATCAAATAGAGATATTTTGCTTCTGACGGATAGGCTCGGGCTTTATCGCGCCATCCGGATTTTTTGAATTTGACTCAGATAGAGAGAAAATATGCAAAGCCATAAGAGCTTTATATGATATTTTCATCATGATACATTCTCAAACGCATGGACGCCCACATTCTGTATAGGTTCCATCGATTTTATCTATAACAGAGGACCTTATTTCACCGCTCGATCACGTACATAAGGTCCTTCCAAATGGGTTGGAATTTTCCTCGTAATGGTTCATAAAGATACAAAATCCTTCTTAAGACCGACGCCTCACTGAAACACTTGAGGCTTAACTGGTTTATTATAGAGTTCTAAGCCGGCACAGTAGGAAGTTATGGACAAAGTGGCTTCCCGTCACTTTCATCACAGCTCCACCTCCTTGATTATTAATTCCGCATTTCCTGACTCTGAGGTATCCGTTCAGATGGTGGGCAGGCCAATTTCGGTGGGGATGACGGCTTCCATCCCGTAGGTGAGTGCAAACAGAGAGATGCCGCTGGCCGCAGTTCCCGTAGCCCAGAAAAATTCCTGGAAGCTCTTCACCCATTTTCTTAGCGCTGAGTCTAACCGCTTTTTCGCGCCAACAAGGTTTTGTCGAGGCTTCTGCCGCTATTGCTGAGATACTAAGGGTAGAATTATAAATAGCTGACCTTCACTCTATAAGTTCTGAATTAAATTACAAACTACTACCATATCTGGACACGATTGATCTTGGGATGCTTCGAACCGGTGCCAATGTTTTCCTGATGAAACCGGAGCGATACCTTATCTTTGATCAACGAAAGCCGCCACCTTCTATCCATTTACTTCAAAACACCTGCGTGGTGACCAATACCGCTTTGAGCCGGTGCAAGGGGAAAGCGGATCGATTGCGCTTAATCCCCCATCGGGAACGAATGGCCATGGCTGTAGATGGAGACCAAGTCTTCAGACCTGATTTCAAGATAGGGGACATTCGCTAGCAAGGGTCACATCTCGAGGTAATCGGCAAAATTATTCGACTTCCTATAGTCAGCCAATAACCCCCGAGCGGGCCTCGGTGGGCTAGAGTTCGCCCTCGGGTGATTCCAAGATATGCCTTCATGCAATTCACTAATACATGCCGGCCTTGTTCCGGTTAGACACACAGTACGCCCACCGTAGGATCAGATGCCCACCCGCCTATCAGCGGAGAATCTAAATGATCGAACTAGAACTTCAGGAGTTTTGTCTTTGTTTCATTAGGTAATTCCCTGGCTACGCGTGATAGTCATATAGTATCCATCCAAGATGAGACTCTTCACCGACGCATTTCATGCCATAAAGATAGAGGAGCCCGTTTAAATATCGCTTTTGTTATCTGTGAATGAAGGGGCCTAAAGCGCCAAGGCATCGCCTCCCACATAGCTGGGGACATGTTCCAGTTTCCAGGCCGAGAGGGCGTTTAATTTTTGTTTGACTAAGGAAGCTTACTTCGTCATTCGGGGGTCCCTGGACTCGAATTCCGCATTAACCTGTCCGACAACTAGCTGTGAATCGCTCTAGATCAAGACCGCCGTCGCCATAAGCAGAGGCGAGCTCGAGTCCAACACGTGGCCTCAAAGATTCCGGATTTGTTATCGTGGCGCTTGAAACCCAACCTTACCGCCTCGCTCAACTTTTCCCGGGTCGGGAGGTTAATTGGGTGCACTGATGTCGGCCCTCGACAACCGGGCCCGATCCACGTAGAGGGTCCACCGTGCCCCTTTTATCCGCAAGTATCGGGTCGCAGGATTTCCTACGAGGAAGTCACTAAGACTCATTCTTTCTTTGAAAGTCTCATTGCATCGATGCCATACTCACTAATTCCATTGCTCCAACGGGCCATCCTTCCTGAATGCATCGCTTATTAATCGTGGCCCCAGGAAGACTGCTAGCACCACAACGAGATGAGCCTGAAGTATGGGCGTAGTCAAGCGCCTGTTCTGAGACCAAGGCAAATACCGAGGTGGGTATATCCTCGGTCTCACAATCAAGGATTTGCTGATTAAAACACTCGCCTTCAGTGAACTTCGCATCCCCACATTCTTTAAACAAGACGCATTTATCGCTTATATCGGGAGGTCATTTAGGTAGAGATAGAGGGTGTCGCCTGCTTCCAAGCTTACAAGAATAGCTTCAGAGGGATGTTTTGATTTCTACGAATGCCCTGTCGCATTCCTAATTCCATTCGGCCCGATTGGCTCCCTCAAGGTAGTGAAAAAGGGTTTCAAACGGCCCGTGAACCCGAAATAAAACGCCCAAGGGCGCCAACCCACGGCGAAGGCCGATCCCTTCGAGCCAGGGTCACGACGTAAGACGGCCTTAAGTCAGCATTGTGTGATTACCTCTCTTATCCTCCTTTGAGTTACCATAAAGCCAAGGAATCGGCCGGCACTAACTCCAAAGGCACATTTTAAGGGGTTCAGTTTCATACCGTATTCTCTGAGGAGGTCGAACATCCGTTGAAGATGCGCAGATCCGGCGCCGCTGATTTTACTAAAGATATCAGTCAATATAGACTTCCATCGCGGCTACCGAAAGCAACGGCAAGGTCAAAGATTCTTGTCACCAACCTCCGATAGGTGCCTTGCATCTTTCTAACCGAAAGGCATCAGCATTATAACAAGAGAGTCCATGTGGGAGTGATGAAAGATGTTTTTTCCGCGATCCGGGATAAATGGGATCCGTGGTAACCCGAAGGCGTTTCAGAAAGATAATATCGCGGCTCACGGCGCCCATAACTGGACGGCGCTGTGGCGTAGGGAAGTTGTCTTTTAGACAGGCGTCGTTGAGGTCCGTGTCATCCACACATACTCTCCCTTTGTTCCCCTTCTTTGGAACAACCACCACGTTGGCCAGCCATTCGGGCATTTAACTACCTCGATAAACCATTACGCAGAAGATTATCGACCTGGGTCTGGATGACCAAGTGGCAATCCGGATGAAAGCGCCTCACTTTTGTCCGACCCGCCAAGGATATGGGGTGACGTTTACCGTGTGAGGTACGGCGTGGGGTCGATTTCGGTCATATTCGCATGAGTCCAAGCGGAATACATCGCATTTAATCGTATCACCGGGCATAATTCGCCTTCTCCTCTCGTACAAGATGGTACTAACATAGATGCATCCGTCCGCCCGCTAAGGGTAGCTTCCAAGGGATCAATCGCTGGGGGCTCTCTCATTCCCCAAGGCGGATCGGTGAGCGTGATGACTGTGATTGCTATTGCTGAGGTTAGCCCTCAAGGGGTGGTTCACTAGAGCACTCCTCCTGCTCGCGCCTCGCACGAGAGCTGATAGCATCGCCAGGCGGCTAATCGACTTCCCGGTTGTCACCGCCGGACGCAAATGGGTAGCTAATTGCCTGGGTGGTATGTGGATGGTACCGCTTTCATGGTAGCTAGGCCCGGCCTAGGATGGCATTGTATGGCCCCAAATCTTCTACCACCGAGAACAATACTTGTCACCATCGACCTGCTCGACGCTATGCCGTACGTCCCCAATCGGTCAATGTGGTAGCCCCGTTAAAACCAGACAAAACCCTTCCAACGGAACCGAGACGCATCGGAAAGTGACTTTCATTTGCTTAAGGGCTGAGGTGTAGTAACCGGCCACCGATCGACGAGGACCCTGTGTACATCATAATTGTTAATACCGATAGTAAGTACAAGTGCATCATAATGAGGGGTAATAACCCAAGTAGGGTTTGTAGGGGGAAGGATAGGGCCGCCAACCTATCGAACCGCCGTGATGATTGGCTCGATGGCGGCTACATGGGCATTTTTCTCCTCCGCTGACCGACATCGCCATCTACGGTCCCCCAAGCATAAAGTCGATGGCTCGCGAGGCCCCGAGGCATGCTCGCGATCAACAATGACCGTGTCGCCCGTGGGGGTGGCTAGTTACTCCTATTGACGGGCCGTAAATACCTTATGAGGTCTGCTCGAATCCGCTTTTTCACTAGAACTTCAAGCTTTGGTAATGGTTGGTTTCGCGCCATGGATCTCTATGGATACGATTCAGTGGATCCGGTTTATTTGTCCGGCCCGCCTCATAAAGGGCCACTGAAACTGGGAGGTCCCGGTCGAGGAGGAGGGAGCCAAATAGAGGCTATGTTGAGAGGAGAACCGGGGGCCTCGCGCTTCGACTACCCGTCAGTATGCTTCTCGACCCTTGCTCGGCCGCTCTTCCGTCGAGCTCATACGTGGCCACACTGTGGTTATCATTACAAGCTATGAAGGCTCGAATGTTGTCTTCCAAAGAGAACTTATTCGTCACGATATAGTTCTCTTCCATGGTTGCGAAGTGATCTAGGACAAAGACTGGAAGAACGGGGTGGTCGGTCCAAAGCTTTTCCGAAAGTTTCAGACCGCATCCATACCGTATATATCACCCACGGATTAGCCATTCGAACCTACGCTAGTGAAATCCCGATGGGTCGCCTTCTCGCTTAAGGATAGCCCGGAGGGAGATGATATTCCTCTACCTAATCGGTACGAGACTGAGATTTAACACCCACAACTCCTCGCTTAACCAGCTTATCAATCCCTCTAGAGTTCTCAGGGAACCGTGCCAAAGTCGGCCTGAGGCTAGCCGGAACACTTTTAATACGTAAGTCTATCATCTCGCGTCGAGGATCATCGCTTGGGTTGAAGTGCAGCATGTGATTGCAATGATCGGAGGAGCCGTCAGACATAGCGAATGGTCAATAACGACCCATGAGGAGGTTCATAGTCTAAAATACGCCCAAAGCGGGAGAGGAGGTCGTAGGTCCTCGACAAAGGGACATGTGGTTGCACGTGGGACGAGGGGTGCCCCGGAGATACCGTGTACAGAAATGGAGGGGCGCCTCCAACCGAAAGTGGCAATATGTTCAGTGGGGCCACCAGAACCAGGCTCATCCCCGCGATCCTCTTTCGATTCGGCGCGCCACGCTCCGCCACGGCCCAACTGGGGATCGGGCGAGGAGGTCTCTTTCGAACTGGGCTGCATTGCTCAGGTGGTGGTTTGACTGGGAGTGGAGAGTCAGTCCGAAGAGAGCCTGTCACCGATGATCACTATGGCTCCGGTAGGATTCGGCTCTTTTCCTTTATTCGCCCGCAAGGCTCATTCTCGGGCGACACTCAGTTCTCGCCCACTGACCTAAGCGGGTTCATAAGCTGCATCTTCCGCCGTAAATGGTCCACACGCTCGTAGTTCGCCATCTGGCCGGGCCTACCTCCTATTTCGCTTCCATTTCGAGCAATGGAGGAACTAGTCCTCGATTGCGGATTTTTCTGGTCGGGCCGGACATGGCGGTAAGTTCGGATTCATCCTGCGGATGTTCGAGAACGGCTAAAGCTTCGAGAGGAGATTGGGAGATCACCGGGAGGCGCATCTGCTCTCGCAGATCGCCTCGAGACTTTCACCGGGCGTTTCCCAATAGACGACGCCAATTGTAGTCTCCTGAATTCTCAGAGTCAGTGGATCATCGGGGCATTCACTAGTCGACTACAACCTGCAAATCAAATAAGAAGACGACGTTGGTGTTCCGTTGCCCCTCCAATGGCAAAGTTAGTCTTTTTCTCGAAGACTTAGAGCTTGGAGCAGCAGTTATCTCGATTAAGAATCTTACTCTTCGCATGATTGGCTCTTTACTGGCGAGAAAAGAGGGATCCATCTTTTCGGATGCTGACTATTTCTTCCCATAAAGATAGGGTTATTTCTGGAAGGATGACTCGTTCTTCCTTTTACTTAAATGCATTCTCGACAAGGTCGCCATAGAGTGCTTTCTATTAGTATCGAGGTTATAGGGGGTCGCTCACGGGAGAACTTACACT